>LR754602.1:5755-44284 GCA_902729485.2 Mus minutoides | reverse complement strand
TTTTTTTTTTTCTTTTTTTATTTTTTTTTTTTTTTTTTTTTTTTTTTTTTTTTTTTTTTTTTTTTTTTTTTTTTTTTTTTGTCTTTTTTGAGACAGGGTTTCTATGTATAGCCCTGGATGTCCTGGAACTCACTTTGTAGACCAAGCTGGCCTCCAACTCAGAAATCTGCCTGCCTCTGCCTCCCTAGTGCTGGGATTAAAGGCACACACCACCACGCCCGGCCATTTTCCATTTTCTTGTGTTTCATTCAAATACAGGAAAATTCCAAGGACCATTTGATTCCTTAATCTGTTGAACATTTAACCACTCCCACACAGGGTTGTCTGTTAACCATTTTCCAGGTAGGGTTGGTGGTGGTACCTCTGAGAGACCAACAGTTTTTGTGTCCTGATTATGTATAACCTGAATGATCTGTGACTGTTGATAATATCTTTTAATATTTTTTATCAGAAACATTTTCTTGATTCTTGATTCTTCAAACTTGTCCAAAGCATTTAAACATGGTACATGATATACAGTCCAGGTATTATCAAATTCCAACTGTCTTTGTAACTCAACATATTGACCTTCACCTAACAACTGATCTTAGGAAATATTAATACCTTGAACCCTATTTTATTGTTCTATGGCATTAGCTTCCTCCGTCCACCATGTTAACCATTGTAACTAAGGACCAGATTCCAGTATTACTGTTGCCAATCTTTCCAGTCTTAGAGGATAATTCTGTTCTGAGTTTCCATTGAATTCACATAGGGTGACTTCATACCATATGAATTGATCACTACCTTAAAGCTCCCAGATTCTAATGAGTCTATAGGATTTCATTTAACTTCTTCATAACTTTGGGGATGATTATCATCTGCTGGTAGTTCTTGTATAGTAACTACATAAACTGAGGTTGGTTTTCTAACAACCTTGGGCCACCCATCTTCAGATTCATCATGTAGTGACAAGGTAGGTTCTTGTATAAATCCTCTCTCTGGACTGATTATAAATTGGAATTATGTTAATTTCAATTAAGTCATTTATCTTTTCAGTCTCTTTCGATTTTTCTATTTTCAAACCATCTAAGTTAGTACTATAGAGGGTCATAACACTCTGTATTATACTTCCCATTCTTAACATACAAAAGGGTTTTCTTTCAATATTATTAACTCTTTCTTCGAGCATTTCCCAGATGTTTTTACCAAATCTATGGCTCTTCAGTTTGTCCACAGCGGGTGTGATTTTTCTGTCCATATGGTCGTGCCATGTATTGGAACAACATTTTTTTTTTTTTAGATATTTTCTTCATTTATATTTCAAATACTATCCCCTTTCTTAGTTTCCTCTCCGAAAGTCTCTTATACACTCCCCCCCTGCCCTGCTCCCCAACCCACCTACTCCTGCTTCCTGGCCTTGGCATTCCCCTGTACTGGGGCATATAATCTTCGCAAGACCAAGGGCCTCTCCTCCCATTGATGACTGACAAGGCCATCCTCTGCTACATATGCAACTATAGACACAAGCTCTGGTGGGGATACTGGTTAGTGCATATTGTTGTTCCTCCTATATGGTTGAATTAAATAAAATCTCAATGATTTTATTTTACCAATGAAGACTTAAGGGCTAGATGTTGTGGTGAAAGCCTGCTAACTCAGAGAGACAGAGAAAGGACCCAGCTGATCTTCTTCCTCAGCTAACTTCCCCAAAGCAATACCCTTTTCTCAAACCATCTCAAAGAGCCTCCTTCAAACTCCTTTCTACTTCCTATGCATCTCTGTCCTCCTTTCTCTATGCTTTGTTTTGTTTTTTGATAATCCTGTGTTCACTTCCTGCTTGCTCTACCACTTGACCTATAGTTGACTTTATTTAATCCATTTTTATAATATCCAAGCAGAAAACTCTTAGATTAAAGGTGTATTCTAAGGATGAGCCACGCTACAACTGAAATCAGGTTTTTCTAGTAAATTATACAGTCTCAGCATTCACAATGTGATCAAATATCCTGCAACACAGGATATTGCTAAAGGCACAAATCCTTGTTGTGTTAAGTACAATGTTAATGATAAAGTGCTAAATCAGACCTATTGTTAATTTACCTACAGATTTTCAGTTAGAAATTAGTAATTTTATGAATTTTTGTCATGAATAAATGTAATTTTGATATAATTTTTGATTTTGTTGACACTAAATATGTTCATTTTTTTCCATCAGGACTTGAAGTTTCTTTCTTTTGATTATTAAAATAAAAATCTGAATATACATGTTCAAATCTCAGTGTACTTCAATCATGATAAGCTTATCATGAATAGAAAATAATGCTGAAACAAAAGTGCAATTAATTCACCCATTATACTGAGCAATATAGTCAATGATACAACAGATTACAGAGTATTCATGGTTTGTTCTCTTGGTTTGTCTGCGTACAATATCTCACTACCACTTCCCATCTTCTTAAGAGCATCCCTTACCACATAATCCACATAGTGCCTGGGATAAAATTATAATTGGAACATTTACTTAAAAAAATTAAGCCATATCCAAACCAGAAAGTTTCAACCAAATTATTCAAGAACCTTGATTAAGTTTATGCAGAGCTGGAAGTCTCTCATTTTTCCATCAACAAAATTAGCTGGTGGGTCATATAAAATGAGACACCATTCACACATAAAATAGACCAAGCTACTAATATACATTCTATAGATTAATCTCAAAACATTATGCCAAAAGAAAGAAGTATCTTATTAAAAGTAACATCAGATCTTATTCTATTTACAAAGTGCTACATCCACTTCAGTAGTGACCCCCTGACAGGCTGGAAAGTCTGGACGCGGTCCCTAGGCAAAAAGCTCACAGAAACTTAGTCTCCTGGAATTGTGGCATTCTGTATAAAGGATGCTCCAATATCCTGACTTTAGTTGGTAAACAGATCTGTGTCCTTTCCCTTAATATTGCTTCATTATAAGTGCTCCTAAGGATTCATATTTTAACATATACCTAATTTAGATTCTAGACAGCCCTTGATCCAACCTTGAGCATGAATAGCTAAGTCACTGCCCTACACAGGAATGGACTACTATCTAGGAATAGGGAAGTTTGTGGCCTGAGAAGGAACCAGACTAGATACTTAGAGCTATAGCTAGCTGAGTTACACCCAGATACAAGTATTTACAATGGCCCAGGGGGAAGGTGGACTATGGCAAGGGCAGGAAGCCCTTGCAATTGGCTTCTAAGCTGACCTTAGGCAGAATTGTTTTTGATCCCAGTTGTTAACCTTGAATCTTATCCCAGTTGGTTCCTGCCAGTCCTTCCCTGCTTGCATTACTGTTTTGTTATCTTGCTTGTGGGTCACCTAACTTCCCTATTTTCTTCTGTATAAAAGTCTGATGCTCAATTTGACAAATTACACTCAGATTCACACTCCTTCCTGTAGTGTCTGTTTGTCATTCCCCGAATCCTTGCCCACTTCACTCCAGAGAACTCGACCCACACAGATAAGGGATCCAGAGGGTCTGTGGCAACAAAGTATCTGGAAAAATGAATTCTTAGCATGAAAAAAAAAAAAAACAAATCAGTGTTTCAAGTGAAGGGAGATATGTAGACACTATTGAGGAAGAGACATTCCAGTATAATGGGAGTAGTTTACATTGTGAAACAAATGTGTTTCAAAGAAATGCAGCTACTAGCTTAATTAAATAGTACCTTAAGAGTTACACATTCTATTACTCAAAAATTTTTACTTTAAAAACTTCACACAAATATTGAACACTTGAACATAATAACCATGCTCAAGTATTTAGAAGTATGTGACCATTACAGTCCACCTTATGAATAGATGTTATTTGCTATTTATTAATACTATAGATCCAATAGCAATAAATTTAGATAGATGTATATATAAACCATGAGACAGTGGGTAGATGTTTATATAAGCAAGAAAATATGTACAGTTAATTATGAAAATTATATAATGAATATGAAAGTATTTACTATCCACTTATATATTTTGTTAAACTTAAACTTTTATTATAGAACAGGGAGGAATGAAAGATAAACTTTAAAAATTTTACATTAAAAAGTTTCTCCTCATGCATTTAATGTATTGATAAAATATAAGTTCATTTTTTCTTAATTTATATTAAAACATGTAAAATCTACAAGGAATTATTGCAATAAATCTTCCACACAAACCCCTTGTTGGCAGTTCACTCTATGGAGATGTATACTAGAGTGAATGAAAAACCTAGGAATTATTCCTTTATCTGGGCACAAAAGGGACCATCATGAGCGTCTTCACAAGGCTCTTCTTTCCTCCTGCCCTGTAGTAGTGTTTCTTTATCTATTAGGACTCTAAACCTAGGAGCCAGGGATCCTTGTATAGAAATACTGATAATGAAGAAGCATTCATATTCTGGAATTCTGCAGTTAAAGCCATCTGTGTTCCTCAAGTAGGAGGATTTGTGTTTGTGAATGTGTATGTGTGTGTGTGTGTGTGAGAGAGAGAGACACCAATCAACATTCTCTCCTGATCCCTGATTACAAAATGAAGCCTTGACTTTGTATAACAAGTCTGATTGCAATTTGTACAAACTGATCACTGATTTTTTTAACAAGTAAGTTCTAAGAGGAAAAATGAAATGGAAAATATCTTTTAACTTTGCAGTAACAATACCAGATATGGCATGATAACATCACCTATGTCAGAGTGATTAATACAAATGACTGCTCTAATTATGGTGAACTTAACAATGGGCAAATACTATTATTTAACAAGTGATCATTACTGTTTAAGACCAGAAGCATTCTACCTTCTTTTCCCACCTTCAGAGTTTTCATTCCCTACTTTCATAATGTCCTTGATACAATATTCATACAGAGAAATGCACACATACATACATGGATTGGTAATGCAGAGACATATTTTTCTAATAATAACAGATCAAAGCCTTCTCATGCGTATAAGACCTTACCATTCCATGCACTTTGAAATATACAGCTGACTAAAACTTGGTTGGGGTGCCCTGCTTATAATGCTAGTATTCAAGTTGCTCAAGTATTATAAAATACTTTAAAATAACTCATTTCATATATATATAGTTTATCTTAATTACTGTTTATCCAAACACTAAATAGATTTATGGACTAATGATCAAAGATAAACTTGTAAATTGGCATTCAGAATCAATAATCTGTTGATCAATCAATAAATTGTCAGTCAATTTGATTGTCACAACCAGATGTATCTAAAGCTAGATTACATTCAAATGAATATCTACACACATACAGGCATTATCTCCCAGAGTAACTTTGAGACCCACAATATTCTTTGTGATTAGCACTGTGTGTGGCATAGTAACCTTCATGTTAATTGTTACTCAAGATCCAGCCCTTTGATATTGCTACCCATATTTCACAGGAATATTTGAAGCGGGAAATTGATAAGAAACAACTTGTATGACCCCTTAATATCCATGACTCTATTAGAGTATGTACATATGGGAAGAAGAGAGAACTGAAAAGTAAGAGATAGACAATAATTAGAGCAATATCTAGTACTTCTGTTTATATAAAAGCTCAAAATACTTCCTAGAATTTGGTAATAACACTATGCTAAAATAGATATCTGCTTGGACAGGTGCTTCCTGGTTTGACTTCGTCACTGTCATTGTTATCTCGGATGTTCAGTAGAGTAAAGGTTTGCTTGGCTCTGTCTGAAAGTGTGCACTGGAGGGAAGTTCTGCAGTTTTCCTGTGCTACTACAGTCCTTACAGAAGTATGAATTGCTTGCTGCTGAGATCTTTGTGCAAAAATGAATCTTTAACACAATGTTCTTAGAAGATAGAGACTATCTTCTTCAAAAGCAAAGAATAGGGTTATATCGTTCCCTGAATTAAAAAAAAAAAAAAAATCATGGTTCCAAACACAAGATGACATGACCAGAACCTAGCATGTATAGATAAGTGTCACTTAGTCTTCTCAGGTCAGCCATAAAAACTTGGGATAAGGGTTCTAGAAAGGCTGTCTCTGTCTTTACCTAGTGCTGTGAGCAATCAACTAATCCAGCTTGTACGTCTGCAGGTACCATACCTAACTCTATGGCAGGGTAATTTAAAACTCAAAGGGTGGGTGAAATCTCAGATGCCTTGCACCTTGGGCAGTCAATTGCATCACATTCTAAATTGCCCTTCTACCTATGAAACATATATGAACATGTAGGAAAGCCGTAAGGATGTTAGTTATAAAACACACTTATCATTGTTGGTAATGTGGAATTGCAAGAGACGATACTGTGCAAAGCAGCATGCTGAGCATCCCCTCACAGATCATTTGGAATGTCTAGATTGGCCTCTCCCTATTCACCAGGTCTGCACGGTCACACTGGTGTGTACAATAGGGAAGGAAATGACTGGTGCTCCAATTCAGCACAGCATCTGAATATGCCATAGCTTCCAAACTGAGGCCAAACTAGCTCCCCTTGATTTTAAAACAGGATTGCTCACTTCTGGTCAGTCTGAATAGTTGGAGTAGAATGAGAGAGTCATGATTCTTTACCAATTCCATCTTGATGGTCTCTGCTTAGAAGTTCAAGACACATGACAGGAGCACAACTCTCTCCTGAAATTCTTTATCCATCAATGGATAGTGGAGAAGAGTCAAACAACAGGCAGAACTTGGGAAGTGTTGTGCAAGAGTAGGGGATAGAAGAGAAGAAGCCAGAGGGGTCAAGGATACCACAAGAAGACCTACAGAGTCAACTAACCTAGGACTATGGGAGAGACTGAACCTTCCACCCGGGAGCATGCAGAAATTGGACCTAGACCTCTACACATTTGTAGCAAATGTGCTGTTTGGTTTTCAAGTGGGTCCCCTAACAAGTGGAACAGGGACTATCTCAGTGTCTATTTTCTGTCATTGGATCCTCTCCCCGCTATTTTGACTGTCCTGTTGGGCTTCAATTGGTGAGGATGTACCTAGTCCTGCTAAGACTAGATATCCCAGGATGGAGAAATATTCAAGGAACCTCCTCTTTTCTATGTAGATGAAGAGGTAGTGGAAGGAGGGATTTTTTTAAGGGTGGGGTTGGGAGGAGAAGAGGAAGGAGACTATGATTGGGATTAAAGTGAATAAAAAATAAATTATTGGGAAAATAAAAGAAGTCCCATACATTTCAATCACATGTACTTCATCCCACACTCATCTTAGGTAAACCTAATATTATCTACTTGAGCAATTTTACATTATAAAACATCTTAGACGTCACTTCTTGAACTTGCTACACAAAGCTGGCATTTGTATTAAGTAATGAACAACCAATCAGTCAACAATGTATGGCAATGGGGCCTTATAAAGCTCAGAGTAAAGGGCTATTGGGTCTCGCTGGGGTTTGAGACAGTTTACAATATCGGCTCCTGCTAAGCATGAACCAGGTATCCTGGGCATCTTAACAGATTAGTGCCAAGCTTCTTCTCCAAGCCCAGCCTGAATTTGTCCCTTCCTTTTCAGATTGTGTAAGCAGTATCTTCCCGGCACTGAACCTCCATTTCAAATGGCCCAACTTCAAAGTCTGCAGTGACTCTGCCAAATCTGCACGGAGGTGCACTTTCTGAGTGCTCAGCCCACACTAGCCCAAACCGCACAGCTTAGCGCAGCATTAGCCTTTTTGTGCAGGTGTGTCAGAGAGTTGATTTGTATTATGTTCACAGCCAGCTGGAAATGTCAACTCTTTTCCACATGAATTTCTAACAGTCAGGCTCATTACATTCTAAATTCATGCAATTGATTTTTGTCTTTTATCTAAAGCAATCTAAACACATTGTGCTGAGTTTGTTGATGCAGTTTAATCCTTTTTTGCCACCTTCTTAATTCTTGTGAAAGTTCTTTCTGTAGTCAAATCTACCGATACATTTTCCAAGTTTTATCATTTAAAAATCTGAAACAAGCAGTGATTAAACCTTTTCCCAGTTATTGATTAAAGCATCATAGAGAACAGAGCAAGTCAAAAAAAAAAAAAAAAAACCCACCTTTGATCATCGCCTTTTAGTTTCTCTCAGTGATGCTGGTACAGTGAAGGGTCTATCTTCTATATATGATTATTTTAAAAGCTTCAAATATCTTTCACTATGTTGCCATAGTTCATTTAGTTTTGTTTACTTACCTCTTTTGGGAAGCTGCAATACATTGGTATAATTTAATCAGGGTATTTCTATGGTTTGTAATGGTATTTTATAAAGTATATTATAAAATTGTAAGCCTTTATTACAGAAAATTGTAAGTATGAACAGTACATAGGTCTCCAGTGAGCCATGGCAAAAAGGTGAGTAACTCAGAATTAGCACACCTAGTCTGTCTATACCCAAATGATACAATGCAGATAAACCAACACAAAATAGGCAGTTTCTGCATTGTAAAAAACGAACAACAGCAGAGCTTCTAACCCTCAGCACATAGGGAAATCAACACTGAATGCAAACAAGACTGATATTAGCTCCCTCGTTATCACTTCCATGATGTGTGTGGAGGCCTGAAAAGGCTCGGTTGATGAAATGATAGCTGAACAAGCATGAGGACCTGAGTTCAGATCCCAAGGACCCACTTCAGAGCCAAGCCGGGCAGTACACTAACCCTAGTTCTAACCTCAGCACCAGGGAATAGAAACAGGCATTGCTTCTGAAGCTTGCAGAATCAGGGAGCACCAATGTCAGTTGTCTCAAAAATAAGGCAGCTAGTGTCAAGAGAAGACCCTACTATTGGCTTTTGATTTCCACAATCGCATGCACATAAATATGAAAATGTGCACACACAGCATTGTGTGGGAATAGCAGGGACAGCTCTGCAATGATTACATGGAAAAGAAAGGGATGATAAGTACAAGACACAGGCTATCATTATAGAAAGAAAAAATTCCAACGTAGAACACAGATCTGAAACATGAGAGTTGAAAGACCCAGCTACAACTAAAGGAGCTGGGCTGGTGGGTTATGCAGACTGGTACAGACTTTGCTTGGCATACATATGTAAGCCACTACATTTAATTACCATAACCACATTAAAATTTAACATATCACTAAATGGGAAAATGGGAGAAAGGGGAAAGGGAGATAAATACTGAAGAAAGATAGGGGAAGAATAATATTAGAGGTATTTGAATATTTTTTCAGAAATAATATTATTGACTACTTAAATATACCTATAATACAGGTAAATCAACGTATATGTATGAGAGAGAGAGAGAGAGAGAGAGAGAGAGAGAGAGAGAGTAAATGAAATTGTCCTATCTGGGGTGATTTATTCAGAATAAGATGTCCTAAAGCCAACAATTTAAAGACAATGTTTATATAATATATCCGACATTTAAAAACAAAAGTTAATCAAACAGCAAAAATGAAATAAATTCATTGAAGAGATTAATGAAAAAGACATATGTAAAGAATAAATGAGAAATAATTAAGGAAATGGAATTAAATGGAAGCTGCACAAAGAAATTAAACTGAAACAGATTTACAAACAAATAAAATGCATAAGAAATAAAATTATGGAAGTGGAGTACAGGTAAAGATCTAACATAAAAATACGTGAATTCCCTGAAGGAGATTATTTCACAATACAACACCCAGAGAACCCTAATCCAGATTCCAACTTAAGGCTACTTTGTATTCAGTAAATCCAGGTTTACAATCCTGCTATGTCAATTGGAAAACTCAGGCAAATACATGTAACAGCTGCTCAATGAGTCCTGGGATGTCCTGCTTGGTGTTCAGCAAATGCATAGCACCATCGGGTAGCTTTACCTCCAAAGAGCACTTGTCTACTTTCTGCAAAACCCCTGAGCCACCTTAAAAAAAAATACTGGCTTAAAAGGGTGAGATGAAAATCTTACCAGGAAAAACAGAAGATACTACTTTTGATTTTGGCTTTGTTTTCAGATAGAGTCTCATACAGTCTAGACTGACCTCACTCAATAGACCAAGATGACCTTTAACTCACAATCCTAACGCCACACCTTCCTGATAACTATACTTAGAGTTATATACTACCATGCCCTACAAGACATCTGTATTTTAGAATGTGAGGGAGACATTACTTTCAGCTCAAGTTCAGGTATAATAACTGATTTTGAATACTAAAAAAAAAAATGCCTTTGAAGAAAATAACAAAAGACACCATCATTATAACATGTTATCTACAATGTCCATTTACTGTTGACAAGTACAAGGCATACAAAAATAAATTTGAAAGGAAGCATAACCCATACAGCTGGAAAGGGCAATCAGTTAAAACATTCTGAATAGAAGCAGATGCTGAGTACAGTAGAGACTTCAAAGCTTCTATTATAAATGCATCCAAAGAATTAAAACAAAACTTTCAAATAACCAGAGGAAAATGACGAACGTGGGTAAAGCAAGAAATACAAGCAAATGACCCATAACAAATCACAAGGCATATAATTACAAAACCCAGTTACAGGAAGTTAAAACCCATTAAATGGCTGCTAATAGCTAATTGTAGACTTACACTCCTTGGTTTTGAGATAGAAATAAACAGCAAGGTTTAGCCAAAGTAAATAAATTCAGGTCATGGCAACAAAGATGAAAGCAGGTGGTACCACATTGCTGAATGTTAAGCAAAATTGGTCAGACCAAAACTGCAGGACTGTAGCTCAATAGTAGTGCTTGCCTAGCATGTGTGAGGACTTGGGTTCCATTCCCAAAACAACAAAATAAATCAAATGGATTTTCAGAGTTGATTGAATATTTGTCCACAAAAAGAACTCGCTCCTGGGATAACACATGGTAGCGATCAGGTGGGCCTGAAGAGCAGTGAAAACCATGTTTGCCTGACCTTAGAACCAAGAGCAGATAAGTTTTTCCAGATGAATACATAATCTTGAGTTGACATTGGTTATATGAGGGGTTAGTTAATATGAAGAGGAGGGTGTTCAGCTTCCAACATTATTTGAATAAAGACTGCAGAGGAGGAGATTCGTTGTGTCTTAGTTGGTTGAAACTCACAATTATTGTCCTTTGTTCTGTTTTGCTTTTCTTTTCTTCAGGCCATGCTGGTCACCCACCACCACCATTTCTGGGGCTTTCAAAACAACTCGACTTGGGGGGGGGGAACTCATACAGAAGGGGGGGTTACCCATTCAATGATCTAAGGTCAACTGACTAAAGAGGAGAAAAATACATGAGTACCAGCATTTGACTATCTAATCTCTTCCTTTCTTAAGTGGCTTTTGTCAGGTAGGTAATGCAGTGGTTAAACAAGTCACCTCTCTCTGCCTATTTCTCTGTCACAAGCAGGTAAGGCCAAAAAGAAACAATGGACTTCTCAGTAAAGAGTACTCGGTCAACTAGGTTGTCATTTGGAAAATGTAAACCTCAGTTGCATATCATAGACAAAGTTAATTCAAAATAATTAATTCTCAAATCTCTTGCAAAAATTAAAACCATGAAACTTTCAGAGCGAACATAGAACATGACCTTGGCAGCCTCGAGGCAGGCTTCACTCAGATTCCTCAGACACAACCTAGAAAACAGAAGGATAATATTAAAAATGGATGAAGTAGATTTCATCAAACTTTAAAGTGCCTACTTTTCAGAGATATAGCTAGGAAAATTAATAGGACAGGGAAAATTCACAGTACATTTATCTGAGAAAGGAATTGCATTTAGAACTTTTTTTTTTAAGTTTTACAGCTCAATACTAGAAAGATAATAACTCCACTAAAATTTAAGAACATATTTGAATAAAGACTGCAGGGTGGGAGACAGCTGTATGAAAAGTGTTCAACATCATTAGTCATCAGAGAAATTCAAAACAGAAACAGAGCAACAACTGATGCCACCATGTAAGCACTGTGATAGCTTAATAAAAGCAACTGCCTACAAAGCTGGAAAGACAAGTGTTAGTAAAATCCATACACTGTTGGAGATAGTATACAATTCTTCAAGACCTTTATAACACATGAGAGAGTTTCTTACACAATTAAATGTACACTCACCATGTGATCCAGAAACTCTTCTCAATCACTCCAATTATTTTAAAGAAACACTATGTCTATACAAAAACATCCCAATGGTATATTGACAAAAGATTTACTTTAAAGATAGACTACATGCCAACATAAATGCCTATCAAACAAAATCTCAATGCAGAAAATATACATGCAGTGAAACAGTCCTTTCAATAAAAAGGAATAAACGATTGACACATGCAACAGCATGGATAAATTCCAAAGCCATAGTAACAGGTGAACATGGAAAGGCAAATAAGACTCAACAGAAGCCAGATACAGTGGTATTCATTTATCACTATTGTGTATTATTGTTGTTGCTGTTGTACATGCTTATGTATTGTGTGATGGGTGAATACAGATGCATGGGTACCTTAGCACACAGGTGGGTAATCAGAAGATGACATTGCGGAGTTAGTTCTCTCCTATCATTTCTTCTAGGATTTGAACAGGCTGGTAAGTATGTTCTTTTACCCACTGAGCCATCACTCTAGGCCCATCCAATGGAGTTCAGGTTGCATCACTTAATTTATATGAACTTCTAGAAAAGCTAAGTGGGAACTGTAGTGACAGAAGTCCAATCAGTGATTGGCTAGCACTAAGGAATGGGGGCAGTTGGAAGTTGAAGGTGTATGGGAAAAGGGTAACTGATGCCTGGAGAAGGGACATTCTTGAGGCCTGGGATTGGCTGTTAATACATGGGTTACACCCACATGTCACGTTATTATAATCTATCACTTAACTCCCATGTTATTTATTTATTTATTTATTTATTTATTTACTTATTGATTGATTGATTGATTGATTTTTGACTAGATGACCTGTTTATTGCTGAGAGTCAGTTATTAAAGTTAACCACTATTACTGGCTGAAAATACTCTGTGACTTAACATCTGGTAACATTTGTTTTATAAAGTTGAATATGCCTGAATTTGGTGCATATATGGTTAGGATGATAATCTTTGCTTGATGGCTTGTTCTGTGGGAGAGTATGAACTAGCCATCCAAACTCTTCTGACTATTTTTGGTTTGTTCTATTTTCTCTGATATTTAGAAGATATCTATTTTGCCAAGTTTGCTTGTTTCTCAATTCCATTTGCTTAGAATACCTTTTTCCATTCTTTTATACTCACATGGTGCCTGTTCTTTAGTGGTTAGTTATACTTCTTAAAGGAAGAAAAATTATGAACCATGTTTTGTGATTCAATCTGCTAGTCTGTACTTTTTTAAAATTAGGAAATCTAGACCATGAATATCTAAAGTATTATGCACTCACTGATAAGTCGATATTAGCTCAAAAGCTCAGAATACCCAAGGTATAAGTCACAGACCACATAGAGCTCAAGAAGAAGGAAGACCAAAGTGTGGGTTTATCAGTCCTTCTTAGAAGTGAGAACAAAATACTCACAGGATCAAATATGGAGACAAAGTGTGGAGCAGAGATTGACATTAAGGCAATTCAGAAACTGCCCCACTGGGGACCCATCCCATATACAGTCACCAAACACAGACACTATTGTGGATGCCAAGAAGTACATGCTGACAGGAGTCCTATATAACTGTCTCCTGAGAGGTTCTGCAAGAGCCTGACAAGTACATGCATGCTCTCAGCCAACCAATGGGCTGAGCATGGGGTCCCCAATGGAGGAGTTAGAGAAAGGACTGAAGGAGCTGAAGGGGTTTGCAACCCCATAGGAAGAACAATAATACCAACCAACCAGACTCCCTCAGAGCTCCCAGTGACTAACCAACAACCAAGGAGTACACATGGAGGGACCCATGGCTCCAGCCACATATGTAGCCGAGGATGGCCTTGTTGGGCATCAATGGGAAGAAAGGTCCTTGTTCCTATGAAGGCTCAATGCTCCAGTGTAGGGGAAAAACCTCATCGAAGCAGGGGGAGGAGGGAGAAGGTTTCATGGGGGGGGTATCAGGAAAGGGGATAAATTTTATATGTAATTAAATAAAATATCCAATTAAAAAACTTGCTAAAAGAAAAGCAAAAGAAAGAAAAAGAGAGAGAAGAGAAGAGAAGAGAAGAGAAGAGAAGAGAAGAGAAGAGAAGAGAAGAGAAGAGAAGAGGAGGAAGAAAGTAAGGAAGGAGGGAGGGAGGAAGGGAGGAAGGGAGAGAGGGAGGGATGGAAGGAGGGAGGGAGGGGAGAGAGTGAGAGAGAGAGAGAGAGAGAGAGAGAGAGAGAGAATGAGAACATAGACCAGGGAAGCCATGGAGAGAAATCTATTAAGCAGCAAGAGTTCTACTTCAGCTCCTTTCTTTAGGTTCATGACAAGATCTCATGCTCTGAGTTCCTACAATGATTGAATTCAAGGAACTAAGCTAAAAGAAATCTTTGGTATCTCATGCTGCCTTTGGTATCCCAGAACTTTCCCATTCACTATGGCCCTATTCAGGATAGGAAATAAAAATCAACTTAGATGTCCATCAACAGATATTGAATAAGAAAAATGTGATATATATACAAAACAATATTCAGCTGTCAAACAAAATGAAATTATTAAATTTGCAAGTCAATGGACAAACTTAGAGAAATTGTATGGAATAACGTAACTAAGGCCTAGAAAGACAAATACTGTATATTCTCTCTCCCATGAGAATCTCATTTTTAAATATTTTATTATGTTTGTTCAACTTGGAGCACAAGTGGAAGACAAGAAATTAGAAGGTGTCTTTTGAGGATGAAAGTTGCAATGGGTAGATAATATCATTCTCAGAATGTGTCAGTTATTAAGTATAAATTAACTGAATTCAATGAAAATAAAGTGCAAGGCATGAGATACATTTTCATGATATTATTATGATGCAAAGGTTTCAAAAACAATGGAGACAATCATCATTACCCTTGATTACACATTATAGCTAAGTGGTAATACTCTAAGGCTGTGGACACCATCATCCTCAAACAAACCAGAAAAAACCCTTGCCTGCTGACTAGCATCAATAGTTTCATAAAGTACCATATGGTCTAACTAATTTGGTACAACTAACCACTTACTGAGTAGATTTAAAACTTGTTCCAGTGGAAGGAATTTCATGTCCTATACCGTAATCCTAGTCAAAAGTCCATAACTGAGAAAATCAGACTCTGAGGAGAACCTGATTTTGTTCTGCTAAGTAGTCATGGCATCAAACTGTGTTACAAACAGTGATGTTTATACCCATAGACCTGAGGTCCTCTCAGCCTTCATCAAAGAATGTTTTATCTATCTATCTATCTATCTATCTATCTATCTATCTATCTATTTATTTATTTTTATTCAATCAACAGAGGGACACCTGATCAAAGTACTAAGAATAAAAGACTGAGGGCTCAACCCTAAATGAGACACCTATGTCCACTCCACGGTTCTATAAGTTTAAAGGAACATCTCTGAAAAGGAAGTAGAAGAAATGTACAAGCCATAGGACTTAAAGGAGAGTTGTAAAATGCTATCTTCTAGACAAGGCTTGGAAGTGTCTCACAGCATCCATGAGTACCTGCATAAGATTAACCTAACTGACATTTTAGCATGGATGTGGTCTCTGATCTCCAGGGCTTACGCCTCCTTACTGAAACACTAATGGAAGTGGATAGTTTCTCGGGGAGAGTAAATCATTTTCTCTTGAGAATTTGGCCAATGATAGGATTCTTATGCTTTATGGCATACAAAGCTTCACACTCATGTACCATATTGATAGCACTAACTGGACGTAGAGAGTTATAGACAATAAAATAAAATTAGGATGGAAAGATACCATAGGGGTATTGGAGGGATTTGGGGTTAGTTGGAGGGGAATGAGAAGAAAACATAATACTAAAGTTTTAATAGTTGTGTTTTAGCATATGTAAACTATACTTCAGTGCAATTCAGTTGTGGGAAAAAAAAAAAGAAACATAATCAAAATAAAGTCCTCTTGGACTGAAAGGCCTGCATGTTCATATTGACATAGCTCATGGCTGCTTTGCAATAATTGACTTGGACTTTTCTAAACTCATTGAAATACCCTAAGGATGTTATTATAGTATAAAGATGGAGGAAAAAATATTCTCAGAGTTCACACCCTAAAAGATTCAACAAAGGAAATAGCATGAGTCAAACTTCTAAAACATATTATGGAGACTATGGCAGCAGTAGGAGCACACTTTCAAAATACGGAGACAGGGTGAAGCAATGAGGCTGGAACCAACTTAGCCACAGGGTAGATATTGAGGCCACAGGGATGGGTGAACTCCCGGGAAAACTGAGCTGCTTTGGGACTGCATGGAGGAAACTACCAGATAAGGATTTCCAGTCCCCTGACAAGGAACATGGAATCTTTGTCAAAAGAATTGATGACAATCATCTCATGGGTCAAATCACGGATGTACGGAAAATCAGATTAAGCAAAAGAACAAAAGAAGGGCAAAAGATGAGTAACCTCACAAACAAAAATGAATTCAACTCACAAGATGGAGAAAAGGTAGTAAAAATTGGAAAAAGGAACAAGACTTGATTCACAATTAGAGTGGAGTTCAAAACACAGTCAGTTCAAACCAATAGCAGTTATAAAAAGGCAAAGTAAGATTAAGATAAAGGGAGGAAGGGAATTGTGACAAGGAAGGCTGGAGAAGGCAGTTTGTAATACAAACAAAATCTTATAATATAATGAAAGTATAAATTAGTACTTATGTTTTTACTTTCCCAAAATGTTGGCATTAACTATAAAATCAATCAATCTCTGTCTCTGTCTCTGTCTCTCATATATATATATATATATATATATATATATATATATATATATATATATATATATATATTGCTATCTAGATTAGATATCTTTCATGTACCCAGTGTTCACTGAAAATGCAACTCTCAATAGATCTCCTTTGGAATGCAGGCAATGGATAAGTTGACCTATTAATACTGAAATCGTGCTGGCTCACGCTATTTGCACACTTTATCTGCTAGTATGATTTTATGAGTTGCCTATTGCCATCAGTCTGTCTTTGAGCAGGGAACCATCCCTGCTGGGGACACAGGTAAGCAATAATCTCACATGAACATATTAAGATCTGTGTCAATCTTGAGAAAAAGTCTGTGCGGGCATAGTTTGAGTGACCCTACAGAAGGAAATGTGAAACAAACCACACAACTATGGTTTCTGAAGTTTCCCTGTTTCTATTGCTACTAAGGAGATCTTTTTTCATCTACCGTTTTTTCCTCCTTCTAAGTGGGAATTTGGAGTGGCTTTTAATTCCATGGATTTTGGAGCACTGAGCCTCTATGTTCTTCTGTCAGTGGGTAGACTCTCACAACGTGGATTTTTACATGTTATTAATGGGAAATAGAGGCATTTTCTTGGTTTCAGTTTGGTTTGTATCTTTTGTAAACTGGAGCATAGCAGAGTTATCTTTCACTAGATATAACTGAGTTTTGATCACGCAACTCTTTCAAAGAATTGTAATCATTTTTTCCATAGTGACTATTAACTCTGCTGTTACCATTGTTGATAGCCCAGATAACTGTTTTGAGTTTTCTGTTTTTTGCATTTTATATATTGACAAAGTTTTTATTTCCCCCAAAATGATATTTTTGCATATACACTTATAGAGCACACAACTATTATAAATAATATTTTAAAATAGAAATAATTGTGAGTTAATCAACAAGGAAGCTTATGTGTGGGGCAAGAAAGTCACTTTATTTAGAACAATGTGTTCTTATAATTTAAATCATCATTAAGAATCAGTTTAATTTCCTTTTCTTATAGAGTGCTCAAGCAGGCAAACTGAGATATGCAACAAACAAATAAACAAACAAACAAAAAACCTAGTGCTCTCCCTGGCCTGTGGCACAGTAGAGATGTGGGATGAAGCCAAGGAAGGTGGTACCAATTTTTGCTTGAAATGATGGAAATATGGCATAATGCACTGAGGTCATCCTGTATGTATCTGTGAATAAACTGGAGGGCACTTTAGTATATACTTTAAATGGATGATTTCTGTAGAATGTTAAGAATGTTATCGCAATAAGTCAGAAAAGAAGAATCTCATCATGTCCATTATTTAGTATCAATTTGCTGAAATTGTTCCTTTCCAGACGCCAGGGGGTATCTTTTCCTCTTATCTCCAGGTGTGGCATCTCATCTCATCACCATAGTTTCAAACTCGAAACAAGATTGTATCACCAGTGGAGACTATGCCCTCACCCAGCTGGATATACCAATATGGATTGAAATAATCATCTCCAGTACTTACTCTTATCTGCGTTTCTGCTTTTTGATGTTATGTCATCCCCACACTTTCATCCCTCTGCCCGTCAAGCTCTTTAGGATGGATCTGACCCACTAACTCATGATCCGTGTACTGTCTTGGCTCACACACACTGTGGCCAAAAGCAAAAGCCACATTCTCCAGAAACCTGACCACTATAGCTGAACCTTTCAGTCAGTCAAACAAGAAGCAAACCAGTTTGAAGAGTGGAATTTGAGAAAGAAAGAGACAGAGAGAGTGGAGGGACCCTTTGGAGAATGTAAACATTTTCAAATGTCCTGAAAACAGGACATAACGGTGGCTGCCAGACTTGCTTTCCCGCTAGTGCTAGCTCTTGATGGCTGACAGGCTTGCTTCCCTCCAGTGCTAGCTCTTGAGTGCCCTGGCTTGCAC
Source organism: Mus minutoides (assembly GCA_902729485.2). Classification (NCBI taxonomy): domain Eukaryota; kingdom Metazoa; phylum Chordata; class Mammalia; order Rodentia; family Muridae; genus Mus; species Mus minutoides. The sequence continues at coordinate 25,647 of LR754602.1, read as the reverse complement.
TTTGCTCTTCTGCACTGTGATTCGGAAGCCTGGTATTTCTCCACAGTGCTCCTGCGACCGAATCTCAGTAGCTAAATGGCACCTTTGTATTTACTTTATTTTTTTAGCCTCTTCCCTGTAACCCACTCCGCTACAAATTATAGATGAAAGTTGTGGAAGGCCAGTGGTATGAGAAAGTAATACGTTCAAATAATTCCTCTTTTTTTCATTTCTATTACATTGAAACCTTTTATGAACTCTGGTATTTTACTTCCCTTTGTCTAAAACAATGCTAAAAATACTTAAAATTTTAGACAAGGCAAGACGTCTTAGAAAGAAAAAAGAAATCGGCAACCAAAGGAAACATGCTTTTTCAAAAAAAATGTTGATCTGTATTCTTCTGGGAAAACTACAACCAAAGGACATATGCTTTAACTACTTAATCATCCACATTCTTCTGTGATATTCTGGGGATATGGCAAATTTTATTTTTTTATGTATGTGTGCACATGTCTGTCTGCATTGGGTATGTATGTATGTATGAGCACAGTTGCCCATGAAGGCCAGAAGAATTGGATTCCATGGAAGCTAACTGTTCTGAGTTGTCCCATGGGGTGTTGTCTGATTCTTTGCAACATCAGTTGACACACTTAATGGCTAAGCCATCTCTCCAAACCCTACCTGGAGTTTACTTTAATAAGTATGAGAACAATACACATATAATACATACAAAAATATTGTTGAATGAGCTCAGTACCTCTTTTCTTAAGCATTTGGAAGTCCCTGGAAATGAATTTAATATACTGACAACCATAGACAACATTGTCCAAGACATTCGTCTCCACTTCTATAGGAGCGAATTAAAAAATTAACAATGGTTCTCTTGCACTGAAGGAGCTTCTAGAGACATTGCCACCAAATTGCCCACTTTCCCCAAATTCAGCACCAGGGCTACTAAGGCCATATCAATACAAGCCCCACGAGGGAAAAATGTAATTATCCTTTGTGGAAATGGTACTTTAGTCACTGGAAATCTGCTGATGTATAACAAAACCTACGCTTATTTTCAGTCTGTCTGAATATGCATTTGCTTCCAAGTGGATGCCCTACCCTTTTTCTGGATATAGTAGAAGTGACTGTACAGCAATGTTTTATGGTTGTCAAAGTTGTTTACTGCAGTATCTCAAGTTCAGTGGCAATCTCAGTCCTCTTCATTCATGCCTGGTCATTTTTAGGTAGACCAATGGCAAACTCTCTAAGATTCTCACCTCTAAATTGAGCCCTGGAATCAAGAACTGTGCATCCTGTCCTTGTGTAGAACACCCACCCGAGGCTCTAATACTCTACTTGACACAAGGGCATAGCAACCTCAGTCATGCTTTGGAGTGGAATCTGATTTGCTGACTCCCATTTAGCTTGTGTCTACCAGGCCCTCTGAGTTTGCTCCCTCTCATCTGAATGCCATTCTTCATGTCTGGACAAACTTTGGTTTGACTTCTTAAGAACGACCTCTGCTGCCCTTCTGTAGTTTTTCAGGGAGGCACATGTGTCAGCTGTTGAGGTGGATTTTAATCATTGACTGATCAGGCTTGTCCTTCCCTGGGGAAAGGAAGTTTGCCTTTTCATGTTTGTGCTACTGAGGGAAATGTCTAAGAGATGATAAATAAGTAACAGCCCATGATAAATGTCTGATCCTTGCTGGACCACACAAAAGATCCTTGGTCAAAGCAGCTTTTTCCTCTAACAAGTCATTGTCCCCACAATGCTGATGTGGAGCAATAAGCAAGAACTTTGAAGACCCATTATTCCTACATTTGGAAGAAGATGGTGGCAGACTTAATAAATCCTAAATTGTGGGGCATATCTGCTTCCATCTATTTTCATGGTCTGTTTTAATGATGAGAGCACAAGTGAGAATTCCTTTGGGAGCCTTAGATACCTGATCTTGCTTTGTCATTGCATGGTTCTTGGCAACCCTTGCAGTTTCTTTAACTATAAAGCAGATATTTCAGTATAGACATACTATCACTTTTATAACACATCATTCCAGTGAGAGCCCAAACTATTCAAAATGTAGAAACAAAAAGACTGATTACTATCACTATAACAGTTATATTGTTTCCAGGGTTGTTTGGTTGTATGTGGTATTATTACTAAGAGAATGAGCACATACAGGAGCAAAGTATTGTATAATGTACCTTAAATGTGCTCTTTCCTTGTGTCATATATGATCCAGGGCAAGATGAGCATGCACGTAGTAATACTTGTCCCAGATTTACCTTTTAACTATGTGCTCTGAGAAACTGAGTTGAGCGAGCCTCAAAATATGTGGACTTTCTTTCTTTCTTTCTTTCTTTCTTTCTTTCTTTCTTTCTTTCTTTCTTCCTTTCTTCCTTTCTTCCTTTCTTCCTTTCTTCCTTTCTTTCTTTCCTTGTTTCTTTCTTTCTCTCTCCCTCCCTCCCTCTCTTCCTTCCTTTCTTTCTTTCTCTCTCTTTCTTTTGTTCTTTCTTTCTTCTTTTTTTCTTCCTTCATTCTTTCTTGTAAGACCTTCAGCTGAAAAACCTCACTGTATCCTCCCTAACTCAGCATGCTCAAGAATACACTCTTCCCTAAGGTATTTCCTTATATGAGTACAGATGAATTCCATTCAGTTACTCAATCTCCATACTTCCTTTCTTTGGGCAGAGCATTTCTTCAGAAATAATTCTTAGGATCCCTCCACCTGTTAAAAGTAAGGTTCTTTCTCTCCTCTATGGCTGAACCATGCTTGTTTTAGTCTATACTCACCCAGAAACAAGCCCATAGAGTCCAGTTACAATGCTAAGAATCGGCATGTGTTCTTGATAGGGGAGTATATGCGCACAAAGCTGGATCCTCATTGTTTTATTTGATCTTTGCTTCATACTGTATAAAAACTGAGTCATCATTTTGCTCACTTCATTACATTACCAGCATCTAAACAATATTTCTACCGTGCCAAATAATTAACAAATACTTAAGTTTCAAATGAATGAAAAATTGTTTGCCCCACACTTGCTGTGGTTTAAACTCTATAATATACAAGTGCATGATAGATATCTGCTATAATTCACAAATTCTTAAGAATTATTGAATATGTTGTGCACAGAAACAAACTTGTCCTAAACTTGGATGGAATTAGAAGACAGAAAGTAGGAAGAAAAACAACACAGTCAATATCTGAAATGAAGTTTGAACCCAGATTTCAGCATCTCTCTTCCCTAGAGCCTCATCCTCCCTCATCCCTCCTCCCTTTCTGGTTACAGTTGCTGCTCATTTAAACCAATGGCCACTTTTGATTTTATCCTATTTATGAACTCAGGAATACATCCATGATTTTCATAGTTAATGAGTGTCTCTGTTTTCCCTTCTGAGAGATGGAAGTGTATTTTTATCAATTAAAGTGGATATGTTTAGTACAACTATAAAACACTCTAATAAATAATATTAAATGGTGTGACACTCTTGAATGATGATAACATCACATCCATGAATAAGAACATCTCCTATGCTAGACTTTTTTTCTGCTTTTTTATATATTTATGTTTATGTATGGTATGTGAGTCCACTGTAGCTGTCCTCAAACAGGAGAAGAAGGTATTGGATCCCATTGCAGATGGTAGTGAGCCACCGTGTGATTACTGGGAATTAAACTCAGGCCCTCTGGAAGATCAGTTAGTGCCTTTAACTACTGAGCCATTTCTCCAGTCCCCAAGTTAGACTTCTTAATTTTAGTCAATAATAGTTGTAGCTTTTAATATAATCTTACACTTCATTGATTAAAGATTTAAGAACAGGATGTTTTTATGCTTCATATTTCAACAGTTTTTAGCAATATAGAGAAACATAATTCATTTGTGTATTATCATAATTATCTCCTGATTTTAACAAAATCATTTACTTATAGTTGCCTTCCAGGTTCTCTAAGATTTCCTCTGTAGATAATCATGGCATATGAGAATAGAAGTTTAATTCTTTCTTTCCAATAAATGTCTTCTCAGTTCTATGTTTTTGCTGATTTTATTGGTTCAAGCACAAGTACAATCAATTCCTTTGGTTTCCAGGTTACTGAATTTTCTCTGGATATGGACTACCTTGTGCTCGCCTCTGTCTTGCACCTAGCAATGTAATAATATGAGGGGTTTTTTTTCTCATTTTGTTAGTATGTTGAGCTTTCAATCTTCCTTCCTCAACATTTCAAGTGCTGGAATGGCAGACATATGTCTCTACATCTGGTTCCATAAGTTTTCAATTATTAGATGTTTTATAATGTCAATTACCAGATTATCTGGCATGTGTTCATCATAATTTCCTCATGATAACTGTGTATTTATTCTGATTGATGATATGCTACAAAAGTATAAATGCATCATTTGTGTTTCTTCTCTACCCATCATCCTCATGTGTTGAGCCCAAGATAAGTCAGTTCTGTAAACATGTTCAGCATTTTGATGTACTCATTTTGTTCTAATTTAATCGGTGTCCACTCCAGCCTTTATTATCACCATGCCTCATATTATTTTGTTCTTATTTGGTATTTTTCAGATTCTTGGCATGTTGTTATTGGTCTTCTTGTGTTTTCAAATATACATATTCAGTCCTGTGAAAATATATTTCAGCGCCTCCATCTGCTTGGATATCTTACCTTTTCACTGCAGCACAGTAAAACTAATTCCAAGGTCATCTCATGACTTACTCTTTGGTTCATTGGAGATTTTCAGCTAACTTGGTGTTTCTAAGTTGCAATCCAACTGCCGTTTCAAGACAAAGACTATGAAGCATCCAACTTTCTGCTATATTAAATACTCAATACTTTTGTCATTTTGAAATGTCATGTTTCGAACATAAAGAAACTTCTTTTATAGGACCAAATACAATATATAAGCTAGTTAATATGAGAATCAAAGACATCTATTTCAGTTCTCTAAGTATAGTTCAAAGCACCACATCCTGTTCAGAACATTCATTCATTTGCTGGTTCCTCAACTAGTTATAACACCTACAGAGACAGAAATAAAAATTTCTTGATATATATATATATATATATATATATATATATATATATATTCCCTGTTTTAAGTTTTGTCAGTATTCAGTCTATATTTTTAGTCTCCATTCTTAGCTACATACATCTTTATGATAGGTTTGTCTTCCTTTAGAACTGATACATTCATCATAATGAAATGTCCTCTTCTCATGTAATCATCCTTATCTTAGCCTACACTATCTGCTATTTAGAAGGCCCCTCCAGCTTCCTTATGCTTACTAACTGGGGAAGTATAGACTTTTAATATAGCTTCTCCCTATTTCAATCTGAATATTGCTAACACTGCAGGTTTTTTATATATATATTTTTTGGAAGCCACTCATTTTCCTCATTTCTTTTTTTTTGTTTTTTTTTTTTTGTTTTTGTTTTTGTTTTTTTTTTTTTTTTTTTTTTTTTTTTTTTTTTTTTTTTTTTTTTTTTTTTTTTTTTTTTTGTTTTTCGAGACAGGGTTTCTCTGTATAGTCCTGGCTGTCCTGGAGCTCACTTTGTAGACCAGGCTGGCCTCGAACTCAGAAATCCGCCTGGCTCTGCCTCCCGAGTGCTGGGATTAAAGGCGTGCGCCACCACGCCCGGCCATTTTCCTCATTTCTAAGTGTGATGGGTATACAGTGGAGACACAAATATTTCTCCACCTTTAATTGGAAGTTTAGTCTATCTCCTTACAATTTAATTATACACCCAAGGGAGGTATATCTGCCATTTTCTCTTTCCAGGTTGTCTTTGCTGGCCTAATTCCCACTTTTTAGTTAATTTATTATATTTTAAAATTCTTCATTAATTTTCCTAAGATTTTTAATTCTGTATTTTTCTCAGTAACTATGCCTTACATATGAGATGAGGCTAGTCAAAGTATAATTTTTGCTTTGTCATTTATCTTCATGAAAATTGGGCAAAACCTGACTGATATTTAGATATATATTTCTGATGGTCATTCTTCATTTCTTTACTAAGCTTTGCTTTCACTTACAATCATTTCCATTATTCTAAGTAAGTGTTCAATGATAACTTCCTTTATTATTAAATTTGAGAGGTTGGTGTAATATTTGCATTTATATTTAAAGTTCAGTTTTACATTTAGCTATGTGTGTATACTATGTAAAATAAAGTAAGTAAATAGTATTTTCTTATAATCAAGGATTATCATGTCTATATGGTAGAAACTTTCAAAGTTCTATGACAGTGAATCTTAGGAGAATGAAGCATAAATATGAGGCATAGTAAATTGTGGTGCAAGAGACCACTTTATTCAGAGTTTCAGATAATTTATAATTTGAGGGTTAAGAGAGGTCTAGCGAGTAATATGTAAAATCACAAGAACATGCCACACATGGCAGGAATACATTTTTTTTCCATAGAGACATATATAAATAAATGAATTATAATTGTCAATTGTAATGAATAATCTGAGTTAAACATACTCTCATCAGTCACACCTGGGAGGGGCACAAAAGCACATTCCAAGATGATATATATAATCCATATATATTATCCATTCATTCATTGTTTCATCTCTCAACTGATTCCAAATCTTGACCATTAAAATATGGATCGCTTTAGGAATTTACATGCTTTCCTTGCACAGGGACCATGTTTGTCTTCTGCACACCACTCTATGTTTTGCCACTGATAAAAGAAATACACTTTTGACTATCTTTCAGTTCAGGCAAAATTAGAAACAAATCTATTTACATTTGTTTATCAGAAAGGAATTTCTCCTTCAAGTTTTTTTTTTTTAATTTATTTTTACATCTTCATTTTTTAAATATTTTCTTTAAAGATATTTTTGAGTATTTGCTACAATTCAATTTGATCATTCTACATCCCTTCCCTCATCTCCTTATAGAGTCAAGTCCCTTCCAAACAAACCCAACTTTGAATATTTTTTTCTCCCATGAAATCGAATTTGTCCTGGGCATATTACTTTCGGTATGTAACCATCTGCTTGAACAAATAGAAGGTAAATAAAAGGATAAAAACTTCAATAAACAGTGCTGGTTAAACTTGATTGCTACATATTTTTAAAAAATGTAACCATATCTTTTATATCTTACCCTGTAGAAAACCCTACTCCTTCACAACAAATGAATCTAGTACATCAGAGTAAGATTTTTTTTTTTAGAAGTAAACACTACACACATCATTTGAATCCTTAGATATAATTGTTAGCCTATTTAAAGGCAAATTTGTAGATAATACTGTGAGGGTACAATGATCTCAGCAGTAATGGAAAAACTACCTATTTCTGTTTTGTTGTTGTTGTTTTGTGTTTTTTTTTCAATTTTTTATTAGATATTTTCTTCATTTACAATTCAAATGCTATCCCAAAAGTGGTCTATTCAGAGAACAGTGTAGACAACTTCTGAACTCAGTACAGGAAAGAAATCTCTGAAGAGAATCCTGGACATAAAGCATTTAAATAATTAATAACAACAATGGATAAAAAAATCATATGAAATCAAAAACTTTCTGAACTTCCAAAGTAACCCATAATTTGAGAGAAGAGACATCCTATAGAATGGAAAAATATCTTTACCAACTACACATCTGGCAGAGGTTAATTATCCAAAATATACAAAGAACTGAAGAATCAGAGCATCAAGGGAAAGAAAAAAATTAAATGAAACATGAGCCTAAACAGAAATTTCTCAAAAAGGAAATATAAAACATTGAAAAACATGCTAAAATATTCAACATTCTTAGCTACCAGTGAAACGCATACACAAATGACTGTAAGATTTTCTTATCCAAGTAAGAATTTTAAAAACTGTCAAGTGCTACCACCAAGATCTGGGAAGATGAACACTTGTACACTAACTGGTAATGGCAGTGCAAATTGGTGCATCCTCTGTGGAAATAGTGTGTGTGTGTGTGTGTGTGTGTGTGTGTGTGTGTGTGTGTGTGTGTGTCATATAAGTTCACATATTATATATGTTGGTTTATAATGTATATATTTTAGATATATATTTATTTTGCATTTTAGAATGCATTCTTATTGTATATAGCATATTATATATTATTATATACACATACATCATATAAAATATAATATGTAACATCATATTTATATAAAATATATGATAATGGTATATGATATGTGATACATAATACATGATACATGATGCACTATAGATAATATAAATATAGAATATATTATATGAGATGTGTGGTATGCAATATATGATATATCAAATATAACACATAACAAATATATTTATATAATATATATATAATATTTAATATTTATATAATATATAATGATATATAGAGAGTATATAATAAATATATAATATATTATGCAAGATACAACTTATAACGTTTATAGTATATTATGGTATAAGTACTATGCAAGCTATAACATGCAATATGTAATAAATAATATGTAATTTCACTACACACTTACACTCATAATATGTAATGTATTATATGTAGTATGTAGCATGCAATATGTATCATTTAATATGCAACACTCAAGATGTAATATGAAATATGTAATATGTAGCATTTTAATATTTAATATAAAATAAAGAATTTACAACATGCAAAATGCAATGTGTAATATGTATTACATAATATATGATGTATAATATAATATATAATATGTAATATGATGTATAATGTATGATATATTATATATTGTATATAACATATAGAATATACTACATAATACATTATATGTAACTTATAATACATGATTTATGATGTATGATACATGTCATATGAAACATGATATATGATATAATAGATATGTGATGTATGATGTGTGCTATATGATGCATGATATGTGATGTATGATATATGATATTTAATATATGATGTATGATGTAATATGTATGATATATGTAATATGATATATGATACATGATATATGATATTAATAAACAGTGCACAATGTATAATGTAAAAATATGACATGTCATGTGTGATGTCAGATATGTGATATTTATATGATATATGATATTTAATTCATGATATGTGAAATATGATATATAGTATATAATCAATTATGTATTTGTTTATACATTATACAGATATTTATATGTATTATATGTTTATGTATGTTTATGTTCATGTACATGCATATATTTAAAGAGAGAGTGTATTTTTACTTTAAATGGTGTACTACAGTGGAATGGCAACTGTTTTGGCTTTTATACCACAAGATAAGAAATAAAATCCAATGGTAGACATGGATTACTTTTTTTGGAGTTGTTGGCCAGTTAGGCCTCCAAAATTACAGGTTATTTCCTGTGCTTGCTTTGTTTCCCAGAGAACTTGATTGTAAAACCCTATTGGTGAAGATACCTCATAGTTGTTATATACATGGAGAAATCAATCTGTTTCTGCTTTTAAATACTTAAATCATATTTCATTATGTAGGTCGCCTCAAAGAAATTACTTAATAATTACTTTTCTCTTTATTATGCCTCAAAACATTAATAAGTCAAAATGTAGTTTCATTCTTGACTTTGGACAAAACACTTAATAAAGACTCTATATTTGCTAATAACCCTCTGAACATGAGGAAAATTTATTCCAGCAGACATTGAGATCACTGGCATGTCACCTGCATCTAACAGCCTGGTATCTATGTTGGATAGGAGATCTATTTCAGGTTTGCATTTCTTTTTTTTTTTTTAATTGGATATTTTATTTATTTACATTTCAAATGTTATCCTCTTTCCTAGTTTTACTTCTGCAAACCCCCTATCCTATTCCCCCTTACCCTGCTTCTATTAGGGTGCTCCCCCACCTACCTACCCATTCCTGCCTCACTACCCTAGCATTCCTCTACACGGGGGCATCAAGCCTTCAAATGACCAAGGGCTTCCCCTCCCATTGATGCCAGATAAGGCTCCTTTAGCTCCTTAGTCCATCCCCTAACTCCTCCAGTGGGGTCCCTGTGCTCAGTCCGATGATGGTTAGCATCCACATCTGTATTGGTCAGGATCTGACAGAGCCTCTCAGGAGACATCTGTATCAGGCTCCTGTGAGCAAGCATTTTTTGAAATCTGTAATAGTGTCTGGGTTTGGTATCTGCATGTGGGATGGATTCCCAGGTGGGGCAGTCTCTGGATGGCCTTTCCTTCAGACTCTGCTCCTCTCTTTGCCTCTGTATTTCCTTTAGACAGGAACAATTCTTGATTAAAAATTTGGAAATATGTGGAATTTAATTGAGATGTGTAGCAATGGGGAATGTGGAAGTGGGAGTAGCAATCAGGTTTTCATTTCATCTAAGGTATTTTCTGATCCCTGTGATATGTTCCCTCCTAATCCATACCCCTAATAGTAGGGTGTAAAACTAGAAGATCTTTATCAAAACCCTGCAAGTTGACAAAACTTCTTCAGAGGATATCAGCAGAAATATCACAACTTTGTAGCTGTGGAGCTTCTGAGAGCCACACATACATAATCTTATCTTTGGTCAAGTAAATAGTTGAGTAGAGTTTAGATAGGGGGTTTAGATAACCCTAACTGGAGATTTAATCGATCTGTAGATCTCCTTTTTCAGGGATCCTCATCCTCAATTTTCAGCTTCTCGGATGGCTCTCAAATCAGTTCTTTCACACCATGTGGAAATAACACTAAAGCTAGCAGTTTAGACTCTACTTGTAGAGCAATCCTACTGCAGAGTAAGCAATATGCTTAGGTGAGAAATGATATAGATTTAGGTGTCACCCACTGTGCTTCGCGTCTTTCAAGGGTTGAACACTTACCTTAGCATTTGCTTTCACCCATCTGCTATACAAACTGATGTGTTAACAGAAGTGAGTGAGCATAGGAGCCTGTGCATTTTAGAGCAGTAACACCTGCTTTCAAGTCCTTTCCTTTAGTACTTAATCATTTCTGGGATTTGACCTGGGAGAGGGCATTTCCTGAAACTTTGCTCTGTCCTCTTTGAATACCCTATGCCTATCATCCCCATCTCTTCAGAAAGGACTTCAAGCTTCTCATCAGAACTAAGGGCTTATACTCACCAGTCCTTATACTTTGAGACTGTAACTTTTTGGTAAGGTGAAGATATTTGGTAAGATATTTATTTGAGAATGAATTCAGCAAATATGACTTAGATTATGTTCTCAAGTACAAAGCATGGACATGTAGGCATGGTTAAGAAGCATGTAATTTGATTCTCCCTAATTTTCAGTAGTACATGGGGTTTGTATCAAATATTATCATCATGAATGATAAAGTATAGCCATGGAAATATTTCTTCTTATGTACATTTTTATATTTTCTCCTCATGATCAATATATCCAACAAAAACTTACTGAGTTCACACATGTAGTTATTTGAGATTAATTTGTGTTAAAAGCTTATTAGAAATAATAATGTGGTAGGGAAGAAAAAAAAGGTTTTCTATACTACCTGTATTATGGCTCATGACATCGTCTTAATTTTCTCTTCCCAAACAAAATATTCTACAATGGTTTGGGGGCACCTGAAATGAGTTACACAGAGCCTGCTTAATTATTACAGAGTAGAAATACATGATTCAGTCCACTTATGTGTGCTTACTACAAGGCACTTAAAATAAGTAAAAGGGGTTACAACACCATATTGGGAGGGTTAGCATAAAGCAATAGTTGGAAGTAATCTCTTGCTTCTGAATCAAGTACAATTATATCACAGCAGACACTAAATGAACTCTGTGTCATAGAGCAGACGGATTTCAGGTGATTTAGCCATGTTCAGAGTCTGTTATCTTCAAAGAAGGTTTTCAGCAGGAAATAATTGATTGAAATCATTTGTCCCAATATATAATTATTGCTCTTCTGCAGCAAGGACCCTGTGAGTGAGTTGCCCACCCAACCATTCACCCCTCCTCTCTGTGAAAGTTTGCATATTCCCCTTCTCAAATGCCTAAGAAATCGATTTATCTTGGTACTGATTTTTTTTTTTCTGTAAATGGAGACTAAATCTGATTGGAATTTAAGAATATCTGAAAGTTCAAATTCTTTTTCTGGATAAATCTAATTAACCAGTAAAAAGTTATTCTTCAACTCTTCCTCTAGACAGCGTCTCACTGATCCATTTTCGAAAGAAGTAAACACATCCCAAGCATCCCTTAGCTTGCTCTAGTTCATTAGTCATCCAAGGCAATGAGAAGGCTAAATTACACAGAACAAACACCAATAACAGATGCACATGCAATCAGAGGTGGGGGTGTTCCCGGGAGGGCAGAGACTGGCAGGACCAGTAATTTTGTGAATTGTATCATTAATAAAATATATTTTATTCTATTTGATGCTGACTTTAGGAAGGTTCCTGTGTGATGATTACATTTTTAAGCAGGTCATTTTTTTTTATGGCTTTACCCAAGGCTAAAGGGAAATCTAATGCAAAATTCAAAAAGACTTTGCTGAATTGCACATTAAATTTTCAGTTGTGTCCTTTTAGGTGTTTTTAAAGATCTATATAAACTCAAAGCTGCCTGGGTGTAACAAACTGTTGTATAACAGACAATGGGAGACTGAGCAAAGAAAGTATGGTGACGTGGTGATGGTCGCCACACTCATGTGAAAAAAATAATTTCTTGAAACTTATTTTCCTAATTGATAATATGTAAAGAAAGTTTATGTTTAGAAAGAGACAATTACTCTATTATTTATAACTATAATATTAAAGTTAACTGAAAAATGTTTATATTATCTTTGAATACCTATAAGCACACATAAGGATAAGGATTTTGGCGTAAATTAATTATGAAAGGCTAATCTACATAATTATAGATTTGTTGGCATCAATGCCTTCTATTTTTTAGAGGGATTCAAAAGACTGTATACTGTAAACATTTGGAAGAAGGTAGCCTTGGCATCATTCTGAGAAATATTGTCTCTAACTTGAAGCATGCAATGGAGTCTAAAGACAAGTTGAGAGTTGGAAAGCTGAACCAGCCCTCTAAAATGCAAAAGTGTTACTTTAATCTCAGCTACCATATTGTCACATATTTGTCTTCATAGCTCATAATTCAACATTTAATGAATTCCTTCCATGTGCAAGTTCCTGTTGCAGACTTAAAGTATTATATATGCAAAGATAATGAAGCCAAGTTCTGTTCCTCTATACTGTATGGGGTAAAGAAATAATATTTACGCACAAGTATTTCTGCCATTGAATGATGTGTATTATAATTCACTCAAAAGTCAGAGACAAGACCTACATCAAACACAGATGCAAAGGTAAGAAAATGCGCTGGGAGGGCTGGGCTGGGGAGGTGGCTCAGTCAGGTGCTGCTATATAAATATAGGGACCCGAGGTCAGATCACCAGTAACAACAAAAGAAAAAAATGTTCACGCATATCTGTAATCCTAGCTTGGGTGGAATAGACACAATGATTTTCCAAATCTCACTGACAAGCCTGACTAGCCTGTCTGAGAGCTGCATTTTTAGTGAGAGAATTTGCCTCAAAGATAAGGCAGAAAGTAACCAAGGAAGAATTTCAGTGATAACCTTTGACTTTTAAATGCTCAGTACACATATGCACAAACACACACACACATATAAACAGGCACACAAACAAATTTACAAGAAAAAAATTTTTGGTCAAAACTGGCCTTTTTGGAGAAAACAATTGTTTCCTGCTTTAATGTAGGAACAATTTTATAGATATGGACAGCAGTAAGGATTAAAGAAAAATAGATGTGACATTCTCAGTCTTAACTATGACATACTCTTAATATTTGACCAATAATTGCTATTGTAATTATTAAACAATGAGAAATTATCTAATTATTCACATTTCAGACCCAGTGTTCTGTAGGTGGAAAAATAATTGATATCCAATAATATATATTCACACTATAAGGAAGGGAATTAAGGAGGTAGATGATCCCAATTATAAAAGATGGCCAAGTAGACCCCACTGATTATGTGGAAAAATAAATATCTGTAAAGGTGAAAAGAAGTGACCTGGACAACTATGTGAGAACCATCAAGGAGATGAAAATGTTTACCCAACAAAGAAGAAAATCAAAACAGCAAGGGGGAATAATGTGACTAGATGATAGGAGTATAAGAGATGGAAGCTGCTTATGTAGAAAATTCTAGGATTCTGATCCCTCTTACTTTTGGGGTTAAGTTAGCTGAGAAGCCATGTCAGGATCAGATGTTTGACAAGATAGGACTTGCATCATATTGTCATCCCTGTGGCTATGCATTGAGACTAATTAGGTTTGGCTAAGACAGAAAAAGGGAGGCCAGTTGTAGGAATCAAGACTAGGATGAGAAGATGGCAGGTGGAGCCCCACTTCTGGATTCCACTGCAGTTGCTGGAATCTCCAGGGAATAAACCTGGAGTGGTTGGAGAAAAGCCACCCTCTGATATGGGTTACAGGAGAGAGACTATACAATTTCAGAAGCAAAGAAGAAAACTTCTTAGACTGTGGAATGGAATGAGTTCATCATGGAGGACAAGGAGAGCTCAGATCCAGGTGCCGAGATGATGTCATTGCAGAAGATTGGAACCATGGGCTAAGACAAAGGAAGAACTTCAGAAAAGAATCACTATGCCTCAGTATCAGGTTGTTTGGAGAGTAGAACTGGGAGGGGGACAAAAGCCATGCAGCAGAGGGAGGAGCAAAGACCAAAGTGGGAAGAGGTAAAACAAAAACAAAAACAAAGCAAAATAAAATTGTGAAACTGTGACGCCCAGTTGTCTCTAGAATCAGCAATGAGCAGATGGGCAGTCAAAATTTACCAGGAGTCTTAGGCATGTAGGAGGTTGGAAAGTCCTATTCTCCTTCAGTAAATCTTACTGGCCTGTGACACCACTACAGGTGGAAAGTCCTCTTCTCACAAGTGAACAAGATATAAGCACAAATTCACATGATCATCTCATGAGATGTAGAAAAAGAAAGACAAAACAAAAACAAAAACTTTTGCAAAAGCTTAACATCCCTTGTGATTAATGCCTTGCAGAAATTAGAAACATAAAATATATAGATTCTCATTGTGAACCCTCATTTTGAGACTCACGATCATCAGTAACTCCAGCTCCAGGTGATCCAACCCTCTCTTCTGTCCTTGGAAAGTATTTGCCCTCGTGTGCACAAGCACACTCTTAAATGCTCACACATACACATAACTCAAAATACAAATGAAATTAAAAACTAAAATGGATGTGAATGGGAATTGAAATCACTTGATCCTATGTACAGGTAATGTGATTTTATACTTGAGTCCCTTGGTGTTCTATCAGAAAACTCATAGAACTGATAAACTATTTCAGCAGTGTATTAAGATACAAAATCAATAGTTTTCCTGGAAATCAGTGAAAAGTGATCTGAGAAAGAAATTGGTAATATAACCCAATACATAGTGGTCTCAAAAAGTAAAATACCTAAAAATAGTCATAATGAAAGAAACAAAATATGTTTGCAATGAAAAGTTTAAAACAATAAAGAAACTGAATATGGTCCTCGAGGACCATCCATATTCATGGATTGGAAGGATTAAAATCATGACAAAAAAACTACAGTCAGTGAAATTCCTATTAAAATTTCAAAGATATTCTTCACTGACTCTCTGAAAGCTGTATGGAAGGATGAAAGCTGCTCAATACCCAAAGCAACTCTGAGGAAAAAGAATAATGGTAAATTGTCATTACTACTGATTTCAAGTTATTACAGAGCTATCATAATAAATACAGTATGGCAGTGGTATAAAAAGAAACACAGAAGTCAGTGGAATAAAATAAAAGAACTAGACTTAAACCTGCCCATCTGTGGCCATCTGAGGTTTGTTTGTTTGTTTGTTTGTTTTGTTTTCTTTTGTTTTACTTAATTATCAAAAACTTACATTGGAAAAAGACAGACTATTCAATAAATGATGCTGGTAAAACTGGATATCCACTTGTTCAAGAGTGAAACCAGCTCACTAACTATATCCACTCAAACACACACCTCAAGTTAATATCATTAAGTTAATTCCTAAAATTCTTAAGCGTAACATTAATAAACACTTCAAAGTATATGTATAAACAAGAACTTTCTGAAAAGAACCCTGTTTGTTCATGAATAACAGCAAGAATTCACAAGTGACATTTCATAAAATTCAATGGCTTCTATTCAACCAAAGATACTATTAAACAAAGAGATGGCTATATACTGGGAGAAAATATAATCTAAATACCATAAACCTGAACAACTCAACACTAATGAGAGAGAACAACAGACAGCTCTCAGAACATGCCACACAAATTGACATAGACATATTAAAATATGTCCAAACTTAGTTATATGGCACATGCAAACTAACACTACATAGAAATTTCATTACACTGCAGAAAGACTAGTTTTTATAAAGGAAACAATTAAAATTAATTCCAGAGAGGATGCGTGAAAAATAAACACATATTGCTGGCAAGAATGAAAACTAGTTAAGCCACTGGGGAATAAATATGGTGGTCTCTCAGAAGTTTGAATATAGATTACTATATAGGGCAGGTGTGCTACTCCTGAGAATCTTCCCAAAGGAATCTAGTTAGTGTTGTACAAAGATACCAGTATGTCCGTGCTTATTACATTACTTTCCAACATAGAGGTTCAGAATTAGCCTTTGTTGACACTACCAGATAAATAGATAAATAAAATAACACACACACACACACATAAAAGAAGGAGGAGGAAGAGGAGGAGGAAGGAGGAAGGAAGAGGAGGAGGAGAGAGGAGGAGGAAGGAGGAGGAGGAAGGAGGAGGAAGGAGGAGGAGGAAGGAGGAGGAGGAAAGTATTCTTCAGCTATAAAAAAGGAAATTGTGTCATTTACAGGAAAATGGTTGCAACAGAGATCATTATAGAAAGAGCATATATGTATGTACATATGTGCACACACACAAACACACACACACATCATATGTGTGTGTGTTTGTGTGTGTGCACATATGTACATACATATATATGTGACATGAAAATAGAAATGGCATTATCTGAGGAAAGAAAGCAATCTAGTAGGCTGGTAGAAAAGGAGAGACTGTAGACTGTAAATATGCTCAGAATACATATTCTAGTTGAACTAAAACCTTTTTATGAAAACTATCACTATATGCATGCCAATATCAAAAATAAGAAGAATATGGTAATAGTGCAGGAAAGAGAAAATGGTGTGTTGGGTAAGAACTTATAATAGGGATGTAATGGCTTCGTCAATAGGAAATTAGTAGGCCTCTAATACCTAAAGTTTATGAATATATTTTGCAGCAGGGGCATAGGTTTGCCAGTAGATTTACTGGCAGATTGCCATAGTTGAATAGGCATATGCTATGGCCCTTGATGAGAAGAACACAGAGAAAGCATGTCTGCTTTGGGGCAGGTCAGAACGTCAACTACTTATTACCAAATAGAGATCTTGTTATTAATAGAGTAAGGAGTTAGATGTATACGTCTAGAGTTCATAGACAAATACCGTGCACATATTTGGGAGCCAACTGCATACAGAAGCCAACTGCTACTTAAATCCAAGCTCTAAGATTTTACTGAAAGGTCCCTGTTATAGCTGTCACATGTGAGGCTATGCCAGTGCCTCCAAATACAGAAGTGGATGCTCACAGTCATCTATTGGATGGAACACAGGGCCCCCAATGGAGGAGCTAGAGAAAGTACCCAAGGAGCTGAAGGAGTCTACAATCCTATAGGTAGAACAACAATATGAACTAACCAGTACCCCCAGAGCTTGTGTCTCTAGCTGCATATGTAGCAGAAGATGGCCTAGTCGGTCATCATTGGGAAGAGAGGCCCTTTGGTCTTGCAAACTTTATATGCCCCAGTACAGAGGAATGCCAGGGCCAAAGTATCAATGTTATTATAACAAGTTAGGTTACAAAGAAGTAGCAAGAATGGATCATTAGATGCAAATATGGAGGGACCAGATGGCAATCTCACCCTGGATTAGATTCATAGACACAAGGGAAACTGTCCCGAGGGAAGAACATAGGCTTCTTTTATCCAGTTCTGTTTACAAAGACAGACAGAGGGGAGCTACCAAAACTGAAGGGTATACGAAGTGGAGAAAATAAAGACTTACACATATAATATGAAGGGCACCTAAAATAAAAGAAAGAAAAAAATAGTAATGATGAAGGTCAGGGAAGATTTTCTTAGTAATATTCTCAGGTAGAAACCATGAATTCTAACTCTAGGGGCACAGGAGATGGTGAGCGAGGCCGAGGTGCATTGTGCAAGCTTTATTCTGAGTATGTCTATTTTCTCAAATCAGGAAATAAGCTCTAATCTGAGCATGTTTTAAAGATAGCGAAGGTTCTAAGGCATCATCTAGAAGAGGGCCCTGTTTCCTCATCTTTAGCTATAATGAGCTATCTTCTGTCTGGAGCTACCTGACAAGCCAGCTGGTTATCTAGTTATTTCAGGTTGACATTTTCTTTGCTCTGATGAATCCATACCTGATTCACAATTGCACTGTTTGCTGAGCACAAGAGCCAAGGCCTTGCATCCCTGGTTCTGATCTCAGTGACTGGCCCACAAAGGACATTTAATCAATATTTAATAAATTAATAAGTCCTCAAGGACCTTGTTGTTTTTAAATAATATTTTTTCACTGAGTGTTTTGCTGGTGTTTGTATCTTATTAGCTATTGAGCTTCTCCCTACATTGATTATTCTATCCAAATTCTCAGTTTTTTCTCCCCCCCCCCCAAATATATATCTTTAAAAAGAAGCATGCTGCCCGTTGCGGAATATTTTAACAGCCCAGATTCAGACTGCTTATGTTTAGCAATGATTTTCATCAGTCTGTAATCCAGGGCAGGGATTGCAACAGTTCCTAGTCTACCATCAGTATGAAACTGTCTGAGTCAGGGAAAAAGAAGAAAAAGACCAGGCTGTGTATGGACAAGGTTGCTTAGAGTGCTTTCCCACTCACACAGCCTGTGTCTATGTCTTCAGACTCAGACTGCACTTTAAATGAGATACTGTGCAGTTCAGTGTAGGGTGTTGTAAGAACAGCCAATTGCAGCTAAATGATCCAACGCTTTGAGATTATATTTTTATATTTAAGACAACATGTCATTAAAAGTTGTCAAACTGGAGAGCACAAGTGGCTAAACAAACTATATTTTGAGCCACAGGGTGTGTCAAGAGTAGAAATGGAAGGAAACCCACTGCTATATGTACATAAGTCAGATAAACACAGCAGTCTGTGGGATGAGAGCAACCAAATTTGCTACAATAGACTAAATGAAGCAGGCCAATCAACTGTCACTGGTCTATTTTATTGTCACTATGATCAAATACATGGCAGAAATAACTTAAATGTAGAAACACATACTTCAACGCATGGTTACAGAAGCTATTCAAACATAACCAAACAGTGGGTTGGGGCCATATTTCATAGTCAAACCAGATAGAAGCAAACTAAAGAATTTCAATAAGGATGGGTCTTCATTTACACACACCACAGAAACTTCTGTACATTAATGAAAAAGACAGCTGTAGAGTGCTTGGGCCAGTACTTGCTTGACTGATAATACTACAGGAAGCAACAGGACATGCCATTTACTGGTATAGTCATCTTCTCTCTTCTTTAGCTTTCTTTTGTGGCGGTACGTTTGACCAGAATAAACTGCCTTGGTTTCCCAGACAATTTTGCAAACTGTCAAGTAAAGACACATGCTAGATTTAATTTGAAAGCTATGTAGAAATGCAGCAGTATTTGATGTGGCACGTGAATTATGTCATAATGATTACATAGGATTTCCTGTATTCACAGGGTAAAGTTAGGACAAAATTAAACTATAACAACACTTTCCCCATTCATTTTCCTCTTTTCAAGCCCCCACATGCCCTCTACCCCTGCTCCCATTCAAAACCATGGCTTCTTCTTCTTCTTCTTCTTCTT
>LR756434.1:185293-304184 GCA_902729485.2 Mus minutoides | reverse complement strand
ACACACACACACACACACACACACACACACACACACACACACACGCACACAAACTTTTTAAGGATAGGGAATAACTCTTCCCTCCAAGACGTAATGGACATAGGATCACTTTCCCATGGCCTCACCCATCCTAGTCCACACCCACTCCAGGAAGTAACATTTATTACATTCTATGCCTTCAGAGTTTGTATACTTAAGATAAGCAATCCTCTTTTAACATCAATTACCCCTAATGCTGTGCATGTGATTCCCCAGCCCCACCCCGTCTCCTAGCAATGAATCTTGGAGATGGCTTAATAGCAAACGTGGACACATTCATTTGAAGCTTTTTTTTTTCACCTTCACATGGCTTTACATGTACAGACACACCATACTTTATTTAACTAGTCTCTACTGGCTGTGGGTGAGTAGATTCAGTTCTCAAGCTTTTGGTATTAATAAAAAGATTTATTTATTTTTACTTTGTATGTGTGCATATTTTGCCTACATGTATGTCTATGTGTTGTGTGCATACAGTACTTGCAGATGGCTCTGTACCCTCTGTGAACGGAGTTAACCGATTGCTGTTAACTGCCATATGGGTGCTGGAAATCCATCCTGGGTCCTCTGAAAGAGCAACAAGTGCTCTTAACTTCTTTTGTTTTTGTTTTGTTTTTTTTGTTGTTGTTGTTTTTCGAGACAGGGTTTCTCTGTGTAGCCCTGGCTGTCCTGGAACTCACTTTGTAGACCAGGCTGGCCTCGAACTCAGAAATCCACCTGCCTCTGCCTCCTGAGTGCTGGGATTAAAGGTGTGCGCCACCATGCCCGGCTTGCTCTTAACTTCTGAGCCACCTCTCCAGCACTGGTCTTTTACTATATTGGCATCCTACAACTATCCTGATCTGCACTTATCTGTAGATGAAGTCTCTAGAAGAGTAACCCCTAGCTAGTGGGGAAATGCATTTAGAATTAAACAGGTATCAGGTTGTTTCAGAGGGCTGGTGACAATTGGCTCTCTGGTGGCAGTACAGCAGAATGCTGTAGTAATGACTGATTGATCATTTGCTTAATTTTTTTTTTTTTTTTTGCCATTTTGAGACAGGATCACACAGTTTATAGCCTTGGCTGTCCTGGAACTCAATATGTAAATGGGGCCGTCCTTGAACTTGTGGTGATCCTCCTGCCTCTGCCTCTGCCTCCCGAGTGCTGGGATTACAGGAGTATAGTACTATGTTTGGATCGTGACATTTATTTCTGTGATTTCTGGACACATATTCACAGACCTGAAAGCCCTGGAGGGAAAGGGACTTTGCTTGCTTCTTCATTCTCTAAAGCATTGGTTCTTAACCTGTGGGTCACAACTCCTTGTGTGTGTGTGTGTGTGTGTGTGTGTGTGTGTGTGTGTGTGTGTGTGTGTGAAATGACCCCTTCACAGGGGTCACCTAAGACAACCTGCATATCAGATATTTATATCACAATTTATAACAGTAGCAAAATTACATTTATGAAGTATTAACTAAGTAATTTTATGTCCAGGGTTACCACAACATGAGGAACTGTAGTAAAGGGTGTAGGGTTAGAAGGGTTGTAAAGCACTCAGTGTATGTTGCATTAATGAACAGATGCATGGCTCTACAAGGAAGGGTGGCTGGAGTAGGAGAAAGGCTGCCTCCGTCTGTGTTCACGTTGCTAAACCCAGCTTCTTCCATCTTTCCAGAGGCCAGTTGGGACCCTGTGAGAGTCCTGGAAGCGTGTGGTAGATCTGGCTTTGACATTGATTCCTGGGTCACACTCTAGGCAGTCCGTCCCGTGTGAGAGCAGGAAGTCCAGGATTAGACTGGGGGTGGGGGATGGCTCCGTGGGTAAGGTGCGTGCTGCAGGAGCATCTACAAAGTTTAGATCCACAGTGCACCTGTAACCCCAGGTCTGGAGGATGTGGAAACAGGTGGATCCCTAGGATGGGTGGTGATGGGGGGCTCTTGGCCAGCCAGCCTAGCCAATTGGAGAGTTCCAGGTTCAGTAAGACAGCCTCTTTCGAATATAAGGTGGAGAGTGATAGCTGGCATACACCATTGGTCTCCACATGTGCATGTGTGGGTCAGTGCACACACATGCACAGATGTGTGCATGGACACACACACACACACACACACACACACACACACACCCTTAGCCCTGTGGATTGCAGGATAGACTTTTTACCGATGCTTGATATCTGGTTACACACTTCCAGTGACAGAAACCTCATCACTTCCAAGTGACTCTTCTCCACTCCAAGCAGCTGACTATGAGAAAACTTTTTTACTAATTGGGTTGAAACTTGCTCCTCTTTACTCCTTCCTCAGCAGAGCCGTTTACTGTGGCCGACGCAGATGGGGCTTTTCTGACAGACAAGCAGGGTTATGTGGCTATAGGTGTCTCTTGTCTAAAGGAGCAAGCTTAGCAGAGCCTGCTCCTAACTTGCCAGTTTTCCCCACAGGTACATTCAGGAAGGGCGGTTCCGAATAGAAGAGAGAACTCTGACAGCCTTCCAGTGGCTCTACAGTCCTCAGCAGCACAGAATCCTCAGCCGAGCTGACCTCGAGTCCCCTTCCAGGTAAAGGAAACTTCTGCTTGTCCCCTCGCCCACCCACTCATTTCTTTTCTTAGACAGAGTCTTACTGGGTAGCCCTGACTGGCCTGTAACTTGCTAAGTGGATTAGGCTGGCCTTGAACACACAGAGATCTCCTGAGTTGTGGCATTAAAAGCATGTGCCACCATACCCAGCCCTCTCCTCGTTCTTCATATGGGTTCATACTTCCTGCTGGTGCCTCTACAGCTAGCTCACACTCATTTTTAAATCCACAGTGGGAAATTTGGCCCTCTATGATGACAAGGTCTCCTGGGGCACTAGAAAGAGTTTATCAGCTGGAACAATGCACAGAGTGAGTGGAATTAATTCACTGCCTCTGCTTTCTCCTCTGTAAAATGGGTCTGTATCTATTTCCCCTCCTTTCAGGATATCATGAATCTTCAGAATATGGTGCCAATGGAGATTTCTCAGGCTTGGAGATCAACTGGTTCTTTAAAAGGGACGATGGGGGGGCTGGTGAGATGGCTCAGCGGGTAAGAGCACCCGACTGCTCTTCCAAAGGTGATAGGTTCAAATCCCAGCATCCACATGGTGGCTCACAACCATCTGTAACGAGATCTGGAGCCCTCTTCTGGAGTATCTGAAGACAGCTACAGTGTACTTACATATAATAAATAAAATAAATCTTTAAAAAAAAAAAAAAAAAAAAAAAAAAGGGACGATGGGGTTGGCAGGATGGCTCAGTGGTTAAAAGCACTTGTCACACTATGCTGATGACTTGAGTTTGATCCCTGAACCCTGCCCCTGGTGGGAGGAGCTAACTGACTCCTGAAGGTTGTCTTGTGATTTCTCTATGCACATGGCTGAATGCACATACAGCTCAGTGAGACCTTGTCTCAAAATAAAAAGTCAAGGGTCTGGAGAAATAGCTCAGTGATTAAGAATAAGTACTATTCTTTCAGAGGACCTGAGTGTGGTTCCCTGCTATCACATCGGGTGTCTCCAGTTCCAGGAAGATTCACTAGCTCTACTCTCCTTAGGCAACTACACACACACACACACACACACACACACACACACACACACACACACTGCACATACACACACTCATACACACACTGTACACATATACACTGTACACACACACTACACATGCATACACACATACTTCACACACACTATGACACAACAACACATATACACACAAAATCTACTTTTCTTAAGATTTAATCATTTACATATTTTATGTATATGGGTGTTTAGTCTCCATATATGTCTGCACACCAGAGAGGGTATTGGATCCCTTAGGACTATAGTTATATATGTTATATAGTTATATATGTAGTTTATATATATATAGACATAGACATAGACATAGACATAGACATAGACATAGACATAGACATAGACATAGACATAGATATAGATATAGATATAGATATAGATATAGATATAGATATAGATATATAGATAGTTAGTTAGTTAGTTATAGACTATAGTTAGTATAGTTAGAGATGGTTGTTGAGTCATCATGTGAGTGATGGGAATTGAATCCAGGACCTTTGGAGGAGTACTTGGTCCTCTTAACTCTCGAGCACCCCTCCCCCCCAAAAAAAAAACCCACAAAGCTTTCCAACAGTAGAAAATAGGGCTGGAGAGCTGGCTCCATATTTAAGAGCAGGCTGCTTTTCCAGGGACCCAGGTTCAATTCTCAGCACCCACATGATGGCTGACAACCACTGGCAAGCCAATGGATCTGATGCCCTCTTCTGGAATCTGTGGCCACCAGGCAGTCATGTGGTGCACAGACATACATTCAGATAAAACACTCATACACATAAAACAATATCAGCTCCTACCCTGAAATCCAAGTGTGTGATTGTGACTGCTTATGAAGATGTGGTCTGACATGGGGAACTGTCGTTCTGACAAGATGTGGTCATAAAGGACATACTGTGATTTAGTTTCAGACCATCTTCAAGTCCCCTGGCATGCCACCTGCCATCTGACATAATGTGGCTTATTTCCTTTCCTTCTGAGCTCTCACCGCCGTGTGACATGTCTATTTGGTCTGTCTGTCTGTCTGTGTATTCATGCCTTGCTGCATTGTAAGCACTCTGGGGTGGAGGACAGGGACCTTCCCACCTTATTCTTCTCTGTCTCCTAGAACCACAAGTGGCCCCAGGAAGGATCTCATTCAATAGATAGCGAGTGGTTCATACACGAACATAAAATTGGCTCTGAACTCATGGAGAGGCCGGGAGGAGGTGAACTCTGAGACTAAGGAGGCATCTCAAAAATGTTAAGCTGGGAGCTGGGAGACAGGATTCCTGCCAGTGACCTGACGGGACTGCACCTGCTCTGCATTTGGAGTCAGAGAAAAGGATGTGCTTCAGGGTCACAGGAGCAAGACAGGCAGGCTCGGTGGAGGAGGAAGGGCAACCACACACAAAACAGAACCATCTGAAATAATTCCAGATTCCGCCCTCAGACTTCTACAGTTCAGGGGCCTTGAAGAGGAGTGAGTATGCTGTAGCTCACTGACCACAGTTGTGTATGTGATAGAATATTGTTTGTTATTATTATTATTATTATTATTTTCTTTGAGACAGGATCTCATGCAGCCCAGGCTGGCCTCAGATTCAGAAAGTAGCAGATGATTACCTTGAACTTCTGCTCCTTCTGCCTCCACCTTTCCAGTGCTCAGATAACCATGAGCCTTACTGAATACTTATACTCAAAAGATGTCCGATTCGTGTAGTGTTGGGGACCCCACCAGGGGTTTGCATGTGCCAGGTGAGTACTTACCGCTGAGCTACATCTCCAGCTCTATTACTACTTTCTTTAGTTTTGAGACAGAATCTCATTTTTGGAGCCTAGGTTTAGGTCAGCCTAGGATGCCCAATCCTCCTGCCTCAGTCTCCCCAAGTGCCAGAATTACAATTATATACCACCACACACACCCAGATTATTTTTTTTTTTATTATTTTTGTTCTTATTATGCGTCATTTAAATGCTCTGTGGGAATAAAACAATTCAGTCTTCACAGCAAGGTGATAATCTGGGTACTGCTATCCTTTCTCACTGTTAGAGGAGCTGTGACCTAGGCGTCAGTAACAGCAGTGAGAGAAAGTGCTGGTGACCTCTGCACTCACCGACTTTCTTACGCAAGGCACACACCCAAAGGCCGGGGGCCGGGAGGGTGATTTCTATCTCTACAAAGAGAGGAAAATGGTGCCATGGAGAACCTTCACATTAACAGGGTAAACATCAGTCCTCACTCAAGTGTCAGAGTCTGTTATTAAAGAAATTGGCTTGGGGAAACAGGGAAGAATTGGATGATTATCATTATCGAATGAATTCCCCCAGAACTCACGCCGCCTGGGAAAGATTGTTTACCTGGTTCTTTTTCTAGACTAGAAATTGTATTCGGGGTGGTGAAGTGTGAGACAGCGGATGTTTGTTTCTTCAAGAAAGTATTCTCATTTCCCATAAGAGCCTTTCAGGTGACACAGAGGAACGTGGGCAGGGGGATAGCAGTTAAGAGGCAGATGAGTGGGCTGCTGTTACTGGAGTTGTGCTCAGCCATGGATGTTTCTCTGATGGATGTGGATGGCATTGCTGACAGCAGGATCCTAGGCATTACCTCAGTAGGCAAGATGGCATCAATGGGATCCAAGCTGTCCTGGATGCTGGAGTGTAGGTTCAAACCTAGCAGTGAGCTCTTCTTTATCTGAGGTTTAACTTTCTACAGTTTCAGTTACCTGTGGTTAATTACAATCTGAAAGTAGCATATGGAAAGTTCCAGAAACATTCATAAGGTTAAAGCTGTGTGTTCTTCTGAGATGCCTGTTCTGAGTAGCCAGTGTAATCTTGTCCCTTCTTGGTTTGTCCCACCTGGGATGTGGCTCATCACTCTGCCACACTATTTATGCTTCCCACCTTTGGCCACTTAGCTTTGCCCATGGCCCTGGTGTCTGAGTGCTTGAGTTTGGATAATTCGTCTTTTGCTTAATGGCTCCCAAAGTGCCAGACTAATGATGCTGACAATTTTGATGTGTCAGTTAAGAGTTGTAAAGTGCTTCCTTTACGGGAAAAGGATGAAAATCTCAACTTTTTATTGCTTTGCGTGTACAGATGCTCAACGTACAGTGGGGCTGTATTCCACCAGACTCCCTGTAAGGTGAAAATATTAAGTGTATTTAACATAAAAACTGGTCTACTGAACATTACTACAGCTTAGCCCATTTTATAATAACGTGTTGATTATGTCCAGTAACTATTGAATATCTGTTTTCCAAAGATGCTGGCAGTCCTGTGCATGTAGTATCAGCTGTTTACCCTCGTGAAGTGTAGCCTAGAGTCGGAGCTCATGGCCGCTGTCCAGCATCTCAGGAGAGTATCTATGGCAGACCTCCAGCCTGGAGAAAGACCAAACATCTTACTTTCACATAATCCTAAAGTCAACAACTTGTAATTAAAGCCATTTTAAGTCTGGGAGGCCTGTTACTATTAGCATTAATTTATTTGTATTTTATGTGTATGAGTATATACCTCATATGCACGCACCGTGTGTTTGATTGGTGCTGATGGAGGCTAGAAGAGGGGATCAGGTCCCTCGGAACTGGAGTTACATGGATCCCACATGGGTGCTGGGAACCAAACCGAGGTTCTCTGCAAAAGCCGCCGGTGCTCTAAACTATTAAGCCATCTCCCTGGCCCCCCAGACAAGGTCTCATTAGGTACTCCTGCTGGCCTGGAATTCACTATGTAGACCAGGCTGGCCTTGAATTCAAGAGATTTGTGTTCTCTTGAGTGCTGGGATTAAAGGCCTCTAAAACATCTTCATAGGAAGGAAAAAACACAGTACATTTAGAGTTTGGTACTGAACTTGGTTTCAGGATTGACTGGGATTGAGGGCTTGTAATATTTCTGGAGGATAAAGGGATGGCTATGGATAGCATGACGGGGTAAGGTAAAATCAAAGCTGGCCTCTAATCCGGTCTGCACCCAGGCAGATACTGACCAAAGTAAGCACTCATCTTTCTCTCTCTCTCTCTCTCTCTCTCTCTCTCTCTCTCTCTCTCTCTCTTTCTTTCTTTCTGTTGCTGTAGTTTCTATTTTCAAATTTATTTATTTATTTTTGGTTTTTTGAGACAGGGTTTCTCTGTGTAGCCCTGGCTGTCCTGAAACTCACTCTAGACCAGGCTGGCCTCGAACTCAGAAATCCACCTGCCTCTGCTGGGATTAAAGGCGTGTGCCACCACGCCCGGCTTATTATTCTTTAAGAATTGCATTTATGGTGTGTGTGTCTCTGTGTGTAATGGTATGCATGTGCGTCATGGCACGCCTGAGGAGGTCTGAGGACAACATTCAGAACTAGATTCTCTCCATATACCACGCGTGTCCTGAGCATCAAAGTCAGGTAGTTAGGGTTAGCTTGGACTTCCTGAACTGTCTCTTGCTGACCAGCACTGGAATCTTGGGGTTCAAGTGCTCAGGATAGGATCCAAAGGGAAGGAAATGTTCTCTCTATTGTAAAGCTGTCTGCCTGTTGGTTCCGTGGGCACTGACAGCTCCTTTCCCCTGCTGGATCCCATGCCAGAACCTCCAATAACCGGCACCTAGCATTTCAGGATCCAGATTGTGGTCTGTCCACCATCTCTGCCTTCCTTATTTCCTTCCAACACTGATCATTGTGATTGTGCTCTGGGCCAGGTTCTGGGGTTAGAGTGGTCTAGGCAAGGGTTCTGCCTGACCTAGGACGCACACTGGAGTGTGAAAGGCCAACCATCAGCATGCAAACATGGAGATAGTTTGTCAAGCCGATCAGATTGTTCAGAAGTCTAAAATAGGGCACGCAGATAAGTGACTTGTATGGAAAGAGGTCTTGGACCACATAAAGGGGCAGTCAGTCATACAGAGACAGTGTTGATGAGAGCGTTAGCTAGGGGAGGGGAGCACAGGACACCGATGTAAGAATATATCTCTGCAAAGAAAACAGTAAGTGTGAGGTATGTTCTAGACGCAGAACATCGTGGCCAGAACAGAATGAGCTATGTCTAACGGTTAGGACTGAGGAAGATTTCCGTGCAAATAAAAGATGTTTTCGGGCTTAAGCTGCCGGGAGTGCTGCCTCCAGGGAATGAGCTTCCCATTAATGGATGCGCGTCCCAGGCTGCCTGCTGTGGGGGTTACGGAGAATGTCTGGAACATCGGTCCCTCAACACCTTCAAGTTCAGAAGCATCTTTGGTTTGGTGGAAGATGGGATGGAGTCTTCGGAGGGAATGAATCAAAGCTGTAGGTTGTCAGGTCCCAGTCAGGGGTCAGCGTCAGGGTTTTCGGCAGTCCCTGAAGATCTCCTACTTCCAAGTTCCAATAGCACGCTTTCAGAAGAGTCCCATTAGGAATCCAGGAATCTTTCAGCTTCTCAGTCCCCCAGTGTCGTGTCGTGAGCCCTATCATTCAGGAACCTTTGCGGGCAGGTGGGCCTCTCCCTTCTTTCTCCGGGATCTCTAGGATCTGCCCCACCCTGCGCCTTTGTTCAGGAGGAGCCGCCCGGGGCAATATCGTGACAGCGCGGACACGAGCATCCCCCAGGGTGCTTGATGATTAGCACCCGCGGTACCCCAAACCCAGCTCGGTCTCCCGCATCTGTGCGGTGGGCGCCGCTGGGACCCAGCTCCGAAAAGCCCCGAGGGGCGGGAGCGCGGGATCTAGCGGACTAGGGCAGAGACTGCGTGTGCGCGCTCCGTAGGCCGGGGGCGCGCCCGCCAGGTGTGCGAGCGGCCGCGGGCGGGCGGCGGGGCGCAGCTTTGTGCCGGCCGGTGTGCGCGTGTGCGCGCCGCGGTGACGGTGCACGCGGCTGGGCGGGCTGCGAGGGAACCCCGCGTTGAGGAGGAGGGGGCTCGGTCCTGATGGAGAGCTGTGGGCTCCGCGCCGAGCAGCGCGCGCATTGGGTGAGCCGGCAGGACTGACTATTGACATTCCGTCCACGTCGGGAGTGTGGGAAGGTCAGTGGCTCTGGGCTAGGTTGTAATTTCACAGCCGGCGTGCATCTGGACGCGAGTCCTGGGTGTGACTGAGCGTGGAATTGGAGAGGATGCTGTGAGAGTGGATGTGTGTGTTGGCAAAGCACGATGGCCCGGGTGAGCTCCGCGCGCCCATCGCACCAAGCAGTTAGGCTCACTGGGTTCTGTTTGGGAGGTAGGGTGACAGTCCACAGAAATCCCTGCCGGGTGAGCGGATGCGACACAGCATACACACCATGAAGAGGGGCGTGTGTGTGTGTGTGTGTGTGTGTGTGTGTGTGTGTGTGTGTATGTATGTGTGTTTGCGCGCGCGCGTGTGTGCGTGTGATGTTGGTCAGCTCCCTGTTGGAGTCTGGTGAAAGACGCTGACCGAGATGGAGGTCAGACGTGGGTGTTTACAGGTGGCAGTAGCAGGAAAGAAGCCAGGAACCCCAAGAGGATGCTGAAGCTAGGCTGCTAGGTTGGGGAGGGAGGACTTGTTTTTATTGGCAAGAGCAGAAGCTCCAGCCTGTCTGTCCCCAAGCCAGCTTGTGCCTGTTCCAGGGAGAGGCAGTAGAATTGGGGTAATCGGTCCAGAGACTTTCGTGGACCTGTGGGGCAAGGCCAGCTTTGCAGCCTGATGCTCATTTCTAGAGGCCTTGGGTGGGTGTGGCTGTGACAGTCAGGGGCGGGGGTCCTGTTTACAGGACAGAGGGACTCTATAGATTGCACGTTGGTTTTGCCTACACTTGTTATGTCTGACTTAGGAGCTGGTAAGGGGCACCCGGCTTTCTGCTGTAGCTCTCTTTCACCCTTACCGAATCTGAAGGGCATTTACATGCTACCAGGGTTTGCGCTCGCAATTCATGGGTCAGTCTCTGAATGGCTCCCATCAGGGTCGCCTCTAAAGGTATTACTAGAATTGTCCTGGACCTGTATCGGGGGCATTCCATCCTTTGAGCCTCATAGGTCTCAGTTTCCCTTGGTGAAGAAAGCTCTCATCCCCTCTGCTCCTCCTGCTGTGGGCGAAGAATAAGCAGAAAAGCTTGCACAGCTGCCTGGAGGTTGGCAGTGACTCAGGGCCTGTGAGGTCTTGGGCAGTGATTTCCCTCAGGACTTGGGAGGGGTTGTGCATCAACCTACCTCTAAGCAAGGGTTCTGGGCTGCCCAGCGCTAAGGGTGGGTATCTGCTGGATGTGTCTGCTCAGGTGTCTGGAAGCTGACTCAGGCCCCTCCTCCCTCACTAGATGTTGAAGAGCAGGGGAAGGTTGGGGCCTGGGATGCGATGGCATGTTGAAGCCCTTTGTGGTTGCTGTTTTGGGACAGGGGCAGAGATGTTCACCTTGGCAAGGGTCAGGGCATCCTAGCCCAACAGGAAGTGGTCCCTGTACCAGAAGGTCCTCCTGTGAGTGAAACCTCCACAACTTTTCACTCTCTCTTTCCCTTTGAGGTATGGTGGCTTATACCTGTAATCCCAGACCTTGAAAGGCTGAGACAGGAGGATTGCCACAAGTTCAAGGCAAGCCTGGGCTGCAAAGTTAGACCCTGTCTCAGAAGCCACAAACCCAAACTCCAAATCAAACTAGAGATTCCCAAGGCAACAAACAAACAAACAAGCAAATCTGGTCAAGTGTGGCAGAGTCACAGGAGGTGACAGAATGATTTGAACTTTAAAGAAAAAGGGCTCTGGCATGGATGGCGGTGACAGAGTGGCACATTGGCTGAGCATGAAGGCTTAACTACTATCTTTGGTGACATTGTTGGTGACAACTGGTTGGCACTGAGACCTGGATGTGAAGTGCTGCTCCATCCCCAGCTCTCCGTGTGCTTTACCCGCACTCCCTACTCTAGGCATGCCTGGGAGAAGGGCTGGCCCCCAGTGCTTTACCCGGGAAGTGGATAGAGGGCAGTGGGGCAGAGGGTACACGGATGAGGAAGGCAAGCAGTGCACAGAGGCTTTCCTTGCCATCTGCTGCTCCTCTCCTGCGGGTCTCTCGAGGAGCCTAAGGGCTACATTTCAGAACTGCTCTCTTGGGGGAGAGAAACCATTAGCAGTCTCCCTTCCCCCGAGGGTCCCTCCATGGTCATTAACTCCCTTCTGATTTTAGATGATACACAAGTAAAGCTCAGATGGTTTTCTATGGGGACCCAGGCCACTTCTGCAGAGAGGGCCTGGTGTGACCTCATTCAGCTCTGATGCATGGCACTTAGAACGTGCTACTTCCAATCTGGGGTGAGGGGCAGTGACGGTCATCATGGAGGTGGCAGGGACACTCGGAGGCAGACACGCACTGACCTGGAGCAAGCTTACCTAGACTTTTTGAGCTTCGGTGTTTCTTATCTGGATATTGTGAGTTTATTTACTTATTTATTTTTGAGATAAGAGTTTCTTTCTCTGTAGCTGGGCAGTGATGGCGCAAGCCTTTAATCCCAGCACTTGGGAGGCAGAAGCAGGTGGATTTCTGAGTTCGAGGCCAGCCTGGTCTACAGAGTGAGTTCCAGAACAGCCAGGGCTATACAGAGAAGCCCTGTCTCAAAAAAAAAAGTTTCTCTGTGTAGACTGGGTTGTCCTGGAACTCACTTTGTAGACCAGGCAGAGATCCATCTGCCTCTGTTTCCCAAGTACTGGAATTAAAGGCATTTGCCACTATGTCTGACTTGATTTTTTCTTTTTTTGAGACAAGATCTTGCTGTGTAGTTCCAAGATCTCCACGCCTCAGCTGCCCAAGTAGCTGTGATTATAGGTAAACATCTCTGTGCTAGCCTTTGGTGGAAAAATGTTTTTTGAGTCAGTCTCATATAAACCAGTCTAACCTTGAATTCTGGATCCTTCTATTTCCACCTCCCAAGGGCTGGGATTTTAGGCACACACCACTATGTCTGGCTCTTTATTGGATTTTTTTGGGTATCTGGCTAAGGGCATTACTGATGGAATAGCTCTGAGCAGCTGCGAAGTCAGCAGGGTCCGGTGGTACAGATTCTCATCCACTTCTATGGATGAGACTGGGTAGGCAACCCCTAAGACCCTTCCTAGTTGTGGAATCTGAGGCTCAAGGGCCAGACTTCTGTTCTTGTTGGTGCCTCTGGGGCTGTGGCCTAGTTCCCCAGGCTGGACTAGATTCTGGTTCACAGTCTGATAATTGGAGCCAATGATACCCAGGAGGGTGCAGGAGCCCCAAAGTGGGCAGGGAAGGACGAGAGAGCAGTCGCTTGGAAGCAGGTGCTTGGAGGAGTGGATGCTTGCATTTGGAGATGGCAGATGGTCGTGGGCACTGGTCTGGGCTGTAGTCAGGAAAGGACAGGGCAGGGAGTGGGGGAGGCCTAGAGAAAGTGCAGACAAGACAGGAGATGGAGCAGACTGGCAGGAGGTGGCTAAAACGCTGGAGCCACAAGGCTGGGCGGTGAGTTGTCTGCCTTGGTACCCAGAGTTAGAGGTGTCTGGGATGTGATACAGGCTGGGCCTGAGGGAGAGGGATGGTGGCAGCAGGGGAGGGAAGGAACTGTTGAAAGTTACTCGGGGAGTCCCAGAAGATGAGCCAAGCAGATTCATATGTCAGGGTCCTGGTCCCCACCCCCCACCCCCACCCCAGCCTCCTCACTTTTCTCTCCCATGCACTCACTGCTCCTTCTGGGCTATACACCCTCTTTGACAGGGGAGGTGCCATCTGCAAACACTTAGGTCCTGTCATGATCTGCTAAGGAAGTTGTGGATGTGCCTTAGCCAGGGCCTGTTGCCATGGTACCAGGTGGCCCTGGCCGGCCTTACCCTTTCCCATCTCTAAGCAACTGTGGCACTCCCTCTAGGAGAGGTCACGCTGTAGGGAAGTATCCAGCTGCCTCCCTCCTGTGCATAGGCAGCTCAGGCTGGCACTGCAAAGGTCACTGCCTCCATCTCTCTGTCTACAGGCAAGGTCACACCCCACACAGGCTGGGGAGGTTCAGCAGTCATTTAAAGACAAGTCTGACTTCTGCGGTCGAGGGCGGCTTTTGTCCTAATAAGTTTAGTTTAAGAACAAAAAACAAAAACAGAAACAGAAACTGATGCTGCCATACCCATTCTCTCCTCGTCCTTGTCGGTGTTTTGGTGTCTTCACAGTGGGAAGTTCTGTTTCATGCTCGATCTTTCCTGCCATTCTCTGTGTGTGTGCACGTGTGTGTGTGTGTGTGTGTGTGTGCACATGTGTGTGTGTGTATGTGTGTATGTGTGCATGTGCTTTCTTTTGTTTGTTATCACTCTTTGGGGCATCCAGATATGGATAAGGGTTTTCCTGACCATCTGTTCATGTTGCAAAGCTGCCATGGCTTCGAAGGCATATGGAATGCCAAAGCCTGGCTCGGACTTGGAGGCCTCAGCCTATGGCAAAGGCTGGGCTGACCCTTCTGCTTTGCCCAGGCTCTGATTTTGCACCTTTCCCTTAAGACCAGGTCACCTCTCCTCCACTCTCTGATGTAGACACAGGATAGATGGTTTTCTTCCTGTGTCACGCTAGGCTGGTTGGGATTTATGAGGTCTGGATCAGCACATGGCATCAGGCGTAGTCACCTGCAGGAACTTGGTTCGTCCAGGGTCAGTGGCTGGAATTGAACCGGAGCAGGAGGAGAGTGGCGGGCAGGCAAGAGGACCGAGGTGTGTGTGTGTGTGTGTGTGTGTGTGTGTGTGTGTGTGTATACACACCCATGCTGGATGCCATTGTGTGTCCTGGAGGCTTTGCTATTGGATCAATGTTTAGACATCTCTGTGGCTCCTGGCATGTCTTTGCACTCTGCTTGTCCTGGGTCTCTTTAGATGGATGTCAGTCACCCACCTGCTGGGCGCTCTCCAAGGTCCTAGAGGGTGTGATGGCAGGTGATACTTTACCCCAGCTAGGTTTCTGCCCTTCTTGAAGCTCCCTGTGTCTCCCTCCTCCACCACCTAGTTTTGTCCTCTCATTGACTTTCCTTACTTTGCCCTCCCTCCTGCCTTGAGACAGCTGCTTGCTCCTGTTGGAATGTGTAGGAGTCGAACGCCTTTGCCTGGAGAGTGAAAGTCCAGTCTCCAACCCCATCCTCTTGAACTCTGTGGGGGGTGGGGGGGGTTGGGTGAAGGAGATGACTCAGAATGGCTGCAGGGGTAGGCGGACGGGTCTGTGTATTGGCTTCTGCTGGTGAGGCATGTCCCTCCTTTCACCCTCTGACCTACTCTAGTTCTTGTCACCTACGCTGCAGGTGGCAGACTCTTCTGTAATATTTTTGGTTAGTATGGTTTATTGACAGGAGACAAAGTGGTCTCTGGGGCTTTGGGCTTCCTGCTGGGGTCTTGGTCTCTGCAGAATAGGTCTTCCTATGTTGGGTTCTGGCCACATGCCCCATGTGTGTTAACTCAGTTACTCCCTGAAACAAGCCTTATCTCTTTACCTGTGGGATTGACAGTCCTAAGAAGTAGCCGGGCGTGGTGGCGCATGCCTTTAATTCCAGCACTCGGGAGGCAGAGGCCGAGGCAGGTGGATTTCTGAGTTTGAGGCCAGCCTGGTCTACAGAGTGAGTTCCAGGACAGCCAGGGCTATACAGAGAAACCCTGTCTCAAAAAACCAAAACAAACAAATAAATAAATAAATAAATAAATAAATAAATCTCATTGCTGTTCCCTTGTGGAGGTCACTTCCCCAAGATTAAAGGTAGGAAGGGGCGGAGCTGGAACCTGCTTCCTGTGTCTTTCACTCCTTGTCCACCTCATCCCTTTCATTTTGCCCTCAGGTAGGGCCTTCAGGGTTACTCCACTGAAGCAGGGCTCCCTGGCCATCTGGTCCCCTGTGAATCATACCGATCTACTATACACACCTGCCTGAGTTGTCCCGCCTCCTCACTGCCCATTGGAGCATGGGTGTGTCAATCTATTTCCCCAAATCTTCTCAGAACTAGCAGAGCCCAGAACACAGTAAGGACTGGAAAACAAGCCAAAGATAACCAACCAACAAACAGACCAACCAACCAACCAAACAGAACCAAACACACCCAAAACCAACCAAACCATAAACCCTAGAAGCATTTGATGACTAATGGGCTAGTGACTGGCGAGGCGTGCCTCTGCCCTCTGCCTCTGTCTCTAGCCCCTTCCTCTGCGCCAGCCTCTTGCACAGCAAGGCATGCTGCAGAAACACCTCCAGAGCCAGCTTGACTGGTTAAAATTCAGACTCTGCTGCTTCTCTACTGATCTAATATGGCATATTAGCCACCAGAGGTGTATGGCTTACAGTAACGCTGGCATTTATTTTGCCCATGAATCTGCAGTTTGGACAGGGCTCAGCAGGGAACACTCCTATCTTCTCTATCTAGTGTCATCTGGGTGATTTAAGGTTTAGGGGTGAATTACATGCTGGCTTCATTGCTCATGCCTGACACTTGGCTTATTGTCACACATGGCTCATGTATATTTATGCCTTTTTTTTTGTGTGCTAGTTTATGCTTTTGCCCAGCATAGTGGTTGAGTGAAGGGGCAAGCATTCCAAGAAAACCATGAGGAAGAAGATATCTTGCTTTTCCTACCCAACCTTGGAAGCGGAACAGCATGATTTCCAAGGTACAGAGTCACACACACATTTGGCCTTGAGCATATGACTGAGACTCTCTGTGCCCCTGTTTCCCCATCTGCTAAGTGTGGACACTGTGTAGAGCTTTCTAAAGGCGGGGCTTGTAGAGGGAAGAGGAGAAACGTGAATGGGCATTTTTATTTTGTGTCTCTTTTTGTGCACACATGCATGTTCATGAGTGCACAGGTACACAAGACATGTGAGTGTACATACAACTATATACACATGTGTGGACTCCTCTGCCTCCTTTTTCTTTCCCTTCCTCTCCTCCTACCCACCTTCCCTTCCCCCTTCTCCCTTTTCTCCCTCCTCCCTATTTTCTCCCTCTCCCCTCCTCCTACTCCTCTCCTTTGAGATAAGGTCTTGTTTAAACCTAGGCTGATCTCAAGGTTACTATGTAGCTGAAGATAACCATAAACTTCTGATCCTCTTGCACACACAATCACATACAGCTTATGTGGTGCTGAGATACAAATCTAGACCTTTGTGTGTGCTAGGCAAGGATGCCACCAACTGAGCTGGAAAAGATCTTTTCTGATTTGGCTTGCTTTATTCACTGCAGGTTAGCCCCATTCTCTTCTATGTGATGCTGGTGGTCATGCCATGAGGGTGAGGCTAGAGATGCACTCTGGGCCTGGGGGTGGGTTGAACCCCAACAGCACCTCCATCTTCATGCAAGAAAATCAAGCACCTGGATCATGACTGTGCTGTTTTTGAGCCACAGGTCCCACGCCGGTTAGTGTCTGGGCAGCTCCCTGGCTCTCCTTCTGTCTCAGCCACCTGCCTTCACTAGAGTTCATGCTCACCTGCAGGGAAATGGTCTTTCTGCCCAGCTTACCTGTCCTGGTCCAGGGTGGTGAGGCTTCTCTGCCAGGCATTCTCAGGTACTCTGGGGAGAATCTCGAGATTTGTTTAAGTAAAGCCTGTTGGCATTTCACATTCAACACTATACTCATTTGGAGACTGGTATGTGTAAGAGTGTATAAGAATAGCAGAGAGAAGGTTCTGGATTGAATTCTGCCATGGCTACCCAGCAGTCCTGGGCCTTAACTTCTTAACTTCAAGGCTCTAATGAACTATTAGGAAAGTACATATGGTTCTAATAAGGATTGAATGGGAAAAAGAAATTTGGGCTTTCCTAGTTCACCAGAAGTGCTCAAGAAATGGTTTACCCTGGCAGATGTGTTAGCACACACCTTGATTTCATCACTCA
Organism: Mus minutoides; assembly: GCA_902729485.2. Lineage (NCBI taxonomy): Eukaryota > Metazoa > Chordata > Mammalia > Rodentia > Muridae > Mus > Mus minutoides. The sequence goes on along the minus strand of LR756434.1, from coordinate 286,842 downwards.
GGAGGCTGAAGGCAGGAGGATTGCCAAGGTGGGCCAGCCTGGCCTGCATAATGAGATTCTGTTTCAAACACGGAACAAACTGGGCCTGGTTAGTTACCTCGTGGGGCTGAGAATTGCAGGTTCATCATTAGCCTGGTCAACTTAGCAAGGATCTGTCTCAAAAGGAAAAGGTAAGAAGGAAAGAAGGAAAGAAAGAATGAACGAAATTTATTCTTTTCTTTTTTTTGGTTTTTCGAGACAGGGTTTCTCTGTATAGCCTTGGCTGTCCTGGAACTCACTCTGTAGACCAGGCTGGCCTCGAACAAAATTTATTCTTATTCTGTATAGCTGAAAGGCCCACCCAGGTTGGGAGAGTTGAAGTGTTTTCTCCATGGTTACATTTGATGTTGGAACCCAGGCTGGGACCACTCGTTCTCACATGGTGTCCTTGTTGAAACACTGAGGGTTCTTTCTCTCTATCCCTCTCTCCTTTTTGCCAAAGGCAATGTGGCTGCCTTCCTAGAAAAGGAAACAAGACATCCCATGCTCTCCTTGCACTACCAGAAATTGTACATAGAGGGCGCAAGTGCGTACCTTCTGCCTCACCCTGGTGAGCAGTGTAGTCAGATGCTAGAAGAGACTTGGGGAGGGCTCAGCTGGATGGAGTGAACAGATGGAAGGCAAAGACCTAGAAGTGTGATCTTCTTTAGTGAGAAGGCCCTTTGGGGCAGCCCCTAGCATCCGAGTCTACCAAGAGCCAATAGGGCCATCACTGATGATGGAAATGTTCTAGTGAATGTCACTCCAGAATTTCTTACTGGACCAGAGTCATCTGGGGGCAATTCGCCGGCCCTATTTCTGAATGGTAGACCCGACAGTCCTTTCTTTCTTGAGCCATGGTATTGCTACATAGTCCAGTTGGACTCAGCACTTACTCCAAGCTGGCTTTAAACTCAAAGTCACAATCCTCCTGCCTCAGCTTCCATAGTAGCTGGTATCATAGACGTGGGGCACCATGCCTGGCAGTAGGAAAGGATTTGAGCAGGCACATTAATCGACAAGTCTACAGGACTGTGGCAGGCATGACCTTGAAGGTTTAGCATGTGTGATCTCATTTTGACCCCCAATGCCCCTAAGAAGAAGGCACTGTTATTTCTATTTTACAGAAGTTGTGTCTGAGCTGCAAACCTGTTGAAGGCTAGTTAAGAACCATGCCTAAGCCTGAATTACTGACAAGCCACGGGGCTGGGGTTTGAATCCAGGCTCCTCAAGTGTAACCCTCCCCACCTGGTTGGAGACTCCTATTGTCTCCAGCACCTCATGGCGTTGACACTTATGTGATGGAGACCTGAGAAGAACATCTGGGCATCGACCTCTGAGCACGGGAGGGAGCAGAAGAGAAGATGGAGCTGCCAGGTCTCTTCCTCTCTCCCTCTTTCTTTTGAGACTGACTCTCACTACGTAGTTCTGGTTGGCCTAGAACTTGCTGCCTATACTAGACTGGTCTTGAACACACAGAGATCCTCCTGCCTCAGACTCCTGGGTGCTGGGATTAAAGGCGTATATGTTATGTGATGGACACCTGGAAAAAGTTACCACACCCAGTAGCTTCCTTTTCTTGATTTGAGATTTTAGTATGTTGCCCAGGTTGGTCCTTGAACTCCTGGTTTAAGCAATCCTCTTGCCTCAGCCTCTCTAGCAGCTGGGATTGTAGGTCTCTAGCACCACACTGTGCTTGGCATGTCCAGTTTTTTTTTTTTTTTTTTTTTTTAAAGGATTTGTATTCATGATGTCAAATTCCTTCTAGAAAACCTGTGTTCCAGGCTCCTTTATATTTTCTTATCTAAGAAGACCAGATGGCAGTACCACTTGGAGTGAGGCATGAGGGATCCTGGTCCTACCTCTTCTTTGTGAAGTCAGACTCCTTTGGGAAGGTTGAAAGCAGCACCAGGGTCAGTGATCATTTGAACTCCAAAACTTGAGTTCAAGAGGCTTGAAAAAAATTACCCTATTCATAACAACATCTTCCTCCCTCTCCTCATCTTCTTTGTGATCCTAGCAGTCAGGAGACTGAGGCAGGAGGATTGCTATCAATTCCAGGCCAGTCTGAGCAATAGTAAAAGACCCAGTCTCAAAAAACAGAGTGAGATCCAGACAGATGGCTCAGTAGATAAAACACTTACCACGGAAGTTTCCAGAATTCCCATCCCTAGAACCAACCATGGTGGCTGCCTATAACTCTAGCACTTAGGAAGCAGAGACAATCTTCAGGGCAAGCTGGATAGCTAGACCCAACCTAAGGGAATAAAGTGGAAACTGATCAAAGAATACACTTTGGGCTTCCACAGACACTGTCCCTCCCAGATACCCATATACATACAAATATGTGTATGCATACTTTTGAATCACACATACATACATACATACACACACACACACACACACACACACACACACACACACACACACACACGCACCCTATCTATTTAACACTTTTCTTCCCCCCCCCCTTGTTCCGGTCAACCCTGTTCGCTCCGCTCGACCCCGCTCGCTCCCTCTGGCTCCGCTCGCGCCGGCCAGCCCCACTCGCTCCTGGCCAGCCCCACTCACTCCCAGCCGCCCCCATATGGCCCCCGCTTGTTCCAGCAGCCCCGCTTGCTCCAGTTGGCCCTGCTCGCTGGCCCCACTCGCTCCGTCCCAGCTAGCTCTGGCCGTCCCCGCTTGCTCCGGCCATCCCCCGTTCGGCTCCGCTTGCTCCGGACAGCCTCGCTTGCTCCGGGCTGGTCTCTCCAGTTCAAGGATTCATTTCTTATTATTCTTCATAAGTACGCTGTAGTTGACTTCAGACGCACCAGAGGAGGGCGTCAGATCTTGTTACGGGTGGTTGTAAGCCACCATGTGGTTGCTGGGATTTGAACTCATCACCTTTGGAAGAGCAGTTGGGTGCTCTAACCTGCTGAGCCATCTCACCAGCCCAACACTTTTCTTTTCTTTCTTTCTTTCTTTCTTTCTTTCTTTTTTTTTTTTTTAAAGATTTTATTTATGTATTATATGTAAGTACACTGTAGCTGTCTTCAGACACTCCAGAAGAGGGTGTCAGATCTTGTTGTGGATGGTTGTGAGCCACCATGTGGTTGCTGGGATTTGAACTCATCACCTTCGGAAGAGCAGTCGGGTGCTCTAACCCGCTGAGTCATCTCACCAGCCCAACACTTTTCTTAAAAATGTGCTAATGGTTTAAGCAACATTGACAATATAACAGCACAGAAGACTGTGTAGTAAGTCTGCACCCTCTAGAATCTTGACAGACAATTCCATTCCCATTCTTTGAAGTAGGCACTCTTGGATCATTACTTATGGTTCTTTCCAGAAATTGTCTAGGGAACTATAAAAATCTGCATACCTAGTTGGGTGTACACTTTTAATCCCAACACTCAGAAGGCAGAGGCAGTGGGATTGATTTTTGTGAGTTTGAGGCCAGCCTGATCTACAAACAGCTGTGGATGTTATACAAAGAAACCCTGCTTCAAAAAGAAAATATTTTTGCATATTTATGTATAATATATCTATATATATCTATATCTATATATCTATATATCTATATATCTATATCTATATCTATATCTATATATCTCCTATTATAGTGAGCTTTTTTGTAACTTTATTTACTTACTTATTTTGTGATACAGTCCCATGTAGCCTAGGCTGGCCCCAGTCTCACTATGTAGTTGAGGATGTCTATGAAAGTCTGATTCCCCTGTCTTCACCTTCTAACTTCTGCGATTTTAAGTATGCACTTTATCATTATTATTTTATTTTTATTTTTGAGATAGGAGCTCCTTCTATAGCTTGCCTATCCTTATACTCACAGCTGTCCATCTGTCTTAGCCTTGCAAACAACAAAATAACAGGCTTAGCTTTACAGTCTCACTATGTAGCTCAGGCTGGCCTTAAAAATCAAGATCCTACTGTTTCTGATTTATGCACCTAGAACCCAGGGCCTGGTGCACGCCATGAAAGTGCTCTGCTGACAAAATACAGCCCCAGCCTCTAAAGTGGTTGCTTTTTTTTTATTAGCTTGTTTTAAAAGTAATTATTATCTGATTGGCAAAAATGTTGCTTTATTGTTATTTTGAAACGTTTGTGGTAGGATCCCTCAATTCTGTGGGCCACGGCCAGCCACTCTGGTGATTCCCTCAGCAGGTCAGCTGTGCTGAACAGATAGGAAGGAGTTGTGCAATCAAAGCGTGTATGAGTCCTGCTCTTGTAGCCCTGTTTTCACAAGGGCCCCTTGCAGTTGTCTCTGTCATCATCTTGCTTTTTCTGAACTTGTGCAACGGGACATGCAGCCCTGGCCCCAAGAAAGGCACACAGGGAAGTGACCTACATAGATCTGTGCCATACTCTGCCTCTGTCCTTGTCTTCAGACGGCCTGGGAAGGAAGTAGAGGGCAGTTTGAGGAGGGTAAATGGATGCCCCAGAAGAAGGCATAACTTGCTTACAGTGGAAGAGGGAGATGAGATATGAGCTGCCCAGTTCAGCCTGCTGCCGTCTCATGACGTGGGTCAGGACAGAATGTTTGGTCCGTTTACAGCTTCTTCTTTCGGGGTGTGCATTTCTGGGAACTTTCTTTGACTGCCCATCTCTGTGCCCCGGGAAGGAGCTTGTCTCATTGTTCAGTTCTTATTTAACATAACAATAGCTACAGTGGAGGGAGGGCCTGCTGCTGACAGGCCTCTGGGTTGTCTTCTAGTCTCAGCCAGTGAACCAGTTCCATCTACACGAACGTCTATGGGTGGGTGAGTTACTTGGAACTCTGCTCAAAGCTGGGGCCCTGACAAGTCTTGTCTCCTAGTGCGCATGCGCGCGCGCACCTGCTAGGGAGGGATGGGGGAACTAGGAGGGCTTAGTACTTGCTCTCTCCCACATCATAACTGTTCCATCATGAGCCATACATTGCTTTCAAGGCCTTAGTCTTTCATTCTGTAGAATGGGTGCTGCATAAATTCTGCATTCTAGTCTCTTTCTCAGTGGCTGGTATTTGGCTGAACCAAGCTAGGTGGTTGGATCAGTGCTGGCTTATAGTGATCTCCCAGAAATGGCTGCTCCCTTGGCTCTGGTTCATTCTCATCTGTGGAGGCCGTGGTGGGTGAGTGGGTGGGGGCAGGCAGACTGGGCAGGTTCACACACTGCTTCCCTTTTCGCTTGGCTCACAGTCTTTCCCAGAGAGCTGGGTGGCCTCCTTCTGCCCACCCCACAGAAGAGGAACAAAAAAGGGCAGAATAAGTGGGGGCCGGAAGCTGAAAGGGACTGAGGCAGCGGGCGGAGCCACGATAGGTGGTAATTATAATGGTTCCCATAGCCTGTGCCAAGCATTTTTGTACCGTACCAGTGTGAGGTTGGTAGTATCCTTCCTGTATGACAGAAGATAACTGAGACCAGAGAGGTTAAGTGACTTGGCTGAGGTCACCTATCTTCAGAGCTTAGGAGCCCAAGGGCTCAGCAGGGGCTAGCACAGATGGCTCTAGCACACCTGCCTCTAGCACACCTGCCTCCAGAGCTCAGGTACTGAAATGGAGTCAGTCACATAGGAGCTTCCCTCTGACTAGCTTTTACCATGGGGATGAAGGGACTTTAGGTTCTTCTGGCCTCTCCAACATCCCTGGATCCAGATGTTCTTGAGGAATGTAGGATGCTCCTGTCTCCTCCCTACTAGTGCCCCAGGCTGCTGTTGCTTCTTGGAGAGATGGCTGAGTTCTATCAGTGCCCTTTGTGACTTCCAGGAGTTGGAGACTTAGGAGACAGAGATTAGCCTGGCCTCAAGCCTGAAATCCACCCCATTGCTGCCCTAATACTCTGCAGGTGTTTGGGCCTGGGCCTGTGTCCTGGAACACTTGGTACAGGTGGCCTCAAACCCTCTTGTCTCCTTGGACCTGGAGGCCTATGATAAGTGCATCTGTCAACTGTCTCTTCCCCCTGAATAGGTGCGATGGGCAGTGTTCACACATGGTACATGTGGGTGGTGGGGTGTGCCCAAGTCTGGTGCAACTGTCACGCCACCTCCTTTCTTTAACACATACATGAAAACATACTGATGTATGCTTCAGAGACAGCCTCACCTGCAGCTCCTGCTAACTGATGAGAACAGAGAAGCTTGCACAAGGCATTCTGTTCTAAGTAGACTCATGTGATATCTACCTCAGCCACCCTTGGAAACGGTGTAGCTCACCCTGGAGCTTTTGTACCCAGTGAGGTTGCTTGGCGGCCCTGCTGGAAGTCTCAGCCTTGGCTAAGGAAGCAGGAGCTGATGGATTGCCTGTTGGTTGTCTTGCTCATTAAGGCTTTGACTTAGGACATTCCTAGTGGTGAGACAGAGGAGGGAAGAGGAGAGAAGAAAGATCCAGTTCATACTGGGTCATCGGGTTCTGACCTAGCTGCATAGGAACTCAGATAAGGCTCTTAAAACTGGATTCCTGTGCTCGGAAGACGACTCAGTAGGCAAAGTGCTTGTCTTGCAAACTTGAGAGGACCTGAGTTCAGTCTCTGGCACTGGCGATGTGCATGTGTGAAAAGCCGGGCATAATGCTGTGCATTTATATTCTTAACCCTAAGGAGATAGGGACAGGGGGATGGATACCCGGGGCTTGCTAGCCAGCACACTTAGCATAATTGGTGAGCTTCAGGCCAATGAAAGGACAACAGTATTTCTGAGGTTGATAAGCACCTTCCGGCCTCCACATATGTCTTCTCACTAGTGTGTGTGCGTGTGCGCGCGCGTGCGCGCGCGCGCGCACACACACACACACACACACACAGAGAATTAAAAAATGAACTTGATCTCTGTTGGCCCGTTTTCTCTGCCATCTTCCTGCAGGTGGGCTTCAGTGTCCTATACTCTTCATAGCCATAGTCTTCTGTCCTGTAGTTTAGGACATGACGCAGAGAGAGATGAAGGAATCTGTGGGTTGGATCTTAGAGTCTCCTTAGGCATCTGAGTCTGCTGCTGGGCCAGTGGAGTAGATGCTGGGCTGGCCAGACTCAGACTGGAAGGAATCACCCCTGCCCATGGGACTCATTGAGTACACATATTTTTCTCTTTGAGGGAGATTAAAGGAAAACAGGGCAGGTGGGGCCCCCAGGGTGTCCTTGGTACCTGCTGGGAACCTCCTGGAATGAGGTGGGTACAGTAACTGTCCAGTAGGAAGCCAGCAAGGTCTGAACGTATCAGGCTAAACCTCCCTTTCTGGGCTGCAAATGAGCATGAGGGAGAGCTTGAAGCAAGGATGTTCAGGATTCTGCTGGGAGTCACAGTGGTCTTTGGTCAGAAGTTACTGGAGGCAACTAGGGCAGCTTCATGTCCTTCTTCATTGCTTGTTGCCTAGGAACCCCCAACCTGCCGTCTCTGTAGAGTCTGTGATCAAAGGGCTGTTACCAGAGAACACCTCTGTGTTAGCACTGGTGCGGGTGGCTACGAGAACTAGCGCATGTTCTCTAGTGTAATCTCCCCACTGGAAGGATGAATTTGCTTGTCTTTCTTCCCACTTCTGCCTACAGGAATCAGGGAAGTGTTCCCAGCTTGGTCTAGATCCTTAAGAAGCCAAGAAGTGCAGTTGAGAGTCCTTCTATGTGTGTGTGTGTGTGTGTGTGTGTGTGTGTGTGTGTGTGTGTGTGTGTATACATGTGATGAAAGAAACAATTCCAGGCACATGAGCATTTCTGAGTGTGTGGCTGTGTATGGTCCTGGGCACTCATGAACACCCGCCTGCATCCATGCATGTTCATGTGTTTAGATGGGCATCTGGAGGTAAATGAGAGGTGTGCTCTCACCTCTGTAAAAGTCTGGGTTACTCTACTTGCACAGTGCACATGTGAGTGTCTCTAATGATTTGAATGTGAGCATCCCTATGTCTGAGTAGACCTATGTGTCCTTGGTGTGTATATATATATATATATATGCATGTGTACATGCGCAGGTGCAGGTGCCTATGTGTGCTTTCTCTGTGCCCACATGTGTGGAAGTGTGTCTGTATGTACAGATGCATGCAGTTATTTCTGTGTGGTTTTTTTTTTCTTTCTTTCTTTTTTTGAGTATGTACTGAACATTGGGGAACAGCAAGTTCTCTGTTCCGGGCATCTGGGAGTTGTTGTGAAGGGTCTTTTGAGATTCTCAGATGGGTCTCTTCTTCTCTCTCAGACAAGGGTATGGGAATCCTTGGGCCTCCTTTGGTTTCCAGGAAGCTGGGGCCGTGTAGGGCCAGCTGCCAAATGGGGCTGTGGTGCAATCTGCTGGCTGAGCCCCTTCCGGAGCTGTGGGTTCCTCTGGGTGTGGGGAAGCTGCCCCTTGTGACCTCCCTGCCTGCTGCGGTGCCTCCTGGAGTGCAGGACACACCTCTAGGCCATGGAGCCTCACCCACAGGAAGCTCAACTTGGGGGACAGGCGAAAAGGGAGGTGCCCTGCTTGGCGCCCCACCCTGTGGCTGCAGCCCTGCTGCTTGCTTCTCAAATCTTTCTCTAACAAGCCCCAGAAACTGTCTCTGGGACCCAGGGCTCTACAGCTATACAGCTGCAACCATGTTTGGCAGGAAGCGCAGCGTCTCCTTTGGGGGCTTTGGATGGTGGGTGACAGGAGGGGTTACGGCAGAGGTGAGGGGGGACTTGGAGAAGGGGTCTCACTGGGTAGCTGGGGAGCAGGGCTCAGGTTGTGCCTGAGACCTGAGTCTGTGGGAAACACTTTCAGATGCCAGGTTGACATGGAGGATCCTGAAGGGGGCCATCAAGAGGCCAAGCTCTGCCTCCCTGTCAGAAGCAAGGTCTGCAAGAGATCCAGGTCACGGTGGTTGGGAGTGTGGGCGTGAGTGAGTACCTGCAGTCGGGTGCGTATGCCTGTGCTAGTGTGTGCTCCTATGTGTGTATGTATACCTGGGGTTATTCATGTGTATATGTGTGCAAGTGCGATGTGACTGTAAGCTATCTGACCGTGTGTGCTGTGTGCCTGGCTGCACAGACATGCCTTTGAGTGTGACCACATGTGTACTCTGTTTCAGAGCAAGTACCTACCTTGTTCCCCTGGTGTCTCGTATCCATCCATGTTTGCTCCTACTGGGCTGTCATGAGTCTATGGCAGGATACCCGTGCACTGCCTCCTCTCTAGGTGGGTTGTGAGAGGAGGAGTAGACCTGTCTTCAAGTTTGCCATTCTCTCTGACCCACTTTTTGCTCCATTTAGCCCTGCATCCAGCCTTTTGCTCTGAGGCACCTTTTGCCTCTAAGCTCTCTTGTCTTCCCAGATGCTAAAAGTAGGGTCTGCAGTCAAAGACTTGTCTCACCTTACCAGCTGTATGCAGGTCAGCGGGGAGTGCAGCCTAACGTCTCTCCTGATCAGTCTCCACTCAGCTTCTGGGCCTAGGGCATTGCCACGCTGAAGGTGTCTGGGGTCCTGGCTGGAATGATGGCTGGCCTTGGTGGGGCTGGCAAGAAGGTTGGGGTGACACAGAGGGGTTGGGAGGGGACGGGCTCTGTTTCTCCAGTCACTCATTGTCTCCTGGCTTGCAGGAAGGGATTCTGGTCCCTGTGCTTGGCAGATAGATGGGACAGTGAAGATAAGAGGATGTTAGGGTGGCAGGGTTGGGTGGTGTCTGCTCACAGGCCATCCCCAGTGCTGGGGTAAAGACTATTGTCCTGATGGAAGGTCTGGGTTTGAGTCACACAGTCTGCTTCCTGCTCTGGGAGGGGTGTGTGACGTCAGCCTGGGATCACTGCAGGCCAGGGCTTAGGTAATGGGACCTTGTTCTCCCAGGCCCACCTGTGAAGTATGGCTCATGCAGAGGGCCTGCAATCAGAGAGCTTGCTTTGCAAGGCTTAGGTCTTAGTGTGCTTTGATTTATCCAGGTTTGTGTGTGTAGGCACCTGTGTGTGAGTGAACATGGATGTCGAGATCAAAAGACACCTTCAGGTGTCATTCCTTAGTTTGTTTATTCATTGTTAAAGTCGTCAGTCTGGTAGTTCTCTCTGTAGACATGTGCATGACCATGGCAGGCTGAGTCACCACAGATTCTCTGCTCCTTTAGCTATTGTCCACGCTCTGGCTCCCTTTGTCTGGGACACCAGTTCTGGCCTTTGCAGTCTCCCCGACCTTCTTCTTGCCCAGTCCCTCCTTTGTTTTCTTGAGCTCTTCCCCACCCCCCTTGTCTTGCAAGTCTCTGTCTGGGCTCACTTTTTTTTTTTTCTCTTTTTCTTTTTTTGTTTGCATAACCCAGGGAATCACGAATCCTGCCTAAGCCAGTTGTCTCACCATCACCCAAACAGGGTCTGAATCCAAATACTAAGAAGAAATCTGGTGCACATCCTGGTGCGGTCTTGTACACGTTGGCTAAGTTTTCCCTGGATTTCGGTCTTAGGGGCTGTTGCCTTCCTAGGGTGAAGGGCAGCCTCTGAAGTCGATGGTTGGCCGTGGGTTTCCTGTTCCAGGTAGTTCCGAGGCAGTGCTCTTCTAGCAGCCAAGCAGGAAGGAGTTCACTTATTTATCCATTTACTTTTGAGACAGGCTCTCTCATTAGTTTGCTTGTCATTGATTAACCTAGGCTGGCTGGCCAGAGAACCCAGGAGTTTCCTTCTTGCCTGCCTCCCCAGCACGGGGTTAATAGTGTGTACCCCCATCCCTGGCTTTTTTTAATGTGTTGTCCAGGGCTCCAGCTCAGATATTAAACTTGCAAAGCAGACACTTTAATGACTGAACTCTCTTCCCAGTCAACATTGTTTTGATCTAATTTTTTGTCCAGCCCCTACAAGTAGCAATTCCGTGCATCAGATTGCTTCAGAGCTCCCAAGAAAAACCAGCTGATGGCTTAAACCTGGCCAGGTGAGGCAGGGGACACAGTGTGTCACCCACAGCTGTCTCAGAGGCAAAGACAGCAGTGGAGAGAATGACCTATGTCCAAGGGACTCTATATGTTAGCCATATTGTCCTCTAAACTGGGTTCTAGGTGATTCTATCTGGCTCACCATGGGAGTAAGGACTTCCTGGCATGTTGAACATATGCTCAGCAGATGCTATTGGAATAATTGGGGTGTTTCCAAAGCAATGATGGGGTGAGACCCATTGAGTCTGGAGTGATACAAAGGACTTTTCATAGCGTTAAGTTAGGAAAGAGGGCCGGACTGCAGTGTAGCAATCATCTGGGCACAGCTGGCAGCTGGGAGGGGATGCAGCTGATTTGGGCTGTGGAATCCTGGATCCCAGGTCCTCCCAGACATCGAGGTTGATCTCAGATGGAGTTCCAAAGGCTCTGTTTGTTGTCAAGGCAGAGAGCCAGTGCCATCAGTTCGGTCATGGTAAAATGAGTGAGGTGCTTCAGGGGACAGAAGAGCTGGGGACCTGGCTTCTGAAGGGACCAGCCCCCACCTTACAGCCTTGCCCAAACTACAAGCTTCCAGGGCCAGTCTCTAGCATGAGAATGCTGGTGCGCAGGCTGCTGTGTGGGAGAGACTTGGGCACAGGGACCAGCAAGGTCTGCTGTGGTGAGGATGCCTGTCTGACCAGGCAGAGGTTGGGAGGACACACAGGAGGGCAGGATTTAGAGCCGCCTCCACCTCAACTACTGGGGAGCTCTCAGCACAGGCTTTCCTCCCTGGGCCTCACTTTCCCCATGTGTCAGTGGGGACCCCTGCTCTAGTGGAGGACTGCTAGAAGAATTAAGAGATTTTCCTCAGGAAGATGTAGGATGCATGGACTTCTTGTTTTTATTGGGTGGCTCTGGTTATGAGTGTGGTAGCAGAGCAGGGGGCAGGGGGAGGGTCCTAACAACTGCATGGATATGGGGTTCTGTTAGGTTGAATAGGAAGGCAGGAGGGTTTGCCTTCAGCGTGGAAACCTTAAGGAAAGAGTCCAGTAGAGCTGAGGAAGAGACAGAGAGGGACAGAGGTCACATGCCCTGGTGTTGTAGCTGGTTTTGCTGTTAGGGACTGAGATGACGTGCTGGAGGATTCTCAGAGAAAGGGGATCCTGCTCTCTACTGGGAAGCTCTAGCACAGCTCAGAGCTTAATGCCAGCCTGGGATGTCTGGGAGTCTGTGCACTTGCCATGTGGACCCCTCACGTCTATGCCCTCTTTTCCCCGAGAGCCTGTCTATGGGAAGGAACTGGGCAGACTGGGTCCTGAGTGAACTTTTAGGATGCCAAGCATCTTTGAGGTGCTGGTGGCACTGATGATAGTAACACCGGTGGTGGTGATGGTGACATTGAAGGTAGTGGTGGCTCTGGGGAGACACTGATATCGATGGTGACACAGGTAAAGACATAGCGGTAGTGGTGAAACTGGTCATGATGGTGACATGATGATGATGACCCTGGTTGTGACAGTGGTGGATGGCACTGTAATGGTGGTGACTTGAAGTGTGATATGAAGTGGGTGATGACATCAGTGGTGACTGGGGTGACTAATGCTGTCATGGTGTTGACTGTTAATGATGGTGCTGACGCCGGTGTGATGATGACATGGTGGTGAGGATACTGTGAGTGACAGTGGTGACACTGGCTGTGGAAGTGATTTGGGTGGGGATGACTATTAAGGGACGGTGCTGGCACCAGTCTCAATGGTGACATGGGTGAAGTGACCTCTGGTCAATAAAAGACTTATGCAGGGAGATCATTGCCCACTGTGTCTCTGATGGGGGGGAGGGACCTTCGTTTCCAGCCATAAGGGCTGGCATATGTGAGGGTAAAAATAGAACCTCACACACTGCCTCCTTTGCCAGAGAAGGTGGTGCAGGCAGGGGTAGGCAGCGCTGCTGTGCGTCTGCAGCCAATGTGCTCTTCCCTGCTCCTGGCTCGAACCAACCTGCGGCTCTCCTTGGAGTCTGCTGTTGGCTTCTGACCTGCCTGATGGAGCATTCCTGTGGCCGGGGTACTTGCATCTCCTGTGGCATCTGCACAGAGTGTTGGAAGTTCTAGAACACCGGTTTTCAACACGTGGGTTGAGAAACCTTTGGCAAACCTCCATCTCCAAAAATATTCACATTATGATTCCCAACAGCAGGAAAATTACAGTTAAGAAGTAGCAATGAAGATAATTTTATGGTTGGGGGGTCACCACTGGTCTAGAGTCAGACCTGACCAGAGATTCACTCCTTTGAAGCCTAGTTTCCATCTCTAAAATGCAGAGTATCCTGGTCCCTTTCTGTTCCAGTTTCATTTTTGCTGCCGCGGCAACACCTTGAGAAGAGCACCTTTAGGGGAGAAAGGGTAACTGAGAGGAGTCAAGGCAGGAACATGAAGGCAGGCCAGCTTGCTATTGCACACAGCATTATCTCTGACCAAGGGGCTCATTTCACAGTCAAAGAAGCATGGTGGGAACCAGGATGCTGCTTCTGGCTGGCTGGCTGGCTGGCTGGCAGGCAGGCAGGCAGGCTTAGGCATAATTATTTTTTGTTTTATTTTTAATTATATGTATGTGCCTATGTGGGGGTATGTGTGTATGAATGCAAGTGCCCACAGAGGCTAAGACTGTTAGATGTTCTTGGAGCTGGAGGTACAGATGGTTGGAAGCACCCAAGTGTGGGCTCTGGGAATTAAACATGGGTTCTCTGGAAGAACAATATGTGTGCTTAACTTCTGAGCGCATCTTTCCAGTCCTCAGCTAACTTCCTTATCCAGTTCAGGACCACCTGCCTAGGTAATGGTGCTGCCCACAGTGGGCTGGTGCCTCCTACATCAGTTATCAATCAAGGCAATTTCTCAGAGACATGCTCACAGGCCAAGCTGATCTAAATAGTTTCTCCGCGAGATTCTCTTTCTAGATAGTTTCCAATGGTATCAATCAGGTTAACAGTTAAAGCCCATCCAGGAAAGCTTCCCAAAGAAGTATGTGTGGCCCAGTTCTTCATGGAACTGAGACTTCCTTTCCTGGCCTGGAGATTTGTCTTGTAGCAGCTTTCCCTGTAGGACAGATGCAGAAGGGAGTCTCCATGCTCACACTGGCTGAAACCCTTGCATTTCTTTTGGCAGGATCGACAAGACCATGCTGGCGGGCCTGAAGGTCAAGTAAGTAGCCTCTTCGAATTCTTCTGAGGTCAGAGATGGCAACAGAGCAAGGTCCTTTGCACCTTGAGACTCGCTCTGTCCATGTTGTTTTTAACAGTCGGATGCTTCGTACTGTCAGATTCCAGGCTTGGCTGAAGGGGCTTCTTCACTGGAGGAGACTACATGGGCCTCTTGAGTCCTGGGACATCCAGGGAAGGATAGAGGCATGATTGATAGAATCAGAGACAAGCATGGTCAGAATGTGTCTAATGGCTATGACCTTTAAGCCACACACTTATTGATAAGAAAGATGTATTTTCTACGAGTTAAATTTTATGTGAAGCCCCAACACCTAGAGGGCATCTTTTTGACATTATCCATCTATTTGAAAAACTATGTACGATGTCATAGCACCTCTTTTTCTATTATTACTATTTTACTCAATGTGTGTGGGCATTCTGCCTGGATGCATGTCTGTGCACCACCTGTGTTCCTGGTGCTTGCAGAGGTGTAGAGTTTCCCAGCACTGGAGTTTTGGACAGTTACGAGGCATCATGTGGTTCTGGGAATCCAACTTGGGTCTTCTGGAAGAGCAACAAGTGCTCTAAACCACTGAGCCTTCTCTGCAGCCCCTAGAACTTCTTCAAACATCACTGGCATGTGTATGGGATTAGCTGGCCATTGAGTCATCTGTAACTGTCTGGTCATCCTGGTGAGCCCAGATAGAAATAAAAAGACAGAGGCAGGCAGAGGGATGCAGGTGGAGGGGTGGAGATGGAGGGGAGGCAGAGGCGGGCGGAGGGATGCAGGTGGAGGAGGAGACATAGAGGTGGGAGTATGGATACAGGTAAAGTGGTCAGCATGTATGCTCTGGGGGCTGGCTTAGGACAAAGATGTAGTAACTGAATCATAATCAGCCTACTTTTTCCGAGAGGAAATCCCCAGAAGGAGTGCCCCTCACTCTGTGTGTGTCTGTGTGTCTATCTGTCTGATGCATGGCTCCAGTCACCTGAGATAACTTTTGTGCCCAGGGACAACCACAGTGACCAAGTGAACATGAGCCTGGGTGAGGACTAATTGCCTCTACTGTGGGGAAATATCATGCTCAAGTGTCCAAATCTGAGTCTATTATCTCGTAGGAGAAAGCACCTAACTGGAAGTTGGAGAGATAGATGGCCCAGCAGTTAAGAGCACTGGCTGCTCTTCTAGATAAGCCTAGTTCTGTTCCCAGCACCCACATGGTGCCTTACAACCATCCATAACTCCAGTTCGAGGGGATCCTGTGCCCTCTTCTGGACTCCTCAGGCACCAGGCACATGGAGTGTGCATACATACATGCTGGCAACACATATTTTTTACCCAGAGTAAAATAAATTAATCTTAAAGAATGGAGCCCAACTGCGTACTTGATGGCTCGCTCTTGGCCCCTTGAAATGATATCTTAGGCAGGCAGACAGCACATAATGGGCCAAGTGCAAATCTGTCTTTGGAGTTCTTCCTCGAGGGAGGGAGGCAGAGGTCTGACTTAGGGTAAGCATGCTGTGCTTTGGCCTTAGGCAGCCATTGCTGTTCTGAGTTGATGATTTAAGCAGCTAAGGGTTCAAATTCTGTTTGAAAAAAGATAGGCACACAGATGGGAACAGGCAGTGTATCCGTGCGGCTACCCCTGGTCACCAGCACCCCTGAGCGTAGCTGCTATAGGCACTGTGCAGGGTAGCACATACCACCTGTTGGAAGTGCTTCTTGCCTCACCACATCTCTCTATACGTTCCTCCTCCGCCCTTTTTGGAAACAGGGTCTCACCATGTGACCTTGGTTAGCCTGAAACACACTGTAGAGACCAGACTGACTCAAGATCACGGATTTGCCTCTCTCTGCTTTCTGAGTGCTGAGGTTAAAGGTGTACACCTTCACACCAGTTGTTGCTTTTGTTTGTTTTTTTTCCACCAACACTTGTGTGCCAGCCTGTAAGAGCAATGTACAATCTAGGTGATTATCTCTGCAGACATCTGCCCTCTTGGTTCTCTTGGTGCCAGCCCTCGACAATGTCATCAGAGGGGAGAGCTAGTGGAGCCAGGCCTTGCTCGTCTGGGTACCAGTGTGTGTTCTCAGACTCTCCAGAGAGCCCATTTCTCTGCAGTCCATCATTGATCCCTACTTAATGGCTCTTCTCAAACTCAGAGCCTTATTGCCTCCCTGAAACTGAACCAATTCCTGAGTTCCCCATCTCTACAAAGGGGGCCCACGTTCACCCAGGGCTCACTTTCTCTAGTCCTACTATCCTACTCTGGTCTGCATGGTATAATGGCAGGGAGATAATAAGGCTCTGAGTCAAGGGTCATGATCAGCAGCTCATTTCTCCACTGGCTGGCAGATCCTTATTTACTGTGGGTTACAAGAATCTTTCCGTCACCACAAGGATGTTCTAGAACTTTATGCAGTTGACTCATCCTAGCTCCAGTCCTACACACCTAGGACTCTTTGCAGAGGGTTATCCTGGGCTTGCCAAAGACATGGGGGAGCTCAATGTTTTGTGGGGAGATGACTGAGTCAGTCTAACCAGCATCCCTTGGCACCTTCATTCCAAAGCCCCTGTCAGGCCAGGGATGGTGAGGGGGTGAGAAGTGGGGTGGGAAGACAGTCTGCCCATGGCAGCCTTCGGCCCCATAGGGAGAGCACAGACAGTTGCCATGGGATGTAGCAAGGGCTCCCCCCTTCTGGAGACAATCGGCCTAGGCTGTCTCTAAGGGTGTGTGAGGTCAGTGAGTGGTCCAGCGGGGGAAGAGAGGCTTGGTGCTGAATCACTGTGTCTTGAAGGCACTGAGGTGTGAGGCAGCGTGGGTGGGAGGGCCTGGGAGCTGTTCTTGCCAGACAGGAGACTGGCTGGTTGGGCTGCCAGTAGGAGTGTGGCCACACGCACTTGGCCGCAAGGAGAGGGCTTTCTGAAGGGTTGTGAGTGGTCAGGTTCAGATACTTCACAAGCACGCAGACCAGAGTGGGGTAGTAGTGTGGGTCTCCTTAGTAGAGATGGGGAAACTCAGGAATCGGGCCAGTTTCAAGGAGGCAACAGGACTCTGAGTATAAAACCTCTCTGTCCTTCCTGATCTTTATCCTGTGTTTGGGGTCCAGGAAGTTATACATGCCAGCAAGTAGATGGGAACAGAGAAGGAGGGGGTGGAGGGCTAGAGGAGCTGGTCTGTGGGAGGGAGTCAGAGGGCAGTGCTCTCTCTGTGGCCCTGCAGGTACAGTGGGGTTATGTTTACTCTGGACCCCCCAACCTAACTCAGCTTCTGGTGTGCCTTCAGTGGGTGAGCTCCAGTGAGCTCCTTGTGCCTGGCAGTTGGTGCCCAATGTTGCAGGGGGAGCCATAGGAGAGCTCTTTATATCTATGTTCAGTGTCAGAACCTGGGCCGTTAATTTCTTTAGGAAGGGTCCTGAGCACGAATAGTGTTTGTATGTGTGTGTGTGATCACCAATGCAAGTGGACATGAGCTTAGAGGGCCCATGTGGGTGCCTGTGCGGTGCCTTTTTTGGCTTTAGCAAGTTCCTATGGTAACCACGAACATGTCTGT
This sequence comes from Mus minutoides, assembly GCA_902729485.2. Lineage (NCBI taxonomy): Eukaryota > Metazoa > Chordata > Mammalia > Rodentia > Muridae > Mus > Mus minutoides. The sequence goes on along the minus strand of LR756434.1, from coordinate 269,276 downwards.
TTTGGGATCTGAGTCTGGGGCGGTGTGAGTGGCTACCAGGAGAAGCAAAGCAGGCGGGTGCTTAGCTGGCAATTGGGCTGTGTCCTGATTTTATTGCCAGGCACTGGGAATGTACCCGGAGGTGCCATTCGCTAGGTGGCAAGTTCTGCAAACTCTAGGGACCTATGTGCTCCTAATCTCACCCTGACCAGTCCCATCATGCCCAGGAAGCTTTGGTGAGTCCATGTTCTGATTTCTAGGTGGTGGGTGGTTACTGATGGCATTAAGTTCTGGGGACTGGGGCACCTTCTGAGGTGGGTGTGGGACAGCAAAGCAAGATCCACCTGATCCCTGGATCCCGGGCAGGGTGTCTTCTATGTGGCTAGTGGAGTCGTGGAGTGGAATGCACATAGCTAACCATGTCCGTGAGGGAGGTGAGGACAGGGGTGCAGGAAGGTGGGATGGCTTGCCTGTGGCCTGCCTGCCACTCTAGGCTCATTCTCCCTTTAATCTCCTTTACCCCACTCACTCTCTGGAAGCCTTGGGGGATCTCCACAGGTCTCTCAGACCCTCAGCTCTGCAAGGCCTAGACGGGAGGCTCTGGATCCTATGGAAGGACGAGGAAGGAAGTGGACAGCCTGTGATTTGTCTGAGCCTCCCTGGGAAGCAGATTCCAGAGCACCATTCCTGGGTGTCCTGAGAGAAGAAGGAAGCCATCAGGAGAGACCCTAGATCTCAGGTTCCTGGAGGCTGAGGACTTGAAACAAGCAAGGCAAACTCACCATGCCGTCAACTCCCTCTGCCTCAGAAGACAGTCCGTTACGTTATCCTTGGTTGTCTCCAGTATCAGGGGAGCTCATGACATTTTTAAGGGTGCCTGCCTGGTTTATTACATCGAGTTCTTCTTGCTCACTGTTTTCCCATTAATTTCATTTCGAATCTCTGAAACTGCCATTGTATAACCAGTTATAACCCTCCTCCTCAACAAAGCTAATCCCCCTTTCTCCTGAGAGCTCTCCAGTGCCCAGAAGGCTCCCTTGTGGCTTGTCTCTTCTCTTCTCCTGGTTGACCAGCCTGGACCCTTCTCGGTGTAGGCTTTCTCAGTGCCTGTACTGCGTTTTTGTTGGAAGTTTTCTTGGCAGCCTGCATCAGCCCCACAGATACGAGGCATGATCTTGGTAAGCTGCCCAAGCTGGCCTTGAAGCTGCGATTCCCTTGCTGCAGCCCTCTGGAGTGCCCAGACTGGTCTTGTTAATCTTACTGTTAACGAGAGCTGCTTTGCTGGAGGTCTGGAGTTTGGGCAATGTCCGGACAAGTAACTTCTGAGCTAAGAAAGCGCATGGACAGGCTTTGGGTTTACCTGTGGCCGACCTTGGCCTTGGTGTACTAAGCCCTAGCCTCTGTTCTCCCTTCAGCAGCTGACTCCCCAGTCCCTATCCTCGGCTCCCCTTTCCCCTTTCCAGCTCTTGTTCCCTCAGTGCCTGCCTGATCATTTCCGGCTCTGTTCCCAGGCTGGCTCCCTCCCAATTAACCTTTCTCTTTTTCATATCCAATGCTTCCTCCCTCTCCGGGCTGAGAAGCCTCTGACTCATGTAGGGCTGGTCCTCCTGTCTCCTAATTCAGGCCCATTATCTCCTGCCCAGACAGTGATGGCAGCTGGGAAGTTAATCTCCTCCCCCTCTGTCTCTGCCAGTGTGATCAAGTCCTCATCTCAAAAGCCATTTAACTGTCCTGGTCTGGGGAGTCATGTGCAGGTGTGCAGACCCCTTTAGTGCTTGTCCCCCAGGGGCTGTTGTGGGGTCGGCCCCCATCTCTGGTGGGGGTGAGGTTGGTAGTCATGGTCCTATGGAGCTTGCTGGAACTTCTCTATGTGGAATGCTCATCAACTGTCTTTGGTTCACCACAGGTAGTAAGATGCTAGCTTTCGTTCCACAAGGTAGTGATCTCCAACTGTCTGTGCATCTGGAGAGTGTCATCTGGTGACTGTGAAAATTCTAGTCACCAGCCAGGTGTGGTGGGCGCTACAAGCCTGTCCTCCCAGCTCTCAGAGGCTGAAGCAGGAGGATCTGAGTTCAAGGCCAGCTTGGGTTACAAAGCAAGGCCTAGTCTTTGGGAAACCAACAGACAATAACAATAAAGTCAACGTCAAAAGAAATCAGAGGGTCCTGGTGGAACCTGGCACCTGCACCTTCTCAGGACTCATGAATGACAGTGGTAGGCAGTGAAGTTTGAGAACCTCTGTCTCCAGGGACTGACAAGGGTGATGGTGGCCCATGGGTCAGGTGGGGCTTCAGGTGGGGCTCCAGGTGGGTCTGTCACTGTAATCCAGGGCTCTACTCTTCACATTAGTCTGGATGGTCCCTGGCGGGGGGGGGGGGGGGGGGGGGGGGGGGGGGGGGGGGGGCGTGGAGGGGTGAGTGTCTGTCCTGGCCCCTATAGGATGTCCAATAAAATCTCTGATCTCTACCCACCTATTGGCATTACCCCACCTTCTAGCTGTGGCAAGGAAAACCATCTCCAGATTTAACTGAACTTTTGAGGTCATAGCCTACCATCCATAAGCACTCTCAAATATGTGCAGAACAGGAGCTACCAACCGGTGGGTTACTTTGTAGCTCTCGGAGGCACGCAGTCTAGGTTTAAATCCTGTCTCCACCTGCTGGATGACCTGAAGCAAGTTAGCAATCTCAGATTCAAATCTCACCTCTGTCAGTTTCTGGATTTGTTTTCTTGCAAATATGCCTCCACCCTTCCTTTCCTGATTTAGTTTCCTCCACTCCGGGTGTACACAACCACCGCTTCCTCAGCCTCCCGGAGCAGAGAGAATTTCTCTCCTCAGGGGCACAGTGAATGCTGTCTCTGCTATGGCTGTCGTATGGCTTCTGTCTGCTCTTACTCCCTGAGGTCAGAGCCAGCTGGAGCTTTCTGCAGTGTTTGTTGCCCTGGCCAGGTGGCTTCCCTCCCTGCCTCTGGCTGATCTGTCAATAGGCAGGATACCCACAGTGTGAGCTTCTGCCCCACACCCAACTCATTCTGAGAGGGTGGAGTGGGCGGAAATCCGCGCCTGGCAGGCCACAAAGCCACATAACTGACTTGTGGGGGCCCTGCCCTGGGGAGGAGGATGCTGACAGCAGCTGGCTTGGCCTGGGCTCTTGGCTACTTTTAGATGCCTGTTGTAGACAGGAGCTGTGGCTGCCTGAGGAGTTTCACAGGGCAGTTAGTTACTTAGCTCAGGAGCTGGATTCAGGAAGGACAGCTGCACCTCCACTCTGCTATGACCAGTGTAGGTTGAATCAGTGGCTGGTTATTCTGCTGGCCAGGCAGATCAGTCCAAGGGCTGGGTTAAAAGGCAGCTCCCTGGGCCCCATCTGAGGGATTCTTCTTTATCACCCTTGGGTGGAGCTCAAGTAGCCTTGGTGTTTGTTACCAGGGCAGGACATGGTACTTGAAGTGAGGTAGGCCACAGCTGCTTGGGATCCAGTTCGTTTAAAGGGCTTTCACCTTTGGGTCTGGAGAGATGACTCAGTGGTTAAGAGCACCAGATACTCTTGCAAAGGACCAGGGTCCAATTCCCAGCATCCACATGGAAGTTTACAGCCCTCTGTAAGTCCAGTTCCAGGAGATCTGGTGTCCTTTCCTGGCCTCCCCAGGCTTCAGGTATGCATGTGGTGCACAGACATTCATGCAGGCAAACACTAATACACATAAAGTAAAAATAAATACATATATATTTTTTGAGACAGTCTTTTTTTCTTTTTTTCTTTTGAGGGTTTCTCTCTGAAGCCCTGGCTGTCCTGGAACTCACCCTGTAAACTAGGCTGGCCTTGAATTCATACTCATAGTGCTCTGCATGCCTCTGCCTTCCAAGTGCTGGGATTAAAGGGTATATACCTTGGCTAAAATAAGCAATTTTTAAAATTATTTATTTATTTATTTTTAAAGAAAGCTCTGTTTTCACAGTGCAGATTCAGTAGTCAGGTTCGCATGCTCTGGGTGTACTTAGGAAAACCACACAGCCTTCCTGTGCTCCAGTTTCCTTACCAGTGAATATCAATAGTGCCACACAGGGTGCTGCTGTGAGCTTTGAGCGGGATAGCTCAGGGGAAGCGTGGAGCACGGTGTCTAATCATAGTGCTTCTGGTGGCCTACAATCGTCCTGGGCTGTGTGATCACATACGGAACCGTACGACATACCCACAGGACTGTAAACACCCCCACGGACCCACCAGAGCAAGCTGGATTGATGTGCGCATCCACTCCCGTCTGCCCGATGACGACAGAGGTCACTAGACAGACAGGAGGTACTGGGGGCAGACGTGTGTGTACACAAAGCCCCAGGACTGGGCCTTTCTCTTAACTCACTTGCTGGTATTATTCCCAGAGTAGCGGCAGCACCTGGGCTGAGCTCTAGGAGCCCAAGGTGCCCCTTGTTTCCATAGCAACCACTGTGAGGCAAACAGGAGAATGAGGGGGAGGGAAGATGGGAAAGCCTGTGCTGCCGGCTTCCAGGGCCTTCCTGACTTCTGAGCTGGCTTCCTTCTCTCCTCTAAACTCAGGACTTTCCCTTCCTTCTCTCCTTCCTCCCTCCCTCCCTTAGGTAGGTAGTGCTGTCGATCCGTAAACCTATGAACTCCGGGTCTTGCCTACCTAGTAACGATTGTCAAAACTACACCTAGACCTTGAATTTGGACCGGAGCATGTACGGTCCGTTTACGAGGTAGCGACTCGATGTGGGAGTCGACTGTCGATTGTAAAATTAGATTGTAAGTGGTTGAGAAAAATAAAATTATTTTATATATATTATCTTTTTATTTCCTTCCTCCCTCCCTCCTTTCCTCCGTCCTTCCCTCCCTGACTCTCTCTCTCCCTTTCTTCCTTCTGACAGTCTCACCTAGCCCAGTTTGACCTTAAACTCACTATGTAGCTAAGAAAAACCTTGAACTTCTAACCCTCTTGCCTCCACTTCCCAAATGCTGGGATTCCAGGCTTGCACCACCATGCTTTATGCAGAACGGGTATCCATGCTAGGAACTACATCCCCCAAACATACCTTGTTAGCCCTTTAGGAACATCGCTCAGTGGCGTTAGGCACTCCTGCCTTGCTTGCATCCGTGCACACTTTATCATCGTAACTGGATCTCTGCACCCACTTCATAGTAGCTCCTCATTCCCTATCATCTTCCTTCCCGTGGCCACCGTTCCTCTGTCTGTCTCGGTGAGTTTCAGACAAGCAAAGCCATGTCATATTTGCTCTTTTCCTGGATGGTTTATTTCACTTACTATAGAGGCTTCAAGATCCATTGGTGTTGCAGCATATGTCAGAATTTATTCTCTGTTTGTATATGTATGGTATGTTCCCATGTGTATGGGGGCCAGGGTAGTATAGATGTCTGTGTCTCTGTGTGTATGGGGCCAGCGTGGTATAGATGTACATATTCCTGTGTGTAAGGAGGTCAGGGTGGTATAGATGAATATGTTCCTGTGTGTCTGGAGGCCAGGGGTGGTAGAGATGTACATGTTCCTGTGTATATGGGGGCCAGGGTAGTATAGATGTCTGTGCCTCTGTGTGTATGGAGGCCAGGTGGTATAAATGCATATGTTCCTGTGTGTATGGAGACCAGGGGTGGTAAAGATGTACATGTTCCCGTGTATATGGCGGCCAGGGTGGTATAGATGTATGTGTTCCCCTGTGTATGGAGGCCAGGGTGGTATAGATGTATGTGTTCCCCTGTGTATGGAGTCCAGGGTGGTATAGATGTATGTGTTCCCCTGTGTATGGAGGCCAGGGTGGTATAGATGTATGTGTTCCCCTGCGTATGGAGGCCAGGGTGGTATAGATGTATGTGTTCCCCTGCGTATGGAGGCCAGGGTGGTATAGATGTATGAGTTCCCCTGCGTATGGAGGCCAGGGTGGTATAGATGTATGTGTTCCCCTGTGTATGGAGGCCAGGGTGGTATAGATGTATGTGTTCCCCTGTGTATGGAGGCCAGGGTGGTATAGATGTATGTGTTCCCCTGTGTATGGAGGCCAGGGTGGTATAGATGTATGTGTTCCCCTGTGTATGGAGTTGATGTTTGGTGTCTTTCTCAGCTGCTCTCCTCTCGACTACTCTCCAGCTCATTTATTCCTTTTTTTTCCCCTTAGTTTTGAGACAATCTCTCATTGGCCTACCAGTTCTGCTAGACTGGTTAGTGAACCACAGGGACCTCTGTCTGTGGCTCCTCAGGGCTGGGATTACAGGTGTGCACTCCAGTGCATATATGACAGGATCAACAGGATCAAGGATATATCTATCTATCTATCTATCTATCTATCTATCTATCTATATATATCTATATATATCTATATATATCTATATATATATCTATATCTATCTATATCTATATCTATATCTATATCTATATCTATATCTATATCTATATCTATATCTATATCTATATCTATATCACATGGATGGGGATTGAACCCAAGTTCTCATGCTTTTTTGGCAAGCACTTTATAGGCTGGGTTATCGCTTCAGTTTTATATGATTATCTAGAAGTAATCTGTGGTTTTTGTGTATGTAGTTGACCTTTCTGGTTTCATATCCATAGATTCAACCTTGGATTGAAAATACACATAGTTTTGGACAGAGCCTCACCATGTAGTCCTGGCTGGTCTGGGACTTGCTCTGTAGATCTGGCTGGCCTAGGATTCATGGAGATCCACCTGCTGCTGTCTCTTGAGTGCTGGGCTTAAAGACATACACCATCATGCCCAGCAACACATATATTTCAAACCACACCTGCGATGTACAGGCGCGGACCCCGTTGCTTGCTATTATTCCCGGGGTGACACAGTGTAACATTGGCTTCCACAGTGTTGCAGCGTGTTAGATGTCATAAGTAATCCAGAGAAGATGGGCTTCATACAGGAGGATATGTGGACTCCATGTGGGTACCAGTCCATTCTGGATAAGAGACTTCAGCATCTTTGAATCCCGGCATCTGCCGGGGTTGATCCTGTCCTTTGAGACTACTATTAAAAATTCACACATGTGCCATCCTTATAGATGCTCACCTTTAATTTCAGCACTCTGCAGGCAGAGGCAGATGGATCTCCACGAGTTCGAGGCCAGCCTGCTTTGCTAGTGAGTTCCGAGACAGCCAGAGCTACATAGTAGAGATGCCCTGTATAAAAAAAAAATAAGTCATACATGTAACATCCTTTTGACTTTTTTCCATGGTGCCCTATTGGTTAGGTTGACTGGGTTTGGAGCTAGGCCCTGCCTCTTACCAGCCCTAAGTCCTTGGACAGGTTATTTAATTTCTCTATGCCTCAGTTTCCTTATTTGTAAAGCACAAAAGTGTTATTTTGGGTGTGAAGTCAGTTTGCATATGTCCATTGCTAAGAATAGTGCGGGAGCATAGAGTCCATCAGAGGTGTACATGCATGTGTGGCTGATGCTATTATAGCTCTGAGTGTGCCCTTCCTCGGGGATTCTGGGATCTCTAAGGACAGCTTGTAGCTCCTTCCTTTTAATTGCCAGTCAGGGTCAGTTTGTACATTCGCATCCTGCGTGCCTGGATCCCTACCTAGGTCATTTTTATGTTTTGATTTCTCAGACTCTGTTTCAGTGGCTGTCCCCGTTGGTCCCTCTGTGTACTTGTGAGAGATGCCTGTGGCAAGGGTAAGAAGGGATGCCATGGGCCTCAGATCTGTGTGGTACTGCCAGAGGGATTTTTAACCACCCACTGTCCCTCTACTGCCCATGCCCTCACAGTTGTGCAAGCCCAAATGTGATAGGCAAAAAAATCACATTTACTTATTCCGTGGGCACTAATAGAATTCTGGATAAATGAATGGAAATTCTCTTTGTGCAGCCCTCAGATCACAATGTCTGCTTCCTTTGAGCTCCTCCCTGTAGGTATGGGTGTGTTCTTGTATTCTCTCTCTCTCTCTCTCTCTCTCTCTTTCTCTCTCTCTCTTTCATTTTAAGAGCTGGTTCAGGGGCTGGTGAGATGGCTCAGCGGGTAAGAGCACCCGACTGCTCTTCCGAAGGTGATAAGTTCAAATCCCAGCAACCACATGGTGGCTCACAACCACCCGTAACAAGATCTGGCTCCCTCTTCTGGAGTATCTGAAGACAGCTACAGTGTACTTACATATAATAAATAAAATAAATCTTAAAAAAAAAAAAAAAAGAATATCATCTTTGCCGGGCGTGGTGGCGCACGCCTTTAATCCCAGCACTCGGGAGGCAGAGGCAGGCGGATTTCTGAGTTCGAGGCCAGCCTGGTCTACAAAGTGAGTTCCAGGACAGCCAGGGCTATACAGAGAAACCCTGTCTCGAAAAACCAAAAAAAAAAAAAAAAAAAAAGAGCTGGTTCAAAAGTATTTTCCCATACTGGTACAGCCCTTCCCCATCTTTAAAAATAGCGTTTTCTTGATTATAAAAATAGTACACACTCACTGTGAGAGATTTAAAAAAATATGTACAAATGTTGAAGTGAAAAAAATAAGAATAGCCCATAACCCACCACCCCAAATAAATTGTTCTTCTTATTTATGGTGCTGGGAATTGAACCCAGGGGGTCATGCCTGCAGAGGCACTGCCAAGCCACCGAGCAATGTCCCCTCTACACGTTAATGTTTTAGTGTCTTCTAATAGTCTTTTTTTTTTTTGGTTTTAAAAATGTGTTATGTAATGTCATTTCAACACTGATTGATCTTTTAAAAGGTGACTCAGGGCTTGGGTGTGGCTCAGTTGGCAGAATGCCTGCTGAGCACATGTGAAGGTCTGGGTTTGATCCTTAGCACCACATAAAACCAGGGATGGCGGTATATTCCCATAATCTTGTAATCTAGAAGGTGGTTGCAGGATGACCAGAAATTCGAGGTTATCCTCTGCTGCATGGCAGAAGTGAGGTCAATCTGGGCTACACGAGACTCTATCTTAATACCAAAGCAAAACACAAACAAAACCCCAAATCAAACAATGTATACCCCCACTACGATTTAAAATGCTACTTACCCTGTGATAATGGGGTCCCATAATATTAATTTAGGTATTGCTTTATTTCTAGATTTTAATGTTTTTAGTTTTGGCTATTACAAATTACGCAAAGGATCTGTATATAATTTTTTGTTAATGTGTTTTTGACTATTTCCTTTGGCCATATTTACTAATGAAGGTAAATCTTCCTTCCTTCCTTCCTTCCTTCCTTCCTTCCTTCCTTCCTTCCTTCCTTCCTTCTTCCCTCCCTCCCTCCCTCCTTCCTTGCCTCCCCCCCTCCTTCCTTGCCTCCCCCCCCTTCCTTCCTTTGAATATTTTTCTTGAATATGCAAGGCCCTAGTATCAGAATAAACAAGCAAAGTACATCTTGCTTCCTAGGACAGAGTGTCAGGGCTGACCCATTTAGACAGACGCATAGAACACTTGAGAACATATTCACCATTGCAGACAGTTCTGTTAGGCAACACTGGCTGAGACTGAAGGCCAGGCTCCCAGGTCAGCTTCCAAGAGCCAGACAAGCCCAGACATTGTACCCGGCCTGTGACCTGTGTTCACCTCCAAGGACAGGTATCAGAGGTGTGCAAATCCAGGGACACTAGATGGCACCAAGGAGGCAGCCACAAACTGGTATGGTGCAGCTGGTAGCTCTCAGAGCCCTGCCTCCTGAGGCCAGGGACAAGCACAGAGAGCTGTCACCGTAGGAGAGTCCTAATGTTGGGCTAACATTCAGCTTCAGTGTAATATGTCAAGGTCCTGGCATATCCTGAACACACACACACTCCAGACTTGACTCTATAAGGTCACTCAGCATCACATACACACAAACACTCCTAGTACCACATCCCGCTACAGCTGGACAAAACCAGCCATGATGTCTCAGAGCTTGCCATGTCCCCTCCTGTCCTCTCTAGTCCTGGGACCTGGCTCTTCTCATTCCTCTTATCTCATCCCTATATGCATGGTTTCATTTTGTAGTTCAGGCTAGCCTTGAACTTGTGGCGATCCTCCTGCCTCAGCTCATGAATATTGTGATTTCAAAGTGTGTGTTACCACATTCAGCTATGAGGAAAATTTTTTCTTTTCCTTTTCTTTCTTTTTTTATCTCCTTCCTTCCTTCCTTCCTTCCTTCCTTCCTTCCTTCCTTCCTCCCTCCCTTCCTTTCTTCCTTCGTTTTCCTCTCTCTCTCTCTCTCTTTCTCTCTCTCTCCTTTCTCTTCCTCCTTTTTTTTTTTTTTTTGTGATTCTAGAAACCAAGCCCAGCATCTCCCACATGTTAGGCAAGTATTTGACCCCCGAGCTTCATCTTCAGACCCCTCATCTAAAATGGAAGAATCCATGCCTCAGGGAGAATAGAATGGGCCTGCCCCGGTCTCATGACTGCTGGAAGCTGGAGCTGGGATCCCAGGGATTTTCTGCTTCTGTATTCCATCTCTGATCCTCCTTTGCTGGGAAGGCCCATGTACTCACTCTCAGATACAATTCTGGGAAGGACAGATTTGAGTTGTACACATGCAGGCGTGTACCCTGGCTGCAGGTCCCACTAAGGCTGGATGCTGATGCTGGATAAAGGGCATGTGGGAAGTAGAGTGAAATAAAGTGAGGGTTGCAGCTTCTCTGGGTTATGAAAAATCTCCAGTCACGTGTAAAGTGCTATACCTGGGAGCAGCCATCCTGGGTCCAGAATGTTTGAGTCTTCTGGGGACAGAGGGCAACGTGTGGCTGGTTCCTGTGCCTGATCTCTGACATCTTGTTGGACCCCCCTCTACCCCCCAATCCCAAGTTCCTAAGGGAAGCCTCATCACCTTGGGAATTGATGTACACCCATCTTCCCTTGGGAGCATGCTAGTTTCCAGAGAATGAGAAGGCTGTGTTCAGAGAGGATGTGCCCCTGTGTTATCTGTGGCTCTAGGGCTAACTCACTGGAATGGGATGGCATCTGGTCTTGTTAAGGGGGAGCCTGTCTTAGTCAGGGTTTCTATTCCTGCACAAACATAATGACCAAGAAGCAAGTTGGGGAGGAAAGGGTTTATTCGGCTTACACGTCCATACTGCTGTTCATCACCAAGGAAGTCAGGACTGGAACTCAAGCAGGTCAGGAAGCAGGAGCTGATGCAGAAGCCATGGAGGAATGTTCCTTACTGGCTTGCTTCCCCTGGCTTGCTCAGCCTGCTCTCTTATATAACCCAAGACTGCCAGCCCAGAGATGGTCCCACCCACAAGGGGGCCTTGATCACTAATTGAGAAAATGCCTCTCAGCTAGATCTCATGGAGGCATTTCCCCAACTGAAGCTCCTTTCTCTGTGATAACCCAGTTGTGTTAAGTTGACATAAAAACTAGCCAGTACAGAGCCTAAGGGTTTTTACCCACATGGTGTGAGCTCAGAAATTTGCTAGGATTCTAATTCTGTTAAAACCCTCTTGCTGGGCTGGAGAGACACTTCAGCAGTTTGGAGTAGAGTAAGTACCACCATTTCAGAGGACCTGGGTTCAGTTTCCAGCACCCACGTCATGTATCTCACAACCGTCTATAGCTCCAGCTCCAGGGCACTCAACACCTTTAGGGACTAGGTATGTGATATATGGTGGCAAAACACTTAGACACTTTAAGAAGGTGGGGTAGGCGAGAGGAGAGAGGGAGAGAGAGAGAGAGAGAGAGAGAGAGAGAGAGAGAGAGAGAGAGAGAAAACCATTTTACCTTTGTCTTTTCTTGCTCTTAGTCTCTGTGAGTGTTGAGTGTGTACCACTGTTTGCAGACACGGGTCCTGGAGATATACACTGGTGTGGGCTTTCAGACCTCAGGGACTTGTACCTGTATGCCCTTCCGTATTTCTAGTTCAGAATGCTCACATAAACCCGGTCAAGGTGAAAAGAGGTGGTGGCCGTGCTTCCGAGTGGCCCTGTCATCGGTGGGGCATCAGGAAGAGGGCAAAGATAAGCATGTTTTGAGCAATCAGTGGAGATACAGTGGCAATGAATATGAAATAGTGCACTGGTCACAGCAAGGAGGAAGACAACCAGAAGGAAGTGGGCTGGGGTACCCGCACTTCTGAAGGGAACACCCGGAATCTCCCAAGGGTGCCTCTGTCCAGTGTCTAGTCTCAGTCACAAACTTACCATGCCACCTTCCCATCCAAATCTAGGCTTGTGAGCTAGATACATGACTGTAATCCTGGTACTCGAGAGGCAGAGGCAGGAGGATTACCGTAAGTCTAAGGCCATTCTGAGCTACATAATAAGACCCTCGCTCAAAAAACTAATCAGAAAGAAGAACAAAAAAAAAAAAAATAAAACAACAACAACAACAAAAAAAAAAGAGGCAGGCAGTACTCTTGTTACTGTAGAGCCTGCCCCCCCCAGGCTGTGCTCTAAAGAGACCTGTGTTCTGAAAACAAACGAACAGTACAGAAATCCCAGGCTTGCCAAGAGAATCTCTTCTGCTGGTCCCAGCTGGATCATTTTCTGTTCAAGGTTTGGGCAGGAGGAAGGGAGGGGAAGAAACTTGGCTGTGACAACTGGGTCAGAACTGGAGCTGGGGAAGCAAGCACACCAGTGCTCTGTGCCTTTGATGGCGCTGTCAGTGTCAAGGTCAGCCAGAGACAGGAGGAATGTAGGTTGTCCATGTCTCATGAATATTCAATGAGCACCCACTTTAAGCCCTCCCTGCTTCAGGGGCTGGGATTCCTTTGTTGAATCGTGGCTCAGTTAGTCTTTGGTTGCGGTCATGTGAGGGCAGAGCCCTGACCTCCCCACTCTGAAGGTGCAAACGACGAGATTCTTTGTCTCACGCTAACACACTAAAGGTGATACAAAGGCACTCAGTATATCTCTTTGCTCAGTCCTATTACAGAAGGTAAAGAGGAGTCAATTGCAAATGGGAGCTGGTCTCGCCTGCGAAGAGTTCAGGCTATAGAGACTTAGTAGTCATCCAAAGCATGAGGCAATCCCTGTGAAGATTTGGGAGGAATGGGAACTTCCTTCTGGAGGGACAGCATGTGACCTCCGAAAAGGGAATTCCTCTAGGAGTTTGGAACAGAGAGAACATCCAGGATCGAGGTCAGGAAGTGTAAGGAGCTGTTTTCAAAGCAGTGTGTCTATCTCCACGACCCCAGTGGAAGAATGTGGAAGGATGTATTGTAGGGGTGTGGAGAAGTCTCTTCAGGGGCATCTGAATGTGGGGCTGAGGTGACAGGTGGCCTGGAAGTGAACTGCTTCCCTGGAGATTGGCATAGGGAGGCCAAGGTACCATGAATGTGTTATTGAGGAGGGCGGGTTGAATCTCATGGTGACTCAGGGCTGCAGGTTACACTAGTGGTCCCTCTCAGACAATACCTCAGAGTGTGAAAGGAGTTCTGTAGAAACTGGGTCTCGTTCTTGGGGGATTTGCAAAGCGGGTCTGCTGTGTATGTGAAGTCAAGCCGGTGTGTGTGGGAGTGTGACGCCCTTGACATAGACGTAGAGTGGGTGGAAATCTGCAATTCATCCCCGTGGCCTTTGAACTTGGGTCCTTGAGCTCAGGATGGCTCACCCTGGATGAATGCAGAATCTCATATCCAGTAATGCTGGTGGTCCAAGTTTATTGAGTGTAGTTGCAAAAAAAGGACAACTCACACGCCGACAGGTGTTGTAGTATTTTCTTGTGGTGAGAGCCGGGACTATGTGCTTCCAGACAATGGCCTGTAGGAAGGAAACAGTAGGGAAAGGGCCTTCTAATTTATTTATTTTGGTGCTTTTTAGATGGGGTCTCATGTTGGGTTGCTATCTAGCCAAAGATGAGCCTTGGTCTATCCTCCTGCCTCCACCTTTCAAATGCTGAGATTATAAGTGTGTATTCCCATGCCTAGGGTTACATTAGATGAGTGGTCAGCAAACAGAAGTGACGATTGAGAGGAACAGAGGCAAAGAAGGACTGGGTGTGAGACTATCTGGGGGTATGGGAGGAGCACCCTGGGACTGGAGGGCTGGGAACCCCTAGGCAGCCCTGAAGGTGAGGTGAAGACCACTCCGGTGGTGGGTAAGCTGGAAATAGCGACAGTTCTCCTTACTTCCAGAAGGTGGCAGTGTTGTCCCGGGACTGCCTGCTCATTTGGTGGCCAGAGGGGATGTATAGAACTAGACAGCTTTGTGAGTAGGAACCTGAGCCGTCATAGGTTTTATTCTGTCATAAAAGTGGCAAATATGAAAGTTCTGACTAGGGTAGATGAGCATGCCATAGATCTTGTTCGTGACATGCCTTGCCTGCCTCCCCCGACCCCCACTTCCCTTCTCTGCTTCTTTCCCCTGCTCCCCGCCTTCTGTCTCTGCTCCCTCTCTCCATTGCTCGCTGGCGCAGCTGGCTTCCATCTCAAAGATAATTACTTGCTTTCCGGTGCCTCTCAGATAACGGGGACTGTTCCTTACCCCAGTGCCTGCCCCTCCTCCCAGGAGCTTCAGTTCTCAGTGAAAGGCTGAGGCTGACTGAGGTCGTGACCCCTCCCCCGACTGAGAATACCCACTTCCCTTCCTCCTACTGTCACACGCAGCTCTCCTCCAGCACTCCAGCAAGTTCCTGCTGCCTTTGATCGAGGCAGCCAGAGCTTGTGCTGCAAAGGGAGACCCAATAATCAGGCAGAGACAGGAGACAGCATCACGGCACTGCTGTGAGGGGCCACTTCAGTCTACAGAGATAGAACTTCTCTACCGTAAGCTCTTTGGTTTTTTTTTTTTTTTAAACTGGGATGTAACCCCACCCTCAATGGAGAAGCATCTGAGTTTTATTTTATTGTGGCAAGAATGCTTAACATGAGATCTGCCATCCTAGTTGATAACTACCCATTATTCTGACTATAAGTAAGAGTTTCTTTTCTTTGTGTATGTCACGAGTGTTTTAGGTTTTCTTTCTTCCTTCGTTCCTCCCTCCCTCCTCTCTTTCTTTCTTTCTTTCTTTCTTTCTTTCTTTCTTTCTTTCTTTCTTTCTTTCTTTCTTTCTTTCTTTCTTTCGACAGAGTTTCTCTGTGTAGCCCTGGCTGTCCTGGAACTCACTCTATAGACCAAGCTGGCCTTGAACTCAGAAATCCGCCTGCCTCTGCCTTCTAAGTGCCAGGATTAAAGGCGTGAGCCACCCCTGCCCAGCTAAGACTTATTTTTAAATTTTCTGTGGGTCGGTGTTTTTTCTGCTTCTGTCTGTACACCACATTCATGTAGTACCTGAGGAGACCAGAAGAGGGTATCAGATCCCCTGGATCTGGAGTTGCTGGAGTCTAACCTGGGTACTCCAGAACAGCCATTGCTCTTAACTGCTGAGCCATCTCTTCAGGTCCATCTTGATTTATTAAAGATATATATATATATTTGGTCATGTGGGTCAGGTTGTGCCCCAGCCAGAAGGATAAAGTGGGCTAAACAGCCCTTGTCACAGACCTCTCTCATTCACCCAAGAACCATTTGCAAGTTTGTACTGACCCACATTCTGTCCCAAGTACCCAAGGAGACATGGTGGTCCCTAGTGAAAATTCAGGTTCCCGGGCTTTGCTCTGAACTGAATTGGAATTTGGAGGGTCTGCAACCCTCGTCGTGGTTGGTGGCTGGAAACCCTGCATGTTGGTGGGTCTCATCTGACATCACTCTCCCTACTCACCTGAAGGACATCGCTCTTGTCCTGAGATCAGGTTTGACCATGTGAGGGACTGGCACGGAGGACCCTTGAACTCATAGATCACCACATCGTCTTTCTCCAGCTGTGGGTGATGAGATGGTCTTCCCTCTGTAGGCGCTTAGGTCACTTGGTGCTTCTCACCCCCAGAAACACCTCTGCAATGGCCACCGTGCAGCGTTTGGCACGGACTTATTTCAGTAAGGACACGTGCCAGGGGTGAAAGAACTGGCCTAAAGAATTTGGATTTATGTCTTCAAGATTACTGCTAAATATACCCACAATACCATTGAGAGCATTGTCATCGTGCTGACTGGGGCTGTTTACTTATTTATAGCTTACTCTGAACAGTAGATGTATTTATATGGTTCAAACCCAAAGTGGTATAAAGATAGATATGGTGGGAAGAGTCGCTTTTATTCTAGTCAACCCCACCCTCTCAAGCTGATTTATGAGGCTGTTCCCAGCACATATTGATATAAAATATAAATATATAAGTCCACATAGCACATACAGCTTTGCACCTTGAGCAGAAATGCAGCTCCAGGATCTTCTCACACAACTGGGATCCCCCTCCCCCCGACCAGTTACCACTTGCTTTTGAAATCACTGTGTAGTATTCTTCATGTGAATTCTCTTGTAGAGGCTGATTATTTCTTACAGCGCTGGGCACTGAACTCAGGGCCTCTCGCATGCTCAGTGAGGGCTTTACCACAGAGCCGTGCCTCCCCAGAGACCTGAGAATGCTTTTAAGAAATTTAACTTGACACCATGGAAGTTGTAAAAAGAAAAAAAAAAAAAAGAAAGATGTATCCTCCTAGCCGGATCTTCAGGATGCAAATGGTCCTACAAAGGATGGCTATTACCTTGCATGTAGGAACAGGGAGGTAAGAAGTGGTCCTGCTTCTTTGAGAGGTTGATGATGGCTTGAAGCCAGTTCAGACAAGAATGTGCAGGATATCCAGATACCCATCCCCAGGGGAAAAAAAGCAGAAAACATTTTCTTTTAAAAGAATCAAGACATAAAAAGTAAGGCGTCCTATGGCCTTCAATATCAGACCTGTGCAGACTTTGGTCCGTATTTTTCTGGCTGACTTTGAGCCCTTTGAGTTCTTCCTGTTTGTGGCTGTCCAGATGTATAAGACCTTTGGGAATCAGGCGAACTCTGATTTCTGAAGTCCTTACACCTTTTGGGGGGGGGTCTTTGCAGCTAAGTTTTTTTTTCTTTTTTTCTTTTTTTTTTCTTTTGGGTTTTCAAGACAGGGTTTCTCTGTGTAGCCATGGCTGTCCTGGAACTCACTCTGTAGACCAGGCTGGCCTTGAACTCAGAAATCCTCCTGCCTCTGCCTCCCAAGTGCTGGGATTAAAGGCATGCGCCACCACGCCTGGCTCTTTGCAGCTATTTTGGGAGAGATCTATAGACCAGAGTTAGCTGGAGAGCATGCTGTGGAGACGTTGCCTGGACTCCCTGGCCAAGGTCAGAGGCACTAGCCCTGGCTTTGCATACTGTCATAGTCCCAAATACCCACGTTCTGTCCCAAGTGCCCTCTTGGAAGCCATAGCTTGAAGTATAAATATATTCCCTTTGCAGTCTGAAGCCTGTTGACCAGTTCTCACTGATCCAGGGTATTGTCTGGCCTGGAACTTATGCTCCTGCTTCCTCAGCCTCTTGAGTGCTGGCATTCTAGGTATAAGCCTTTTTGATAGATTTTTTTTAAAAGTATGTGTATGTATTATGTGCATGTATTTTCTCTTGTGTACATGCACATATACATGTAAACACATGCATGTGGAGGCCAGAGGCAAGAGGTAGACATCTTCAATAGCTCCTCCTCCTTTTCCTCCTCCTCCCCTCCTCCTCTTCCTTCTCTTCTTCCTCCTCCTCCTTCTCTCTGTATAGTACTGGTTGTCCTGGAACTCACTTTGTAGACCAGGCTAGTGGCCTCAGAGTGATCCTCCTGCCTCAGCCTTCTGAATATTGGGATTAAAGACGTGAGCCACCATGCCTAGCTTTCACTTCAGCTTTTGAGGCAGGGTCTCTCATTGATTCTCTCATTGAGTTGAATCTGTAGCTTTGGCTGGACTTTTTGGCCAGTAAGCTTCAAACTAGTTTTAATCATTTCTCTCTCCCCGACTCGGGAATCCCAGGTGTATGCTGCATGCTCCTCTCTTTATATGGGTGCCAGGGCCCCAAATAGTGGTATATATCATTAGTCACAGAAGTTGGGAGGCAGAAGCAGGTGGACCAGCCTGGTCTACATAAAGCGTTCCAGGTAAGCCTGTATGTACTGAGCTAAGTAGCTGTATCAAAACCAAAACCCAAACCAAATCAACAAAACCAATCAACCAATCAAAACCATAAAGGCCAAACAGACTCCGGCCTCCTTATGTTTGTAGAGCAAGTTCTTTACCAGTCTCCCTACCCGGTTTTTGTTGTTGCTGTTGTTTTGTTCTCTGGGGGCAAGATTGTGCTGTGTTCAGATGGACCTCTGAGTTCTGACGGACAGTCCTGAACTCAGATACTCCCGCTTCAGCCTTCTCAGTGCTAGGGTTGCAGGTGCCCACCACTAAGCCTGCCTGAGGCTTTTCTGCTGTTTTATCCATGGAGACAGAGAGAGTTGTCTCATTGCTGTCTTCCCTTGGGTTGGACTGATAATGCTCTGTGATCTGTCCCTGAGTCTTTTGCCTGTGGGGGCTTTGGTGCGTTTGCTTTGTATTGGGGAAGTTGTTTTGGGGGCTCGTCCTGGGCGCATTTGCTCACAGTCTCCTTGCGGGTATGCTTACCCCACCGAGCAAGCATATGGTTTTTTTCTACATCCCTTTATTTTATTCTCTGCTGACAAACCTAGCTCACACTAACTTAGGAAAAACATCCCAACGGAAAAGTGAGATCCAAGACGATGCTTTCCCCTCGTAATAGATAAGTTGAAGAGATTCAGCTTTGGGAATGGCTGGACCCAGTTTGGGGCCATAATTTATTATGGCCCATGCTGGCCTTCTCCTTGATTTATCTGAACAGTGCTTTCATGTATCCCAGGCTGATCTCAGACTTGATAGGCAGCCCAAGATGACCTGGAACTTTTCATCCTCCTGCCTCCACTTCTTAGGTGCTGGGATTATAGAGGTGAGCCACGTGCCTAGTGTGTGAACCGCTTGGGCTCAAACCCAGGGCGTTGAACATGAGGCGGGTACCCTCACCACTGAGATGTACTGCCCTTTCTCTACCTCTTGATTCCACTGTCCTTACAGGCTCCTCTTCCCTCTCATAAAATAGTCGTTCCCTTTCCACAGCTGCAGTCTGCCACTTTGGAAAAACCTCAGTAGGTTTTATTAAATGTCTTCCTCTGGTGCTATTGACGATAACGTAGGTGTTTGCTCTGTTTCGACAGCCAGGTTTATGGGCTTGGAAAACAGAATGCATAAATCGGCCAGGCTTGACTGGTTCCCACTACAAAGCTGAGGATGGGCAGGCTGAGAGGTATAGACACACAAACACAAAGGCTGATGATGATGGTGATGTTTGGGTGCCGGTCCTGAACCCCGTGGATGGGGGTTCAGTCAGATCACTCCCTGCCCAGTTCCACTGATGACAGACAGACATTATAATCATGTGACTGGCTTAGTGAGTTCCTTGCCTCCTGGGGTTCCCCCTCCCTTTCACTTGGATTTTGCGGGAGACAGCATTGGTAAGTAAGTATGTTTGGGTTTGGGTCTCAGCTCTGCCTGCTCGGCTCCAGCTCCGCGCTTTGCAGCTGTGTGGTCCTGCGCAGGAGAATGACCTTGCTGCTTTCTGTTTACTCAGCTGCGGGTGGGCGTGGCTACAAGGCGACTCTCCTGCTTCCGAATAGGCAGGACCTGCTGTCGGAGTTGCACCTAGGCCGTTGAGGTGGAGACCTGTGCTGGCCTGTGGAGCCGTGAGGAAGTGTCAGGTGGTCTCTGCACAAGTGACTGTGGAACAGGACAGCATACTGTCCCACAGGGACTTTCTGAGCCCTTTGCTTATGCTCTGAGCTCTGGGTGAAGAGGAGAAAAAAGGTGGAGTTAGTTGAGCTGATGTAACAATGTGCAAATTGGAGAGGTGGCCTCAGGTGACACCAGGATGCAGCATCGTCTGATTGATGGCCAGGAAAAGTTATTTATTCCTGCTTTGACCTTGAGGAGCATGGCCCAGATGTACTGATCTACCTCTAACACCTCTTCAAACAACACTGGTTAATTTTCCTCCTCTCTCTTTTTTTGACTTAATTAAAAAAAAATTAAATTCTGAGACAGGTTCACACTAACTTCCCCAAGCTGGTCTTGAACCTATGATCCCATAGCATCAGCCTTGTGAGCCTCTGGGGTTTAGGCCTGTGCTTCCAAACCTGTTTTGACTAGGTTCCTCATGCTCATGTGTGTTTATATGTGCATGTACATGTATGAATGGAGGCTGGAGGATAACCAGGAGTGTCTTTATTTCTCCAGCATCGTCCCTCTGTTGTATTTACTTTAGATAGGGTCTCTCTATGGCTCTGCAGACTAGGCTGCCTTTGAAATCAGACCCACTTGCTTGTGCATTACCATGCCCTACAGTGCTTTCTTGTTTGCTTTTTGAGACAAGGTCTCTCACTAGGATTTGAAGATTGCTGATTGGACTGAGCTATCTCGCTGGTAAGTGTGAGGGATCTTGTCTCTGTCTCTCCAGCACTGGGATTACACATGCTCACCACCCTGTAAGTCCTGGGAATCGAACTCAGGTCCTCATGCTTGTGTGACTCATACTTTACCAACTGAGCTGTATCTCTGGTCCCTTTATTTTCCCTTTTCTTTTTCTTTTTCTTTTTCTTTCTTTCTTTCTTTCTTTCTTTTTTTTTTTTAAAGATTTATTTATTGTTATATGTAAGTACACTGTAGCTGTCTTCAGACACACCAGAAGAGGGCGTCAGATCTCATTACGGATGGTTGTGAGCCACCCTGTGGTTGCTGGGATTTGAACTCAGGACCTTCGGAAGAGCAGTCGGTGCTCTTAACCGCTGAGCCATCTCACCAGCCCCCTATTTCCCCTTTTCAATAGAGAGCAGTCTGAGACTCAGGCAGACCTTGGTCAGAAAATGCTGTTTAGTTTGCCAGAATATAATAACATGGTTTAATTTTTGTTATATTTATTATTTTAGTGGAACTAGTTATTTAGAACAGTTTAAGATTTAGAGAAAAATTAAGTGCATACTGGTACTCTCTGCTCCCTGGAACCCAGCTTCCCCTGGGTCTTAGCTTACTCTAGTGTGTTTGCTACAATTACTGAAGTGGTACTGATATATTTATTATTATTAATTATTATTACTATTATTATTTTTGGTCTGTAGTTTATTCTGACTCTAGTTTTTCTGTCCCTGGATCCCACTTGGCCCTTATGTTAAATTCTGTCATCTTGTATTCTTAGGTGCACACGCGAGCACACACACACACACACACACACACACACACACACATACACACACACGTTCATCATAGCATGTGATATGGTGGTCAAAGAACAATTTGCAAGACTTATTCTGTCTTCCCACTCTGTGGGTCCTGGGGATTGAAATCAGGTGGGCAGTCTTGGTGGCCAGCGCCTGTACTCATTAAGCCATATCACCTGCCCCCGATTTGTAAGGCTAATATGAGATCTTCTAAACACATTTAATTGGAAACTTAAGACTGTATAGGAAAAATACTAACTCAGTAAGATTGATAGACATGTGGACATTTTTGTATCAGGCATTTATCTCATCACTGTAACAGGATACTTGAGAGAAGCCACTTAGGGAAGGAAGGACTTTGCTGAGGGCACAGTCCTTCACGGTGGAGGTCATGGTGGCAGGGGCAGCTCAGTCTCTGGCAGAAGAAGCTTGTGGTGGTGGCTGGTCACATGAGGAGCTAAGCTAGAAGACAGCTCAGAACTACAATCGGTGTCACCTCCAGAGGTCTGCCCTAGCAGCTTCTTTTAAAAAAGTTCCATAGTCTTCAAAATGTTGGCATAGGCCAGAGTCTGTTACTCAAACCATGAGCCTGTGTGCACATGTGCATGTATGCACATGTATGTCTGTGCATCTCTCTGTGTGTATGTATGTGTGTGATTGTATGTGTATGTGAGTGTGTGATTGTGTGTGCTTATGTATATGTGTCTTTATGTCTGTGTATCTGTGTATGTGTGTGTGATTATGTGTGTATATGACTCTCTCTGTGTGTGTGTGTGTGTGTGTGTGTATGTGTGATGCCTGATGCCTGGAGAGATGGCTCAGTAGTTTGGAGCTCTTATTGTTTCCCAGCCTCTGCATGTGGCTCACAGCCATTTATAACTCCAGTTCTAGGGGATCTAAAGCCCTCTTTTGACTTCTGCAAGGTACCAAGCATGCATATGGTGCATACATGTAAGCAAAACACATACAAAACATTTTTTTAAAGGTTTGTTTGAGTACACTGTAGCTGTCTTTAGACACACCTGAAAGGTGCATTGGATCTCATTACAGATGGTTGTGAACCACCATGTGGTTGCTGGGACTTGAAATCAGGACCTCTGGAAGAGCAGTCAGTGCTCTTAATTGCTGAGCCATCTCTTTAATGCCCCCCCGAGCCCCCAAATCTTAAACAAAACAAAACAAAAGAAAACAAAAACCTGGGGAGGAAAGAGTTTATTATACCTCACAGGTTCTAGTCTATCCCGGCTTCCTGGAAGGCAGAGCAGGCACGCTCAGGGCAGGAACTGAAGCAGAGCCAGGGGGGAGTACTGCTCAGTGGCTAGTGCCTCCTGGCTTGCTCAGCCTGCTTTCCTATACTGTCCAGGACCACCTGCCCTGGGGTGACACCAACCAGAGTGGTCCAGGCCCTCCCATATCAACCACGAATCAAGAAATGCTCTGCAGACTTGCCTACAGACAGACAGACAGACAGACAGACAGACAGACAGAAGAGGACAGAAACAAGCTGACATTTTCTCAGTTGAGGTTCCCTCTTCCCAGGTGACTAGAGTTTGTTTCAAATTGACAAAAGACCTGGCCAGCAAAGGTCTAACCTCTCATTTCCCTGTCCTCGAAGGTCAGGAGGTCAGTGAACGCTCTGTGCAGAGCCATCCCGTATGTGTTGCCTGGATTACCTCCCAACCCTGGGATGTTTCAGTGACTTCTCATTTCCTCATAAGGGGAAGAGACCCATGTCAGCCAGCTGGTTAGCACCTGTCTGAACAAGACGCAGATTTGGCCTGCCACTTGTGACTGAGAAACAAATTAGTTCCCCCATTTCCTTCCTTCCCCTGTACTGGGGATAGAACCCAGGGCCTCCAGCATTCTAAGTGACACTCTTAACAATGTTGAGATAGACCCTTAGTGTTCTATTTGCCAATATATATATATATATATACACACACACATATATATATATATATATATATATATATATATATATATATATATATATATTTTAAGATACGTTCCCACTTTCTAGAATCCAGAAGAAACATGCTAATTCTGAGCTAGCTTCGTAGCTTGCCCCTGACATCTCAATTGGTGGGAAAGACGGGCAAGAAGGGTGTGTGCTCCAGGCCAGTCAGGGCTGCATAGCAAAAACACAGAAGGGAGTGACAGCAGGTGCCTATGATCCCAGCTCTTTGGAAGTGGAGGTAGCAGGATCAAGCAGTTCAAGGCCAGCCTCAGCTATGTCAGTTGAGGCCAGTCTGGGACATGTGAGTCTCTCAAAAGATGAGACAGGATGCAAAAAAACCCTCCAGTTCATTCATGGGGTGTTTCTTTTTGTTCCCAGTTGTGGAACGGCTGCTTGGCTGTACCCTCCTGCCTTGGGGGTTCAGTGTGGGGCTCAGGCTGTCTCAGGTCCTGATTCTTTATGAAAAGCAGAGGGTTTACTTCCTCAGCATTGAGGAACTGTGCTCTCATAATGGATGCAAGGTCACATGAAGGTCACTGCTGGCCTTGCCTGGGCACGGTCTTTAGAATATTCTCCCGATGAAATGTTGGATGGAGACTGTGCGCAGAATATCATCACCAGCTCAGCTCCCCTCAACCTTGACACAGATTTAATGTGTTCATAAGGAGAGTCTCAGGAAACCTTAGGCCTTTTGTTATTTTTGTGTCTGGACCCATCCTTTGTGACCCCATGTGCCTGGAGAGAAAATGTTTTTGCTGTTTGTTTATTTTTATTTGAAACAGGGTCTCACTATGTAGATCATGGTAGCCTTGAACTCACAAAGATCAGCTTGCCTCCGCTTTCTAAGCACCGGTGAGTGCCACTATACCTAGCTCTGGAGGGAAGATTGAAATGTTCTTCATTCCTTTCTCTGTCTCTGTCTGTGTGTCTGTCTGCCTCTGTCTCTGTCTCTCTGTAGGGCTTCTACCAAACAAATGGACGACGGTCAGTAGGAAGCAGAGCTTTCAAGTCTTACTGGCGCCTGGGCACTGTGGTCACATAGGCAGAAAGATACAAAGGACAAGATGTCTGGGCCTTGTGCAGAGCAGAGTGAAGGGGGGTGGTGGTGGCAGATGCTGGCTTGTGTGTGTGCGCGCGCGCGCGCGTACTCGGTAATCTTTCTGGGTAGATAAGGTGACAGGTACCTGTGGCCTAGGCCAGGATTCCCCTCCCCCACATCCCTTTTCTTCTTGCTTGGGAGGACCGTCCCTAAGCAGAAAGGCATATCAGAAAGAGAAACCTCTGCCTGTATCTGCAGCTTACCAATGTAGACTGTAAACTGTAAACTGTAAACTGATGAATGGATTCCCCCTCCCCCACTCCCTTTCCAAAAGGGAGACCCCAGAGCCACTTTTCCGTCAGCAGTGGTTTATTATTTCCCTGGAGATACTCTTGAATTTGTCCCCCACCCCAGATCTGTTTTGGAGGGAGTATTTTAATTTTTTTTTTTTTTTTTTGTATAGTCCTTGAACCTGTCTGGTGATAGCGTGAAGTGGGTATCACAGAGAATGGACGGTTGCTAAGAGCGTGGGGCTTCCAAGTCAACGGAAAGCAGCCAGCATGTCCTTCTGACATGGGAAGGGTCAGTGAAGAAACAACTAGAAGCAGTTAACCCCCAAGGGAGAGAAAAGTGTTGCTAACAAAAAAGAGAGCTTTGGTTACAGCAGGGGTGACGCAGGTTAGACAGCTGGAGGAACCTGAAGGGCCTGGGAAAACAGGCTTGGGAGAAAACTTAGTGCAAGGTGCAGCTGCTCAGAGCGGGTCTCCATTCAGCCTGCACTGGCAAAGCACCACAGATGAGCTCTTAGGCTAAAAGGATTTAATGTCAGGGTGTGAAGGATCTATCAACACATCAGTGAGTCGGAGTCCAGAGTCCATGGCGGGAGGAAACTTGTGCTTTAGAAGAAGGGCTTTGATTCCACCCACGAATATGGGACACTTCCTCCAGGAATGGCACACCCAGCCCCAACCTTCTTAGGGACCAGGCAGAGAAAAAGAGTAGTTCAGACACTGGGAAATAAACTAGAATCCAGCAGGAACTCGGTGGATGTGGCACCAACCTGTAGATTTGCTGGCAGAACCTGTGTCTGGCTGTAAGGTTTAATCAAAGGTGCCTAGTGGTCCCACTGTGATCGATCCTGGCTTGTACTGTCTGCCCTGCACCCGTTTCTGCGTGTCCTCTGTGTGCTCCGACTTAGGAGAGACATGGATCGCCACATGCCAGCCTTCCCTAAAGTTCTTGAATGTCGCAAAGACGTTCCCCCACTACGGCATTTTTTGGGGACAAGGTCTCTCTGCTTAGCCCTGGCTGACCTGGAACTCACTCTGTAGAGTTCAAGGTTGGCCTTGAATTTACAGAGATCCACTTGTCCCTGCCTCTCTAGTGCTGGGATTAAAGGCAGGTGTCACTACACCTGGCTCTTAAATTTTTTTTTTTCAATTGTGAAATTGCCCAGAACACAAAGCAAACAGAGTCATGCCATCAACTCCTAGATCCTCTCCTCACTTCAGTAATTACCTGTTCATATCCATCTTCCTCCTCTTCTTTCTTCCCTCCCCCCCACCATCTCTCCTTTCTCCTTTACCCCCCCTTAAAAATTTTTTTACTACATTTATTTATGGAGGTTTCATGTATATGCCATGGTCAAGGTTCATTTATTTTTCTTTTGTGTGAATGTGTATCTGCACCATGTACATGGACTGCCCTCAGAGACCAGAAGAGGGCATCAGATCCCTTCCGCTGGAGTTACGGGGTTTCCAAGTGAGGCTGCTAGGGATTGAGCTCAGAGCTCCTGGAAGAGCAGCCAGTGCTCTTCTGAGTCTTCTGTCTTCCGTTTCTCTTTCCTTTCACAGCTTGGCCTGGTGCCAATTCACCGTTCTTCTGCCTCAACTTCCTGGGTAATCAGACAAATTCTGCTATCCTGCTATTTAATTAAAAAATGTATGTGCATGTGTGTGTTTGTATCTCTGTGTGTGTGTGTGTATCATCTTTCTCTGTGCGATGTAAATCAGGTAGAGGTCAGAGGTCAATGTCTGCTGTCTTCTTCAATTACTTCCTTTTTTTTTTCCCCTTGTTCCCGTCAACACCCCCCCCCCCCTCGCTCCGCTCGACCCTGCTCGCTCCGGCTGGCTCCGCTCACTCCGGCCGTCCCCGTTCGACTCTGCTCTCTCTGGATGGCTCTGCTCTCTCTGGACAGCCCCGCTCGCTCCGGTTGGTCTCTCCAGTCCAAGGATTCCTTTCTTATTATTCTTCATAAGTACGCTGTAGTTGACTTCAGACGCACCAGAGGAGGGCGTCAGATCTCATTACGGGTGGTTGTAAGCCACCATGTGGTTGCTGGGATTTGAACTCATCCCTTCGGAAGAGCAGTCAGGTGCTCTTACCCACTGAGCCATCTCACCAGCATCTTCAATTACTTTCTACATTACTTTTTTTTGAAACAGGGTATCTCAATAAACCCAGAGCTCATCGATTGAGCTAGGCTTCCTGCCAGTGAGCTTCCAGGGATCCTCCTTCTATTCTCTGGGCTGTGGGCTCACACTGCTGTGCCCTGCTTTTTATGTGGGTGCTGGCGATCTGAACTCAGTTCCTCATGCCTGTGTGCCAGCACTTTACTTGTTGGTCTGTTTTCCCAGAATCATTCTGGCCTTTATATTTCGTTTATTCCTGGATTCATTCTATACTTCTCTGCTTATTCACTTCTGCTCTCTCCCAAGTAGCATGAACAAATTAATTGTAATTTCATGTTTTGGTCTAACTGACACTTTGGTCTATCCTGATACAGAATAGTTCGATCTGAAACTACAACTAATCAAAGTGTGGCATTGTGGAGTCCACTGCCAATAGATACATCCACAGTGCAACTGCTGCACCGAATGCTCAGGGGACGGGGCTTGGTATAACTGCCAGGGTCAGAGGAACAAGGAGTGTTACTGTTAGGAGATGCTCCTAGAAAACTCAGAAGTTACACCTATAAAGTTACACGTCACGGCTGTCTAAACATGGCCAGGGGCAAAGAGGATGCCAGCAGGCTTCAGCCCTACACAAACCTACGGGCAAGTAAGGAGTTCTGAGAGCCGGGGAAAGTGTCTTCCCCAGGGGAGAGCACACCAACTGTTTGTGTAATACCAAATGGTCAGCCCTGAAAACATACACATACACAAATAACATTATACAAACTGAGCAGATTATATATGTATGTTTAGGGACACACACACACACACACACACACACACACACACACACACACGTACATGCACCAGTAACAATAATTAATAAGAAGCCATGAATCTGAAATAGACCAGAAGGAGAGTGGTCCATGAGAGGATTTGGAAGGAGAAAAGGAAAGGGAGAAATAATGTAATTTCATCACCACCACCACCATCATCATCGGTTTTTTGAGGCAGGGTTTCTCTGTGTAGCCTTGGCTGTCCTAGAACTCACTCTGCAGACCAGGCTGGCCTCAAACTCACAGAGATCCACTTGCTTCTCCCTCCGCAGTGCTGGGATTAAAGGCGTGAGCCATCACTGCCCAGCGCTTTAAATTTTCTTATGAACAGAAACCATGAAGGGTATGCATCTTTTGTAACCTAGCCTGATGGTTTTGAACCCAAGCAGTCACACCTATTGGGCTTTTGTTCCTTTGGTTTACTGAGTGACATTTCACTGGGTGGATGTATCAACGTTTATTGATTAATACATTTGCCATTTCCAGACTTGACTATTTGGAATAAAATTTGCTTTATACATTTTCATATAAGTCTTTGTGAGATTCCTGTCGTGCTCACTGAATCCTTGTCGTAGACTTAGGATGGCCTTGTGGCAACCTTCATTCGTGGGGATGAATTGATAGAGGCACAGGATTAGTTTTTAACCTGAGATATGCAGCTAGTAAAAACTGGAGGCGAGTTTCTAATCCCAATTCAGATCTCTCTGTATGTGTGTGTGTGGGGGTTCTGTTGATTTTCAGGCTGTATGTAGTATCTTAAATGTTATTTGGGGGCCACTAAGTATAGGGCCAAATAGATGTTCACCTCAATGGCTGTCTTTCCACAACTGCACCTAGCTAGCTATATTACCATAGAAGCTGATATTGATACGAATGGTTTTGAATTGCCACGGAAAGGATACATGAGATTGCCTTTGAAAAGAACAACACCATAAGGCATTTAAAAGAAATGTGTAACCAAGGTCATTAACAGTAACAGCAAGCAAACAAGCACAAAGTCACATCGGTATAATTCTTCATCTCCCAGACAGTCAAGCCCAGACTGTGACTGGGCATGTGAGATAGTATATAAATAATACATGTCTTAGAATCCACTCTGTTCTTTGTAGAGCCAGGCAGAGAAGGTTTTTGGAGAGTCTGCCGGTTCTTGCTTCGAAGGGTGTTGTTGCTAAGCAATGTTACTAATATTATGGAGAGACAGCCTCCCCGAGACTTGCCTCAGCCGTGGGGACTTCTGTAGTTGCAAAGGGCTTAACAGGTAGCAGCCACTGAGAGTTTTGTGACGACTAAGATGGGGGCCAGGGGACCCTGTGAGGAAACTTAGCACTGTAGGTCACTTGGCCAAATAAGCTCTTTGTTTTCTGGAATGATCCCTGGGAAACCTCCATGCTAAAAAAGCACTGTCTAACGTTCATCAGAATCTGGGTACTCCAAAGAATTTCATTCAAATGTTCCCAGTGTGGGGAAAAAAATCAGTCACGCAGCTTAGCAAAAATCAGGAAATCTGCAAGGGAGGGAGAGAGGGAGGGAGAGAAGATGAATTTTAAGTATTTTGAGAAACTCAAGCAGTATTTTAAGCATTCCTCTCTTCCTTCTAAACACTCTTTTGATCCCCTGAATAGATATCTGGGAAGTTCTGATTGAAATCACACCTGGAGTGCTTTCCCTAGACTCTGGGCACTCAAGGGATGTGAAGGGCTGGATGCCCAGCTGGAGCAGACTACGTGGGTTTCCTCCGTGTGGTTTTCTTCCCTGGGAGTTCGGAAATGCCACACGCTTTCCTAGACCTGTTTCCAAAAATCCGAGCTGGCTTGGGGCGGAGCCT
Organism: Mus minutoides; assembly: GCA_902729485.2. Classification (NCBI taxonomy): domain Eukaryota; kingdom Metazoa; phylum Chordata; class Mammalia; order Rodentia; family Muridae; genus Mus; species Mus minutoides. Next base: position 240,183 of record LR756434.1, on the reverse strand, counting down.
CTGCTTGGTTGGATGGTTTCCTGCAGGGCCGCTGCTTCAGGGGTGTGTGTTTTTGGGAGTATGAGGTTGGGCCCCGGTTCCTAAGACTCGCTTAGAGTCTTGCCTGTGGATGGCTTCCTGTAGCTGTCACTGTGGGTATGGGCCCTTTTAGGGGCTGCTTGCCAGCCCTGGGAGGAGCTGTTAGCTGTTGAGAGGAGAGTTGGTGTGCTGGCAAAGACTCTTCCTCTCTCTCATTTCAAAATGGAAACTGCTCTCCCACCTCGAATGACCTTCTCAGTCTTTCCCTCTTCCCACCCTCCGTCTGCCTTCCTGTCTCCCTGTCGAGCTTTCTTTTTCTCGTCTGATAGTGTAATTGTGTTGTTGCCCAGGAGGGGGCGCTAGTATACCTGCCAAGAAAGAAGGCAGTCGGGTTCCTAGGGCACAGGTGTGAGGTCCCTGTCAAAGTGTGAGGTGACTGAGGAGTGATTTCTCCAAGAATACATGTCCCTCAAAGTAGAAGGGTGTGGTGTTGTTGTACTATGCTGTCTGAGATATTTGTTTAAAGCTAGAATCTTTTTCCTATCTATCTATCTATCTATCTATCTATCTATCTATCTATCTATCATACGTGTGTGCTCTACCTGCATATACACGTGATCGCCAGAAGAGGGCATCAGATCCTAGAATAGATGGTTGTGAGCCACCAATGTGGTTGCTGGGAATTGAACTCAGTACCTCTGAGCAGCAGACAGGGCTCTTAAACGCCGAGCCATCTCTTCAGTCCCTGAGGTTTTTTGTTTTTTCTTTTCTTTTCTTTTTTTTTTAAACTGTTGCTTTTTCTTAAAGTGTTGACAATGCAGAGGTTAGCTGGAGACTCTTCCTGCTCCTGCTGAAAGGGAGGAGCACTGCATCTGGAGACATCTGGCTGTACCCTGGTTTCAAAAGCTCCGGGTTCCCTGAATCGTTCTTTCTTGTTTGCTTTGCTTCAGAGCAGTGCCAGCCTAAGGTGGGAGTTGTCAGCTGGGGACTGTCTCTGAGACCAGGCGTGCTGATTGCCTTCTGGCTTTCATGTGAATATGTTTCTGCAGCCACTTTTCCAGCCTCAGAAAGCCCTTTTCTTTAGGCGTAGGCATGCGTGTCTGTCTGTGTGTCCGGCCCTGAGTGTGGCGGTGCAGCTGTCTGTCCTCTGTTCATGATTAACTTGTTTGCATTCCTCCTCCTGGGCCCCACCAGCCTTTGGGTTTCCCCTGCACGGGGGAGGGGGTGGTGGTGGTGGTGGTGGTTGGGGAGGGGGGTAGAGGGTGTGTGTGTGGGGCAGCTGCCTGGCACTTTTTCAAGGACTGTGGGCTTTAAGGGTGGTAAATGAGGGTACTGCTGGGGTAAGGTATGGGATGGGACCCCGAAAAAGATCCCTGTGACCACTCCTGTCTTCTGTATCTTTATTTCGTAAGACCTGACCATGTCTCGGTGTACTCAAAAATGACCTGAGAATATTTTCCAGTCACTAATGTGAAAAATGCCCCCTTTCCACTTCTCTTTCAAACTGTGATTTTTTTTCTTCAAAGACCATGCCTTGGTTTGGTGCAAATACCTGGCTGAAACTTCCAACTCAAACTGTTTTTCTGAATGAGCAAGATCAGTATGGAGGTCGGTTTAATCAGCGAGCTTGTTTTCACCACACTGATACCAATGTTTCAATGTTGGTAAAAAAGCAAGTTGATGCAAGGACCACAAATGTAGAAGTAAATAGTTGACAGTCCAACATTAAGACTAAAAGTTGAGAAGGTGGCACAGACTGGCCAATACTGGGACTCAACCGTCTGGGCCACACTGTTTGTTGGACATGGGCTTATTTGCAGTGAGGTGTGTGTTAGCTCTTTGCAGTTAGCAATGACCTGGTTGGATAACAATCGACTGAGGATAGCCTTCTGTTTCTGTCTCTCACTTGTCTCTTACACGAGACTGGATTCATCTTGTTTAGTAGATGCCTAGAAGAGACGGGGTGTAAGGGACTCGGGCATTGGTTTCCTTGCCCTTTTGTGTTTCCTGGGTACATAGCTGCTATGGGCTGTGGGCGACAGGCTTGGCGGCTGGTGGAAAGAAACAGGGCTCACGTTCCAGCAACCAGGGCTGAAAGTTGCTGGTGTTTTGGAGATATTTTTTTTAGCCACCTTGGGACTTTGGGGGAGCTGAGAGAACCTAGAATCCCAAAACAAGAATGTATAATGGAACCCACTTGATGGAGAGATTTTGCACCTTCTTCTAATGCCTCTGTACCTGCTGTGCACTTGACCTGAACTAACACCCGGGCAGTGGGGGATGGGTGGGAGCCGTTTACACTGCTCACCAGCTGCAGGCGGACTTTCCATTCAGATTTTACTTTTCCCTGTACATGGATAAAATATACCCCATGCTGGGCCACCCTCCCTGCTCTCCCCCCCCCCCTAGCTGAAGCTGTCCATCAATTATCCTGGAGGTGCTAAGTGCTCCCAGGGGCTCCAGAGGCCCTGCACCCTGGGCCGAAGCTATTTTTGTTTCCCCATTTGAGAACACTCACTTCCCATTCTTTCCCCCAGGCAGATTCTGAAGTCACCCCTGATGAAATCCTCGCAGCTGCCTAGCTGCCTAACCCATGGGTGGGGCCTTTGGGGGGGCACTCCTGTCCGGTTATAAATAGAAGTCCATGGCTGTATCTGTGATCCCCCACCACTCAGGAGGTTCACGAGGGCCCAAGGCCATTGCTAATGGATGCTTCATAAATAGACCAGGTGCATTTTGGAATCACCTTGGGGCTGCTTCTCTCTGCCCAGCTCTAGTGGTAGCTAGGAGCTACCTTACTGAAGCCCAGGGTACTGGAGTTCATTTGCAGCCCCCTCTCCTCTTTAATACAGTCCTCCCCCCTCCCTGTATTTTCTGTTTGCTTGAACACCAGACTGTGTAAAAAACAAGGCAAATTGCTAAGGGACCTCTTGGCCCCACCAGGGCTGTTTCCAAAGATGGGCTAATTGGTTTGTTTTAATTCCTTTTACCCCCACCCCTTCATGCAGGATTCCTTTTCCCCAAGGGGGCAAGGCAGTTAGTTATGCTTCAAGGGCTAAGGGGGCTGGGAGACCCCGTGGCAAATGGAAGTGATGAAGGAGTGGACTCTAGAGTGAGGCCCGGTGCTGGTTCTGTTATGACTCAGGCCACTTCCTCTTCCTTAGCTAAGATCTGAGGCGTTCTGTGTTCAAGTCTGAATGGAGCTCGCATGTGCTGTGCTGGGGACCTAAGGGTCCGAGCGGGTGGGTCCGAGCGGGTGGGTCCGAGCGGGTGTGTGCGAGCGAGGCTGGCTAACCTGGTCCTTTAAGAAGAGGCAAGCCCCGGTGAAGTTGATTACCAACCAACCCCTTGTGGTTAAATTCTGAGGCCGGGAAAAGAAATGTTAATGGGAGCTGACCGCAGCTGATCCTTCCAGCATCACTCACGACAATCCTTTCGCTGAATTCAGGTGGTGGAAGGGGATGTAGCTTCTTTCCTGATCGCCCTCCTCAAGTACTCCCGCCCTATTCTTGACTGGTCTTAGGACCTCCTAAAGTGGGACCCCAGGGTTGGAAGCCTTGGCGCTGGCCACTCGAAAAGGCGGTTTATCTGGGACAGAGGGAAGGTGGTGGCGGACGCGCGTTTCTTTCCGAGTGTGTTTTTCTCCTCTGCTATAAAGCCAGTGACAGCATCAGAGAAGTATCCCGGCGGGCTGGCATGAGAGCTTGTCAGCTAGGGAGGGAGCCTGAGACTGCCAGCGGGGTTCAGGGCCCGGGCGCGGGGACAGGGATCCAGACACCGGGTACAGGGGAGAAAAGGCCGGGGACGGCGCGCTCAGAGCAGAGTGCGAATCCGAGCGTCGAAGCCCCGCAGCGCCCGGCGCGATCCAGTCGCTTTCTTTAGTTCGCTATCCGATACCTTGCTCTTCCCTGGTTCTGACGCCTGAGCTCACTAAGGTCGAGCTGCCTGCGCCCCCTTGGGTCAGGTCCCCTGCTCTCCCGAGTTCTATGGCCGAGTTCCCTAAGGTTGCTTCGCGGGTCGGGTCGCCTGCAGTCCCTAGGGTCTCAGCCTGCTGGGGGAGTCAGCAGCCCCAGCGCGGGAGGCGGGGCCGGGGCGGGGCCGAGGCGGGCGGTGCGTCGGAGCGGGAGGCCGGGAGCCGCTGGCCCGCTGCGCCCGGAGCGAGCCTCGGAAATGCCCGCGCTAGGGGAGCGGACACCGGCCGCCCCGCGGGCCCCAGGGAGAAGCTGAAGGTCGTCAGGAAGTGAGCGCCCAGTCACCTGACCCTCGGGCGCACCTAGGCGGGGCGGGGCCCATGCGAGGCGGGCAGCAGGGGCCGGGGCGCGGGCAGCGCGGAGCGCGCGGAGCTGGGGCGGCGGGGACGCGCGGCGGGCGAGGGCGCGGCTGGGCACCGCCGGCGGCCTCGCCATGTCCCAGCCGGCCGGGAGGATGCATTGCCGAAAGGCGGGGATCCGAGCCGCGGTGGTGCTCATCGGACTCCTGCACAAATCTCGAAAACAGAATAAAGAGAAAAGGTAAAGCTGGCTGCGCCCGATCCCCTGTCCTCGCTCGCGGTGAATTCCAGTTGTCTTTCGGGTGGACTTTTTCCTTTTGGCTCCTTGTTGGATAGGAAAAAAGCCTGGCTGGCTCTGACGGGACACTGGCGGAGTCGGAGGGGCCCCAGACCTGACCTTTACGGATCCCGGTACCCATCCCGAAGCCTGCAGAACGGAGAGACTTGCGCTACTGTTCCTGGCTCAGTCCAAGCTTCTCTGTAACTTGGCTGAGCCCGGGAGCTGCCTTTCTGGCTCCGCGTGCTCTGTACTTGGGTGCCGGCAGGCAAGGACCAAGTTTGGAGGTGGCTCAGCCCCCGCCTCCCCGCCGTATCTGTTTTTGGGTGTTCCCCTCTTTGACTCTTTTCTTAAGATTGTTCGCTCCTCAGTTTGCTACTGGGCGTTGAAGATTGTTTTCTAGGCTATTTCAGGGACACCCTGGACATCTGCGTCGGGGGGTGGGGAGACGTATGGAGTTGTTGGTGGTGGTGGGGATGCAGGGAGTAGAGACTGAGGCAGCTGCCTGGGCTCCAGTCTCCAGATAAAGACTTGACAACCATCAGACCCCAGGGCTGCTCTTGCAGGTTATGGCCATAAGCTACCATTTTTGTTAAGGTCCTAGCGACTGAAGATATTGAAACCCTCTGCCTGACTTATAGGGGTCCTGCTTGAGGCGTTTTGGGGTGGGTATTCTTACACCTCCTCATAGCCCCTCAAGGGCATCACAGTCACAGACGACGCCTGACTATGTCTGAGGGTGCTGGGCAGCGAGGAAGAGGGCTTTTAAGAGTATGGGTCTAGATCATGTCTGGTCCTTCTTGTTCCCATTTCCCCAAAATGTGGATTAATGAGATGTTTCCCACAGCAGCAGATGAGACGCCAGGGAAATGATTAAGACGGTTGAGTATGAAATAACATTGAGTCACTTGGTAAGAAAGTTCTTTCCAGTTCTCTCTCCATCCTCATGATTCCTTCAAAGGAAAAGCTTCTGCATGGTGGCAGTCTGGCCTCAACACCTTTAAAACTCTTGCTTATGCTCCTTTTGTAACCAGGGCTGGCTGGGCTGGCTCAGGCTCTTTAAGTGTGGGAGAGAGGATCTGTCCAGAGGGGGAGATCATTTTGTTTTGAGGAGTCCTTCCTAGTTACCATTAGTGGAACTCATCTTTCCATTTGTGGCAATAATGTCCTTACATCACTTAACGGTAGGCAGTCCCCAGAATGCATCTGTTCAATCGAAATAGTTGTAATAAAAATCTAAGTGTTGAGGCTGGAGAGATGGCTCAGTGGTTAAAAGCACGTCCTGTTCTTCCTCAGAACCCTAGTTCAGTTCCCAGCACCCATGTGTGGGGAGGGTGAGGGATGGGGGTTGTCTCTCAGAGGCCTTTAAGTCCAGCTCCAGGGGATCTGAAACCTTCTGGCCACTCAGGGCACCTTCAAATACATGTGCAATCCCCTAACATAGACACACATATAAAAATAAAATAGAATCTTTAAAAAAAAGATAAGTGGCACTGAATGTGGCAGAGATCCTTCAGGTGGACCGAGGGTGTCTGATGTTGAGAACACCAGTGTCCACTAGAAAGGCTGCCAGGAGAAACAGGAGTCCAGTGCTCTGGGTTTGGGACCCTTTACCCTTGAGGCCGCATTCCTTTCCTCTTTCCACACACTCTGTAGAGGAGGCACCAATGAACCCCCTGACACTAGAAGGATGGATGAGTGGCTAGTCTCAGGTCCTGGCCTGGGGACAGAAAAGGAAAATGTGTTCCATAAAAAATGCAAATTTAGCTGGACTTGATGGCCAAGGCCAGTGATGCCACCTTACTCCGGAGGATGAGGCTGGAGGATCACAGGTTTAAGGCCTATCTGGGCTTCAGAGTGAATTCAGGACAAGCCTGGGACACTTAGTAAACCATTGTCTCAAAAAAAAAAAAAAAAAAGAGGGAGGGTTGGGAATATGGCTCAGTGGTAGACCACTTTCCTAACGTGAGTAGAGCCATAGGTTCCATCCTGAGTATGAGTTCAGGAGGTGGAAGGCAGATGCATCCAACCAGCTCCTGACCCACAGAATGTATGGTGGGGTAGAAAGCCCCCTGTACAACATAGAGCTTTGAGCCTTGCCTCACCTATTGGCAGTGGTATAGGTTTCAGTTCTTAGGGCTTCATGTTCTGAATGCATACCAAGGGGCTTGCTGAGGTTCAAGTGCTACAGTGTGGTGAAGATATAGCTGAAAAGTCTCCAGTGCTCTTGAGGATGAAGGGGGTGTGGTTTGAATGGCTTCCATCTCTCTACTAGCCCTGTGCCCTTGATGACTAAGGAAAGATGTCTGCTGGTGACAACCTTACCAGTAGTGGTCAAGGCATATCGCATACAGGCAGAGAGATGGGCATAGGTTGGGGGTCTACAATGAGGTAGCAGCTGACTTGGGGGGAGGGTCTGCTGGGAAGAGATCTGCTGGGGTAAGGAAGCCTCATGGTGATCTGCCCTTTCTGGATGCTCTCAGCTGTTGACTGCCAGGCAGGCAGGCAGGAGTAGTCTCCCTTCGCCCTTAGCTTCATCTGGTGCTTCTGTTGTTATACCCCATACCTCTAGCCACACACTTACCTTCATCACAGAGGAGATTGGCTTTATCTTAGTGTGAAGTGGCTTTTGTTTCTTCTTTTGCTTTACTCTGGAGTTTTTTGTGTCTTTAAGTGTCTGGAATCAGTGTGGCGCACATTATTGACCCTCGCTCTGTGGGTGCCCACTGGCCATGGGGAGTCTAGGGGCTCGTGGCAGCTGCCGGCTCTTGCTAAGCCTTCCCCAAACTACGTGCTGGGTGTTAAATTCACAGAGTTTTCCCTTCCATTTCCTCTCATCATGGGGTCAGCTCAGACTCAGGCCCCTCCCCATCCTTCCGGAAGGTTTGATCCATCCATCGATCTTCCCAGCACCTAATTGACATATGCAGAGAAGTCTCTGGGCTCTTTGCCTTCAGGGCTGAAATGGTCACGTGTAGCTGGTACTGATGTTCTGGTGGTCCTTGCCATCTCTTTTCTGTGCTGCTTGGAGGTAGTACACACTAAAGTGCTAACCGATGTGCCAGGGAAAATGGTCTTGGGATAGGTGCTTTATGGGACAGAGGTCAGGAGATTCTTCCAGGGTCTCTTGGTAGGTCCTAAGAGATGTGCTCAAAACTCCAACCTCAATTTATCCATTTTAGAAATGTGCATGGGTTCATCAGTCTTAAAAATTATTATACTTACTTATTGTGTGTGTGTGTGTGCTCGTGCGCGCGCGTGCACACACACACGCACCATGGAGAAGATATAGAGTTCAGAAGACAACTTGCTGGGGTCAGTCCTCTCCTACCATGTAGGCTTTGGGTATTGAACTCTGGCCCTCAATCTTGCTGGCAGAGGCGTTTATCCTCTGAGCTATGGCTCCAGCTTGTCTCATCTCTTAGCAGACCTCTTCCAGAGTTTGGAACAGCCTGGAGGTTCTCTGTCTCCTTTTGGCTTTCTGCAAGGTTTCTGGCATAGGGGAGCTGGCCAACTCAGTGCTGGGTTTGAGGCGAGTGTGGATCTGACATCTTCTCTGATACTGCAGCTTGAAATCACAGTGTAAGGAATTCCTTTAACATCGGTTGATGGAGAAGAGCCTGCTTTCTTTTACACCAGGTAGATGGGGGTGAGGTCCAGAGCACCTTTTTGTAGGATGTGAGGGTTGTGGGAAGCTGGACCTTGTCACACAGGCTTGCAACCCCAGCTACTCAGGAAGTCAAGGCAGAAGAATCAAAAGTTCAAAACCTGCCTGGGCTACAGAGTGAGTTCAAGACCAGCCTGGACAATTTAGGCAGACCCTGTTTCCAAGCCGAGTGAACTGAGGCCTGAAGGTGCAGTTGAGTGGTGGGGCACTTGCTTAGCATGTGTGTGAGTGCGGGGGACACACAGACCCCAGGCTGGGAATGGAAGTCACATCCTCTGCATGTGCTTTGAACCACTGGGCCATCTTCCCAGCCCAACAGTATAATTCTATAACCTATCGAGTCAATATTCTAATTTCTCCATCATCAAAAGGTTTTTCTGAGTTGAGATTCAGACAGTCAGGTGAGATGGGTGTACTTCTCAAATCTACAATTTTTATTATTCAAATTCTTTCTATTTTTATTGCAACTTATTTATTGAAGGAACGAGCCTTCTCCGCCTCCTTTGTCTCCGCCACTGCAGGGGCTTGCCTGCACTAAGCAGGTGTTTTACCATAGAACCAGAACCTTCGCTTGGCTTGTTTGTGACGTTTCCCACAGTGAGGGCTTTGTGGTCAGTGATCCTGGCGTTGTTTACTGAGCTCTCCCACCTGACATGTTATCAGTGAGTTATCATACAGATCTAGGCTACAGGCTCTGTCTGGGTTCAGTTTGGTGAACCCTGAGGCGCTTGCCTGACTGAACTGCTGGAGGTTTTTGCTATCTGTTTTGGTGAGCTAGCAGCTATGGGTTCCTGAGCTTTGGACCTGTTGTCCAGGAGGAGACTTGATTTGGACACAGTCCTGTGAGGAACTGGCTGATGTAAAGTCTGATGCTGTGAGGGGTCCAGGAGCCTGGGCCTCCCAGCCCCAGTGTTCTAGAGCTGGAAGAGGTACAGGGCAGGAGCCTATCTACTTCCCAGCCCTGAAGACATGGAAGCTTGTTCTTGTCCTGGGAGGTGGCTGGGGCCTTCTGTTTCTGGAGGGCCAGTCTCCTGCTTCTTTACATCGGATGTTTGGATGCCACCTGCTTGGTTAGCTGTCCTTGTTTCAAAGAACAAAGATCTCCTTTTAACCAACTTCCCGAGATTAGTTTTCTCTGAGCACTTGAGAGTCAGACCGTTGGAGTCTCATGGACAGAACCCAAGGCATAAATGAATTGATTTGATTTCTCTTGAGCTGCTGTTTAGTTTTGGGACTGAGTCTCACTCTGTAGCCCAGGGTGGTTTGAACTCTCAATCCTCCTGCCTCATGCTCTTAAATATTGATATTAAGTGTGTGCACCAGCACCACAAGCTTGGGAGCAATTAGTTTTCTGTCCCATTTTGTGTTCTTGCTTCTAGCTCTTACCTGGGCGTTTGAAAGAGTCACGTAAAATCAAGCCTTTTACCCATAGAGAAAAGCCCTGTGTTCCCATGGTTCTGCATTGTATCTCAGAGGAAAGCCAACAGCAGCCTCACCTCTTTCCCACCATGTCCCATGATCCTTTTTCTGCTGCAGAGTCCTTCATTCTGTCCCTGGAACTTTACCAGCATGTTCTTGCCCCAGGCCCTTTGCACCTGCTGTTTATGACTTAATTGACTTACTTTTCTCCACTGTACTCCTGAACCATCTTCTGCCAAAGCTCCCATGGCCAGGTAGTCTAAGCCTTCACTTCAGTTGCCCTTGCTTTGCTATGATTTACTTATTTTGTCTGGCTTATGCAAACTAATACCCAGTTCGTGCAATAAAAGTTGTATTGGCGGTTACTTTCTCTAGGATGTGGATGGAGACCAGTGGCTTTGCCAATGTCACATCGGAATCTCCATTGTCTGGAACAGGAGATGTTCAGTGGGATACTTGTTGAATGAGTGGCGGGATGCTTAAGAAGTGGCTGTCTCCCTAAGTGAAATGTGCTCATAGCCTGGGTCTCCAACAGCCTGTCGATGGTGCGGTGCCATTCTGAGACAGGCTTCAAGGTGCCCTTTTCTCATCTGAGGCCATTCTGTGAGATCTCAAGGAGGAAGGCAAAGAATGGCTCATTTATCTTCTTGTAATTCTTCCAGTCCCTTTCCTGCCTGTGTATCACGTTGGGACCTATAGGCATGAAAAACCAGGATGAGCCCTGACTGTCCCTAGGCTGGGCGGGGCACTCGGGCTGTCCTTGGCCCTGGATTCTGAGAGCTCCCATCCCCAAGCTGCTTCATGAGAGGTAAAGGCAGATTCTCTTCATTATGGCAGAGAGGCCAGTGGGCGTCTGAATTAGTGAACAATTGCTATTAGCTAATATATCTTTCTCTCTAAACACAGTTTTATGTCTTTGGAGTCTTGCATGGCACACAGATGGCTCCCTACCATGCCAAATAGAGGGCTTGCCAGGCCTGCTCGGTTCAACCAACGAAAGTCACTTCTGTGCACACCAGAGCTGCCCAAGGGCCCAGGAAGAGTCTCAGTCATTTTCAGATGAGGCCTCCCTCCAACTACAGCCCTGCCCCCTGCCAACTGAGGTTTTTGCCTACCCAATCCATAAAAAGCAACTGAGGTAGGCAAGATGTTTTCAGGTGGACAAATGCTTTTTATTTTAATAGCTATTTTGAAAAATGAATTCTGGCAAGCTACGCTGGTTTTCCATGCATGGAAGTTATATAACATTTTAAAAAAGCAAATTTGTTTAAGTCAAAAATTGCAAGTCAATTTAAAGAAAAGTGTTAGGGAAGTCATTGTCAGGTGATTTTGGGATTTGGGGAAAATTGGGGAGGTGGTGTGAAAATGTCTGAGATTTGGGGAGTTTCTTACAGACTAAAATGGACTGCAAAACACCAGTGTCCCAGGACTGCTGAGGGCAGATGAGGCTTGTAACAAACCAGAAGATCATGATTCTATTATTTATCTCTCCATGTACGTCTTTGTGCGTATTTGTATGTTCTTAATGCGCATGCCATGGTGTTCACGTAGAGGTCAAAGGTCAGCTCTGTGGAGGTTGTTCACTCCTTCCACCATGGAATGTCTCAGTATACAAGGAAGGTCATCTTTCTTGGTGGCACACACCTTTTACCTGACGAACCTTTTCTCTGGCCCTCGTTTTCATTTTTAAAAAATTATTTATCTTATGTGTATCTGTGTACGTGTATGTTTGTGTACACCTGTGCATGTGTGGGCCTAAAGTCGATGATACTTGTGGTCTTCATTACTTTCTCCTTTACTGAGCCTGGTAGGTCTCTTACTGAGCCAAGTAGCTCTCCGATTGCTGCTAGGCTAACTCTCCAGCTTGGCTGGAGAGACTTGTCCCAAGTCTTTGCTTCCCAAGTGCTGGGATTGCGATGCTGTGGCTGCCCAGCTTAGACATGGGTCCTGACCATCTGAACTCTGGGCTTCATGCTTGCAGAGTAAGGGCTTTATCCACTGAGCCACCTTCACAAGCCCCAAACCAGTACGTTTTGTAGCTTTCTATTTGTTAGTCCCTGAGCTAAGGACTCATGTGTACATCTTTATGAATTCTGCTAGTTTTTTTTTTTTTTTCTTTTCTATTTTAGTTTGCAGTGGGACGGATGGGGACTAAACTCAGGGCCCCTGATTGAGTTATAGCCAGTGTAATTGAGAGGCTTGTAGTATCTTTTGCTGTTATTTGCTTTGAGAATGGGGTCTTGCTGTATAGCCTGGAAACCATGGTCTGATATCTTCACCTCCCCAATCCTGGGACCACAAGGGTCCGTCCCCACACTCTGTGTAGCTGTGCTCCTGATGTTACAACTTCAGTTAGTTTTGTTGTTGCTGTGCCTGAGAGAAACAGCATAAAGGATGAAAGATGTATTTTAATTCCCAATTTCAGGTGTGAGCCTGTGGTCGGCCACCACCATTGTCACGAGCCTGTGAAGGGGCGGAGCATCCTGGCAGAGAGGGTGTCATGGGGAGGGGAGATGAGGTAGGAGTACAGTTGTTCACCTTGTCGCAGTCAGTCATGGGAAGCAGACAGATGAAGAGGAAGGGTCAGGGATGAGGTACCCTTCCCAAAGGCATGCCTTCAGTTGCTTATGTCCTCTCACTACGTCCCACCCCCTAGGTCCATTTAGCTACCAGTAGGTCAGCAGACTGACCCGTTGTGATGTCAGAGTTCTCTTGTTCCAGTAACCCCTCAGGAACCCGTCAGTTGGCAATCAAACTCTTAATAAACACACAAGCCTTAACACCCAGGATGTTTAAAAAGATTTATTTACTTTTACTTTATGTATGTGTGTTTTGCTGATATGTATGCATGTGTGTAACATGTGTGCCCGGTGCCTGTAGAGGTCAGGAGATGGTGTCAGGTCTCCTGGAACTGGAGTTGTGGACGGTTGTGAGCCATCTCTCTAGCCCCGAGGGGCATTTGAAGATTCAAGCCACAGCAAGGGTTCATTCAGAACCTAAGATAAACACTTTGATGTGCCTGGCTGGATATAAGCTCTCTATGCATCCTGTGGCTTCTGTTACTTATGTATGGAAGTGTTGTATACAGGATAAGGGTGCACTTCTTAAGGAGAGAGCACATGAGCTCTGCATAAACATTAGACACCACCCAGATAAAACACATTTTTTTTTCTCTCTAAAAGCATGGTCTTTATCTGTAGCCCAGCCTTTTTTTTTTTTTTTTTTTTTTTTTGGTTTTTCGAGACAGGGTTTCTCTGTATAGCCCTGGCTGTCCTGGAACTCACTCTGTAGACCAGGCTGGCCTCAAACTCAGAAATCCGCCTGCCTCTGCCTCCTGAGTGCCGGGATTAAAGGCGTACGCCACCATGCCCGGCTGTATCTCAGGCTTTACTTGGAACTTGCTGTATAGCCCCAGGCTAGCCTGAACTCATGATCCTTATATCCCTGTCCCCCAAGGACTGAATTTGTAGCTGTGTGTCACTGTGCTCGGCTTAACAGTGAGGTGTGTGAATGGGAGCCTTGGGTCTTCTCTCAAGAGGATGGTGTGAGGAAACAAAGACTGGTTTCTAGGGCCGAGTGAACTTGGTTTGACCTTCTCTTCTTCCAGACATAGTGAGAACCTGGAGCCAACTCTGTGATTATTCACTGCCCTTGGAGCAAGGGTGCTTTAAAAATGTCACTTGCTTTTAAGCTTATCAGCTGTGAACACACACTATTTCATGAAGGCTGGTGCCTTAGCCAAGTTCTGCCTGGAGCCCTCCAGGAGCTGGGCACCTCTCTGGAGACACACTGGCCTCCTGAGTGCTCTTATATAGCCGGTTCTACGGAGCCTTGGGGTTAGCCTACTTCTCTGTAGGAAGAAGGGTCAGGCCTTTTGGTGAGAGTCTCCCTCCCTTGTCTCCTTTCCTGCCTTTGCACCGGATCCAGTTCCAGGAAGGCATGTTGGTTCATCAACGGATGGGAGTCCCAGAGCAGTGTGGGAGTGGCTGCAGGGGTCCCCTGTCTTTCACTGTGCAGGAAGAGCCATCCCTGCCACCTAGGAACTTGCACCCTGAGGCAGAGGTCAGAAAATGGCTCCTGCAGGCTCCACAGGTCCTTAGCGAACCTTGCAGCACACACTGAGGTGGGCGTTGGGGGTATGGAATGGATGGTGAAGAATTACTCTTGTCTGTGGCGCTGTCATCTGCTAGGATTCATGCTAAGTCACAGATCAGGTCTCCTGGTTCTTTTATTTATTTATTTATTAAAAAAAATTTTTTTTTTTTTGGTTTTTCGAGACAGGGTTTCTCTGTATAGCCCTGGCTGTCCTGGAACTCACTTTGTAGACCAGGCTGGCCTCGAACTCAGAAATTCGCCTGCCTCTGCCTCCCGAGTGCTGGGATTAAAGGCGTGCGCCATTATTTTATTTTATTTTTTGAGATCTATTTATCTTTATTTTATGTGTATGAGTGTTTTGCCTGCATGTATGCCTGTGTGCTACGTGCATGCCTGCCTGCTGCTACAGAAGAGAGCACTGGATTTCCCCACAGTTGATGTTATAGATGATTGTTAGTTGCCACATGGGTGCTGGAAATCAAACTCTGGTCCTCTAGAAGAGCAGCCTGACAACTGAGCCATATTTCTGCCATTTTTTTTTTTACTTGAGAAAGGGTCTCATTGTGTAGCTTTGGCTAACCTGAAACTTGCTGTGTAGACCAGGCTATCCTTGAAGTCATGGAGCTTTTCCGGTCTTTACTTTTTTTCCCCTTACGTTTATATTTTAAGATTGTAGATTCCATGTTATAACTGTTTTTCAGCCTTTTCCGGAGAAACCAGTAGCTCTGGGAAAGTTACTGGGGCTCTCCCTAAAATGCTAGCCCTCTCTACATGTCTACACCTGCCCACAGTGCTATCTGCCTGAGCCTGATGCACGGGATGTGAGAGGCTTGAGGCCTGGTGTGAGGTGTCAGGGTAAGCCCAGCCTTGTCTGTGCCTTGGCTTGGGATAGGTGCATTGTGATCAGTTCAAGGATCCCTGCCCTTGCGCTGGGCTCCCTGTAGGAGCTGGCGGAAACGGTGCTGTGAATGTTCCTCTTCCCTCGCTCCTGGAATGACCCTCACAGGAAGGGACAGAAATTATGTATTACATAAGCTTAAAAAAATATAGAAAGGGGGTGGGGCCAGAGCGTGGATGGATACTCATTCTGGGTATGCACTGGGCGAGGAGCATGCCTGTAGCACCACCCTGGGCATGCACTGGGCAGGGAAGGAACATGCATGGAGCCCTGTTCTGGGCATGCACTAGTCTGGGAGTCCAGATGGAGTCTACCCTAGCCTCACTCTGGGATGCTGCCTGAGCCTCACTTAATTTTATTTCCTGTAATGTCAATTATTTTCATTCAGTCTATTTTTCATAGTGTCTCCTGTCACCCAGCTTGTGTAACAGCTCTGGGACAATCTGATGCCCAATTCCATCCCTTTCCCCCTCCTACTCAGTATGTGGTGACCCTGGTCAAAGTACTTAGCTAGTTGTGCTTGCTTTTCAGTACTCAGGAAAGGGATTGTAGGGAAGGTGACAAGGCTCGGAACAAAACTCCAAACATAAAACCTGTGGCACCTGAGCACGCTTCACACACACACACACACACACACACACACACACACACACACACGCACAGGTGCACACACACTCGTGCACACACTCATGAATACACACACTCGTGCACACACTCATGAATACACACACTCACACACACATGCCTGCCCACACACATACACACACTCGTGCACACACATGTATGGGAGGGACAGGGCAGGTGTCTGGAACACTCAGGCTCCTTCTGAATTCTTGGTCTAAGCCGAGGGGTGAAGGAGCATCACGCTGGGGAAGAGTGTGTCTGTCATATTAGGCTTCAGAAAAGCTAAAGGACATCCTGGCTGCCTGGCAGCTGTCCTCACTAATTAGACAGGAATTGCAGGGCCTGGCTGCAGCCACGGTTACCCACATGCTCTGTATTTTAATAGGACACATATTTTAATAAGATATTTAACCCAAGATGCAAAAGTAGAAACTATAAAGGGAACGAAAACATGCTATCTGGAAAGTAGACCTGAGTGTGTTCTGGGCAAGGCTTCTGAGTGTCACATCAACAAAGGCAAACCCTGGTAGCTGAGAAAGTCTCCCAAGGGCATGGCCATGTGGAGGCTGGACACAGGCTGTGGGGGAAGGGGTGGGAACAGAGCCACCTGGGTCCACATCACTGCTCCTCTGTACCTCACTTCTGGAAAGTGCTGTAGCCTGCACTGTGCCACCGGTCCTGTTTCCGCTCTTAAATACAAATGTAAGTTGCAGCCATTTGTGGAAGTGGGTATGTTCTAAATATCCAACTCTTGCGTTCTCCTCTATTGGTGTATATGGAGTG
Source organism: Mus minutoides (assembly GCA_902729485.2). NCBI lineage: Eukaryota > Metazoa > Chordata > Mammalia > Rodentia > Muridae > Mus > Mus minutoides. The sequence goes on along the minus strand of LR756434.1, from coordinate 224,132 downwards.
CAGGTGTGTGCTGGGGACCATGTGACAGGACCCTCCTCTTGATTCAAGCAAGAGAAACCTGTTAGGTCACGGGAGAACCCAAGGCAAAAAAAAGTGTGGGTTCTGAAGTGGTATTTGGGAGGTCAGAAGTCAGGGGTAGCCCTCATGAAAGCCATCACACAGTTGTTGGCTAGATGGCCCATGACTGGACAGGGTGTTTGTCAGTAGAGAGTGGTGGAGAACTGCTTTCTAGCTAGAGATCACCCACAAAGGAATGGAGTCGGGAAAGGCCCGGGGTCACCTCTGAGAGAGCTGGGTTGACTCTGTAGTGTGGATTTCACCTGGGCAGTGGTGGAAATGAGGTTGTCAGGGTGGCCTGAGGGCATTGCCAGAGGCTGGTTTTGAATGTCAGGGAAATAAGGCCAGATTAGGCCGTGGAAGGCTTGCCCTCCGCCTCCTCCAGTCTCCAGGCCGTGCTGCAACCCAGAGCAGGGTCAGCTGTGTGGCACCTAAAACTCTGTTCTGCACTGTGTGTCCTGCTGCAGTCCTATTAAGCAGAGGCCAGATAGTTTGTGCCTTAGAGGAATGGCAGGGGGTTCACCCCCAAATAACCCTGCTTCTGATTGTTTTTGTTTATTTGGTCCTTTGGGATAGGGTCACACTCTACAGCTTAGTATGACCTCATGCTGGTGCAATCCTGCTTTGGAACCCCTAGTGCTGGGATTATAGGTGTGAGCCACCATACCCAATTCTGATTGGTAATTTATCTGAAGTAATCAGCGATAATGGGGCTGGGGAGACGGCTCAGGGGTTAAGAGCTCTTGGGTTTGGTTCCCAGCATCTGCATGGCACCTCACAACTATCTGTAACTCCAGTTCCAGAGGATCCAACACTCTCTCTGGCTCCTGGGGCACTGGGCGTACTCATGGTGCACATACTTATATCCAGGCAAAGCACTCACATACAAAAAAAAAAAAAATCACCACCTTTGATCTTTGGCGAGATAGAGGGAGAGGCTGCATCTGGTTTCAGGAGTCAGGGTTTTGTGGCCATTCTTGGTTCTGGGAGAGGAGATGCTTGGCTGAGAACAAAGGAAGGGTGGCCTGAGGAAGTTGTGCTGTTGACAGTGGACAGGTAGAAACCCCAGCAGTGGCTCTTTCCTGGCTGGCTGGGTTAGTTGGTCTTGATTATGGTTCAGCCTTGCATTTCTGGCTGGATGCTCAGCTGCTGAGCCAGATTCAGGGTGCTGTGGTAGGTAAGGCTTTTTCTGTTAGGTCCAGCAGCTAGGGGTCTCGGTCCCCTGCCATATGCTAACTTCTGCGACTCCTTTTCTTGAGCCTGTCTTGAGTGGTGAGCCTGTCAGACCTTGCCTGAGAGAACAGGTTAGCCCTGCGTTGAACCCTCAGCTCTAGGACTGGGCAGTGCTTCCTATCCTCTTCTGCTAATGTATCACGGGACCCAGTTATCCATCACCCAGAAAACCCTGCATTTCTTGGGTTTAGTCTGTTTGCAGTTCTTCCAGCCCCTGGCTGAGAGCACTTTTGTTTACAGGGCCCTGGCTAAGAGTAGAGCTGCTTCTGTGTGATTCACCCCCATGCTGGAGGACCAGGCCCTGCAGTAGTTTCAGAGTCTGAGAGGTAGAGCCCATTGGATAGCAAAAAACAGAAGTGCAGAAGGGCAGAGGGGCAGCCTGAAACCTCACAGAAAATCCAGGGAGGCCATAGATATGTAATAATCCAGAATGTCTACAACGTTCAGGCCGTAGCCCTCAGTTTTCCTTGCTGAGAGATGGGGATAAGACTAATGGACCCTTTCTACTTGTTCCTGAGTGGGATTACTGCCGCAAGCAGAAGTTTTATTCAGCAACTCTACTCTTAGGATGTAAGAATTAATCTAGTTACTAGTTAGAACAGCCCTGTGTAGAGGCAACACAGGTGTCCTCCAGCAATGGATGGATGAGCAGAATGTGGTAGATCCATACAGTGGAGTACTATTCAGCTACAAATGGACTGGAATCGTCTCGCAACAGGGAGGAAATCAAGACATTATGGTAAGTGAAATGGGCCAAACACAAAGAGACAGGTCCCTGGGGTTCCATTCTGCCTTACTTTGTTCTAGTTGCTGTTACAAGCTATAAGAAAACTGATGGGTTAAGCCACAGACATTTATTTCTGTACCATCCAGGGGCTGAGAATTGCATAGTCCAGGCCCTGACTGATGCGGCACCTGGTGAAGGCTGCTTCCTGTCCTAAGGTGCCTCCCCCTCCCCCTCCTCCTCTTCTTCTTCCTCCTTTTCAAAAAAGATTTTGTGTATATGTGTGTTTTGCCTGTTTGTTTATCTGTTCCATATGTATGCCTAGCAGCTGTGGAAGCCAGAAGAGGGTGTCACATCCCCTGGAACTGGAGTTACAGATAGCTCTGAGCCATGTGGGCACTGGGGGTCAAATTCAACCTCTTGACAAGAGTAGCAAGTACTCTTAATGGTTGAATTGTCTTTCCAGTCCTGACAGCCATCTTTTTACGATGTCTTCATGGGGGAGTTTGGTGAGATCTCCTTTATTAGGGAATAAACCCTACTCACGACAGTCCTGCCCTACCAACCCGATCACGTCCCAAGACTAATCACTTCCTGGGGGAGGTAGGAAGAAGCCCCACATAATGGATTTGGGGAGTACCTAGCCAGTTAGTCTGCAGCATGCTCTTGAGATGCTGGGCCTATGCAAAAGTAGGATATAGATTTCCAGGGCCCAGAGTGGGGAACCTTTGTTTTGTGGATTATTATTTGTTTTGTGGATACGGAGTTTTTAGTTGGGGTGATGGAAAGTTCTAGGCAAGGGTTTTTATCACGATTGTTTGAAATAGTGAAAACAAAGAATCCAAACAGACTCTGTTCAGACCCTCTGTGTGGAAGGCAAAATGAGAGGGTGTCTGATTCTAGCTGAAGATGTGCTGGGCACAGACGCCTCAGCCTAGCCTCTGAGCACTGAGGTATATGTTTAGAGCCCATGAGCTTTGGGGACTTCAAGCGAGCCAAAGACTTCTCTTCTTGAACACTCCATATGGAGAAGTTAAAGGTCCTTAGTGGCTCCATCTCTCACCCTCCTGATGGGTAAGGTGAGACCCAGAAGCTGAGGAAGCCTTGGGCCCCTTTGTGGGAGCTACCACAGGCACTCCCCTCTGCTGGGTTCACAGACAGTGCCGGGTGGGACTCTGCTGTTTCCAGAGGCAGAATGGGGCCTGAGAGGAGTGTGGAGGGAAGAGTCTGGGTCATTCCAGTGAAGACTTGGATTCAGTGACACAGTAGATGTGACCTTCCAGCCCATCTTGTGAGGGGTAGCATCTGCTCAGGTGCGGGTGGCCTGAGCAGCCTGCAGTCTGGGCTTTGGGGGGCTGATTTGACCACTGCAGGGCTTGGAGCTTTCCTCTCAATTCTTTCTGGGCTGCTTCCCACCAACCTGAGGTTATTGTTATTATTTTTAATTGTAATATATTTTAAAAATCCATGTTCCTTGCAGAAAATTTAGAAAAAGCAGAAAAGTTACAGAGAGTAAAGTAAAATATCATAGGTAACCCCAGCTTGGGACAGAGACTCGGGGTGACCACTGTTCATCTGTGCTGTATTCTCTTCTCCTGTCTGTCCGTTCAGACTCCACAGGGTCACATCTGCATCTTTACGCATTTCTCCAATTATAACCAAATTGGGATTCTCCTTTCTGTACAGTGCACTCTAATCAGGCCTCTTGAGAGCCAGAAGGCCTCGTTAGCCGAACAGAGCAGGTTGTCAGCAGGCATTCCCATGTGTGCAAGGACCTCAGTCAGGAACAGCTGGCTCCAGGGCCGTCCGCATTGTCCCTCTCTGTCTCTTGACTTGGTGTCTGTCTTTGGATTGGCTTTATCCTCCTGGATCATCTGTCTCTGTGATATTGGGTTCACAGTTGTAGTTCACTGTGGACAAAAAGTTTTATCTTCTTGACCTCTAGAGAGGAATGAGAGCTACTTTTCAACAGCTTGATCTAGGGAAATTCTAAGGAGGGGATTGGGATTGGATATGAGTCTGTGCTTATTTCTGAGCCAGCATGGGGAGGGTGCTTGTTCTGGGAGCCAGAGCATAGACCGCGTAGTGTAAGAGCCCTGACTGAGGGGATGGTGCAACAGCTTGGGGACCTGAGTTTAGTTCTCAGAACTGGCATAAAAAGCCAGTCATGGTGGTACGTGTGGGTGATCTCAGCGCTGTGTGGTAGGGGCAGGAGCGTCCCTGGGCTCACTGGCCGGCCACATTAGCCTAACTGATGAGCCGCAGCCCTGTGAGGGACTCTGTCTCAGAGGAGGTGGACAGCTCCTGAGGATGATAGCTGAGGCTGTCTCCTGACCTCTTCCTGCATGTGTACTGCACACACACACACACACACACACACACACACACACGCACACACACACACACCCCAGAAGGTGAAGGCGTGTATTTTTTTTTGACCCAGTGAATCCCCTTTGGCAGTTTCTCAGATGTCGGAGTGTCATACCAGCTCATTGACTGGTATTTTCTGAGAATTATTTGAGGTAGCAGAATACTGAAAGCAGCTAGATGCCTGTGCAGAGGGAACTGATCTTATTGGTCATTTTGCATGCATGCATGCATGCCGCAGACTGTCTCCTGAACTTGAAGAATGGAGAAGCGGTTTGGGTGATGATCTCATGGTTCCCAAAAAACTTCACATAATGAAAGCGAGGTGCAAAATAGAATGTAGCAGATGCATGCTTTTGTGTGGAAAAAAAATTGGGAAAAAAAGACTTTGTGTTTGTGCTGGCTCGTACAGTTGGCCCTCTCCATCCTCAGGGTCTGTCCTCATGGGTTCAACCAAACTTGACAGCAACTCTTGGAAAAGAAAGTGTTCTTGCACTGAGCATGCACAGACTGTTTTTCTTCTCGCTGCTCTCTAAATGAACCAGCGTGGCGCTGTTTTCAAAGCGTTGCCATCATTTTTAGGCGTCAAGAGTCACCGAGAGATGATTTTGAGTTGGGGAAGGATTGCATATGTTATGTGGAAGTACTGTGACATTCTGTACAAGGGACTTAGTGTACCCTCAGATTTTGGTAAGTGAGGCTTCAGTGGGTGGTTGAGGTGGTGAGAATTGACTCCTACGGCTACAAAGGGGTTTCTCTCTATGATATGTTTGCATAAAGAAACTTCAAATGGGTGTGTAAAAGAGATTTCAAGGGCCAACCAGGAATTGGATAGATTGGTACAAAGATAAAGCAAAGTGGGGACTTTGGTAGCCAGCTCAGTGGTTAAGAGCACCGGCTGTCTTTCCAGAGGACCAGGGTTGGATTCACAGCACACACGGTGGCTCACAATTTCCTATAGCTCCTGTTCCAGGGTACCTGACACCTCTTCTGGTTTTCATGGGCACTAGGCATGCGTGTGGTACACAGACATACATGCATACACACAAGATAATAATAAAAAGGTAAGATAAAGTAGATTTTCCGATTTTTTTCTTTTAATTTTGAACCACACAGTATATTAGCTATTCATATAGGAACAGACCAGCTTCTTTCCAGAATGATGGGTAGGCAGTTCTGGAATTAGACTATAGTTGGCTGTTTGAGCACCATAGACACTTAAAAAAAATAATATACTCATTTAACATTTAAGCACTTATTTTTTATTTTTGAGATTATACTGTAATTACATCATCTCTCCCATCCCTTTCCTCCCTCTACCTTTTCATACGCCCCTCCTTGCTCTCTTTACCAAGGCCTCTTTTTATTATTAATTGTTTTCACATACATATATGAATATGTATATACTTATATTCCTAAATATAGCCTGCTCAGCCTATGTACTATTACTTGTACATATGTTTTTGAGGCTGACTATTTGATGTTAGACAAACATTTGGTGTGCTCTTCCACGGGGAAGACTTTGTCCCACATTCCTTAGTTGCCTGTAGTTCTTATGTAGGGTCGAGGCCTTGCAAGCTTCCCTCTTTCTACGTTAGCATGTCTCTTGGCGTCCTTCTCGTTCAGGTCATGTTTAGGCAGCCATATTGTTGACACTTTATGGATGTAGCTTCTGGATTTTCTAGGGGACACAGTCTCACAGCAAACTCCCTGTTACTTGGGCTTTTACGGTCTTTCCACCCCCTCTTCTTCCATGTTCCTTAGGTGTGGGAGTGTTTTGTAAATCTGTCCGTTGGGACTGGGCCCCACCATTCTGTGTGACATAGAATATATGTTAAAATGGCTAAGATGGTTTATGCTATGACTGTTTCATATCTATTTTTTTGTACCTGTGTATGTGCATGCACACACTTGTGTGTTTGTCTGTCTGTCTGTGTTTCACACACATGCATGCATAGCATTTATTAACCATTTCTGCTCACTAGGCACATTCAGCCATACACTGGCTTGGCTCCCTCCCTCCTCTCCTTCCTGGTCTCCATGCCCTTCTTACAGTGAAGGGTTCTGCTCCTCCCTGGTCCTTCTTCTTGGCTTGACATGCTAGAAGCTACCATGTGAAGAGGCCCTGGAGGGAATGAGGCAGTTACTCTATGCTTGGTACTTACAGTTCAACGTGGAAGACAGGCGCTGAATTGGCTATTACAAGGTGGGGAGACATCAGCAATAGAGAACACTAGGGCCCAGAAGACACCTGTGTGACATCTCAAGGAAGGGACATAGAACGGAGGCCCAGGGGTGAACAGGACATAGGTAGACAAAATCTAGGGGAATTGTGGCTGTGAGAGGGGGAGGGGCATGCTCTGTGGACTGATGTGAATGTGAGAATGACCAGCTGGAGGAATCGTTGGTCATTCAGCCTGGATGGGTGAGGGGGGCAGGCAGGAGGGGGTGGGGAGTGCAGCAGGATGGGGGGGCCACTGAGGGTGTCAGAGAGGAGGAGACCATTGGAAGGAGAACAACAATCGACTTGGCTTTTATTTCTCTCCTTTTGTTCTTTTGAGATGGGGTCTTGCTATGCAGCTTAGGTTAGCCTTGAATTCAACACTTGACCCAGATAGGCCTTGAACTCAGGAGCCTCCTCCTTCTGCTTCTTGAGTGCTGAGATGCCAGGCAAGATTTTACTCTACCCTGGTAAAAGTTCATACCACATACAATGTCCCATTTTAGGTGTCTGTTGATAAACATGCTGTGTAGCATTAAGTTTATCTTAGATATTTTATAACTGTCCCCTACATCTTTCTCCAGAACTCAACATCCAAACGTCAACTCTCCCTGCTACCAAGGTATTCTCCATCCCTCCTCCCTCCTGCCCCTGGCAGTTACCTCTTTAATGCCTGACTCAATGGCTTTGCCTGATCCGGGCATCTCATAGTAAATGCAGTCATATGATTTGTGGTCTTCTGTGGCTGGCTTCTCTCACTTAGTGGAACATTTTTGTGGTTCACCATGCCATGACCTATATTGCTGCCTTATGTCCGGTTGAAGGCTGAATAATAGCCTGTTGTGTGGCTATACCACATTTTATTTATTCATCTGACCATACGTGCACATTTGGACTGTTCCCACACTTTAGCCGCTGTTTATAATGTTGCTATGAACATTTGTGTGCACGTTTTTTGTTTGAACACCTGTTTTCAATTCTTTTGGCGTGCGTGGAACTTCTGGGTCACGTGGTAACTCTATGTTTAACTTTGGAGGAGCTGCCAAACTGGTTTTAGAGAGGATGTACCATTTCATATTCCCTCAACCTTGTATGCGTTCCTGTTTATCGGCATCTCCTTGCCAACACTTGTTATTTTCTGTGCTTTTTTGTTTTAAGTTATGGCCATCCTATTGGGTGTCATCAGTTTTTCCTTTAGGAAGGATCACTGTGTCTCTCCTTCCTGGAGAATGGATTGGGTTAGGGGACAAGGGATGGAGCTAGGTTAGGATGTGGCAGCCATTGCCTGGGTGAGAGATGATGATATAATAATGATAATAGGGTAAGGACATGGAGCAGTCTAGGAGGTGGTTGAGGACGAGGTGATATCATAGGCCCATTGGGAGGGAAGCAGAGGTTCCAGAATGACCTATGTATGAGTGATCTTTGTCAGCCTGTATAATGCAGGAGACTGCAGGGTGACCTTGGGGCTGGATATTCAAAAGCTGTAAGGATTACCCCCTCTTTCATTCCTTATCTGGAAAAGAAAAAATATTTTAAAACACACACACACTTATGTATTTTGTCAGCATGAACATCTGTATACCATGTATATGCCTGGTGCCCAGGAGGCCAGATGAGGATGTTGGATCCCCTGGGGCTGGAGTTACAGGTGGTTGTGAGCTGCCTTGTAGGTGCTAGGAATGGAACGCAGATCCTCTGGAAGAACAGCCAGTGCTCATTTACTGCCGAGTCCCTCTCCAGCCCCTTTCCCCTCCTTTTCATGGTGCTAGGTATGAACGGGGCTCCTGTGCATGTTAGCAGATTTCCTATCACTATAACTTCCATTTCTGTCCTTATTTCAAGGTCCCTCAGTTCTTGAAGGGACATGTGGGCAGGGCCAGAGGCTGGAGAAAATGACCTTTGCATGGTCTGAAGACCTGGGGGCAGCTTTCTAGTCTTATGTTTCTCCTTCTCTTTCTACCCTACTCACAATCCTCCTGGTTATCATTCTCTCCTCCTTCCCTCTCTTGTGTTCCATAAATCTCCAAAAGAAGCACATTTTTATGAATCTTACTTATCTGTCCCATCTGTAGATCAGAGCAGGATAGAGATGTTTTGCTTCAGTGCTGGATTTCGAGCTTTGGGCACTTGTTGGCCTTGTTCCTGCTGGCTGTAGGGCAATTGGCATACACTCTGGGTGGTTGCGTGAGGCTGGGGTTCTTGTTACTCTTGTCTCTGAAGCTCCGATAGGTGGCTAAATAGTCACCTGCCTTTCTTCTCTCATTACCCTGTTGTCCAGAGAGATCCAGGAAGTGCATAGGTGGTTGGAGACTTCAGCTAGTCTCTGAGACACACAATGAACTGGACAGGAGGCAGTGGTCACTTCTCCGCGTTGGTGGACGGTGGACTTCTGGCAGACACAGCTTCTTAATTCCTCTCCCCAGAGAGATGAGTCATTTGCTGGGTCAGTCAGGAATTGCTTGCTCAGTACTGTTGATGTGTGTGCCTGTAGGTCTGAGGAGCACAGGGTACCATCCTTGGAAGCTTCTCCTTTGAATTGCAAGTAGAATCTACTTTCTTTTGGTAGGGCCACGAGTGTCAGAGGGCACTGAGTGTAATGCAGTCTGTGTCTTGCTTTGGGCTGGGGGGAACACAGAGCAGGGGAGCATGCAGAGAGAACACAGAGCTCAGGGACTGTATGGTCCTTCCATTCGTTCCTTCTCTCCTTCCTTCTAGCTGGCATACACAGGTGGTTCAGTCTGGGCTTTCCAATTAGAGTTCTGGATTTCGAGGTGCAGTTCATCCACTGACTAGTGCAGTTCATCCACTGGCTGACTAGGTACACTTCCACTGACTAGGTGCACGTCCATTGACAAGGTGCTCTTTCTTTCTTTCTTTCTTTCTTTCTTTCTTTCTTTCTTTCTTTCTTTCTTTCTTTCTTTCTTTCTTTCTTTCTTTCTTTCTTTCTTTTTGGTTTTTCGAGACAGGGTTTCTCTGTATAGCCCTGGCTGTCCTGGAACTCATTTTGTAGACCAGGCTGGCCTCGAACTCAGAAATCCGCCTGCCTCTGCCTCCCGAGTGCTGGGATTAAAGGCGTGCTCCACCACGCCCAGCAAGGTGCACTTTCTTTAGCTAGCATTCAGCCTCTCCCAAGCTAGAGCTTAATCCTTCCTAGATGAGAGGAAACTTTATCATTTATCCCTATCAGCCTCACAGAACTGTGTTTGGCAGGGAAGGTGACCGTAGTAAACACATAAACACAGCCACTAAAGATTGTTATGACTTTGGCCCTCCATAGTTCCAGGGACCACATTCCTGAGTTTAACCAACCATAGATTCAAAATATTTGACACACACACACACCACATACCCCCCAATAAGTACTCCCCACACATACACCCATACCACACTCACCATACACACACACTCTCACTGAATATGTGTAGACTTTTCTTCCCACTATTCCTTAAACAACATAACAACTCCATACATTTTTCCTGGGTTAGCCATTATAGGTAGAGACAACTTAAAGTGTATGGGAAGGGGCTAGGGAGATGGCTCAGTGGTAATGAACATTACCACTCTCTAGAGGAGATGAGGTTGATTCCTGGCACTCATTTGACAGATCATAACTGTCCATAACACTAATTTCAGGGGATTCAATGCCCTCTTGTGCACTCCCCGCCCCCCAGCATCAGGCATACACGTGGTTCTTAGACACACATAAAGGCAAAATACCCACACACATAAAATAGAAAAATTAAAACAAAGTGGAGGAGGGGCTGTGTCTTAGTCAGGGTTTCTATTCCTGGACAAAACATCATGACCAAGAAGCAGTTGGGGAGGAAGGGTTTATTCAGCTTATACTTCCATACTGCTGTTCATCACCAAGGGAAGTCAGGACTGGAACTCAAGCAGGTCAGGGAGCAGGAGCGGATGCAGAGGCCATGGAGGGATGTTCCTTACTGGCTTGCTTCCCCTGGCTTGCTCAGCCTGCTCTCTTATAGAACCCAAGACTGCCAGTCCAGAGATGGTCCCACCCACAAGGGGCCTTTCTCCCTTGATCACTAATTGAGAAAATACCCCACAGCTGGATCCCATGGAGGCACTTCCCCAGCTGAAACTCCTTTCTCTGTGATAACTCCAGCTATGTCAAGTTGACACAAAACTAGCCAGTACAGGCTGTATGTAGGATCTATGCAAATGAACAAAGGTTTTTTTTTTTTTTTTTTTTTCTTAAGGGCCTGTAGCATAAGCATGCACTCTGGAAGCAAGACAGAGATGTGAGGCAGGCAGTTAGTTTCTGCTCTGAGTGCCCATAGCCTGGTATGTAAATAGGCCCATCGCTGGCAGGATCTGCCTGGAAGGCTTCTTCAAGCTTCCCATGGGGCAGGAGTTCTTCTTTCCACAAATAGTCTCCAGATGTTCAGAGGAACCAGGTGACTTGTGGGGCTGAACCGGTGTCTGGGAGCATGCCAGAGGCCAACAGAGCCTCAGCCATGACCCTCTCTGAGTTCTGTAGCTGTGACTAGCTCTTCTAGTGGGGAGAGGCTCAGTGATTCTCTCCTGTGCCTGCACCGGTTCTGTGATGAGGGGGATTAGGCTGTGTCTGCTTGCTTGGTTAACTTTTTGGCTGGCCTAGGAGTGGCCTCTTCTCGTCATCATTTGGTCTTGCAAACTGGGGCACAGAGTGGATCTGGGAGGGGGAGATGGCGGCCCTGGGCAGGGATTCTTCATTCCCAGTGGCTCCAGCTGCTGCTGGGGCTGCCTTTAGTGCCCCTGAGGGAGAAGAGCTCTGCCTCCAGGGCAGACCCTTCAGTGCTACTCAAGTTGATGTATCATCTTGTCATTTAAGTGACCGGGGCAGCTAGAAATGATTCAGCAGAAAGGCCCAAGATGCCAGGCTTTTCTCAGCCTTGATTCCCCGTGGCAGGTGCTGAGTCTGCTCTCTGGGGCCTGACACTGTAGTTTGACATGTCACTTCAGAAAGACAGAAAGCAGAGGTGGCAGAGCTCCTACCCCCACCGAGGCCACTTCATTAGATGTCCCTGGATTCTCTGAAAACATTTCCCTCAGGGGTCTGTATTAATATTTACAACAGAAATGTGAAGATCAAGGGGCTGGCAAGAGGGCTCCGTAGGTAAAGATGTTCGCTGTCAAATCTGAGGGCCGGTGTCTGTGTCCAGGTACCCACAGGATGGTTGGGGACCCACAGGATGAACTGAGAGCAGATTCTCACACAATGTCCTTTTACTCCCACATGTATCCCCCCCTCTACAGTAAATAAATGTAAACAAAAAATTAAAAGAAAACATAAATATCAGAAATAGAACGATAGCCACCAACGCCGTACCCTAAGAGGTTACTAAAGTGTTCTCAACCTTCCTAATGCTGTGACCCTTTAATGCTGTTCCACATGTTGTGGTGAACCCAGAAATAAAACTACTTTTTGTTCTTACTTCATAACTGTAATCTTGCTACTGTTACAAAGTGTAATATAAATATCTGATAATGCAGGATATCTGATTTGCAACTCTGGTGTAAGGGTCAGTTGACTCTAAAAAAGGGGCTGTGACCCACAGGTTGAGAACTGCTGCTCTGCTACACGCTTCCATCCTCTGCTCTTGTGGTTTTGAGACAAATATATATGTATGTATGTAAGTATGTGCGTGTATATGTATGTATGTATGTATGTATTTATTACACACACATATCCCAGGTTAAACTCAAACTCATAATATTCCAGATATTAATTGTATGTTCTTATATTTGAACTGTGTCCAGATATTGTCTCCTAAGTGAAGTGCAGTGGTTACAGGCTTGAAAAGACTTTTGATAGTTGGTTAACCAGTGTGTGTGTGGGGGATAACATTCTGAGGCTGTCTAGTTGGCTCCAGTGGTTAAGAGCACTGCTGCTCTTATAGAGGACCCAGGTTTGATTCCCAGCACCCACATGGCAGGTAACAACCATCTGTATCTTTTGACTTCCACAGGCACCAGGAAGCCACCTTGTGCTCACACATCCATGCAGGCAAAACACTCATATGCACAATAATAATGTAATTAAAAGTAAATATTCTTGTAAAACAAGAAAATGGATGTGGTGCACATGTCTGTAAATTATCCCAGCTCACAGAGGCAGAGAGGCAGAGAGGCAGAGAGGCAGAGAGGCAGAGAGGCAGAGAGGCAGAGAGGCAGAGAGGCAGAGAGGCAGAGAGGCAGAGAGGCAGAGAGGCAGAGAAGTAGAGGCAGACAGGTGGATCTCTATGAGTTCCAGGCCAACCTAGTCTACATAGTGAGACCCTGTAGGAAGGAAGAAACAGATGAAAAGGGTGATTCCCATTCCAGGTCATTTCCCAGATAGCATTGCTTTGGATCTCAGGCTTGTCTAGGAAGGTGTCCCCAAAGCATCCGAGCTACCCTTCTTCCAACAGAGGGGATAACAAATGGCCCCAGGGCTTCAGCAGGCCAGGGCAGTTCACTAAAGCCCATCTTTCAGTGTTCTTTCAAATCCCAGACCTGCCCCCTAGTTATGGTTAGGCTCTGTGAACCCTGGTTTCTTCTGTAAAACGGGAGAATTATCATCTATTTATGCCATAGATCACTACAAAGATCAAATGAACTACTATACCCAAAGCACTTAACACAAGCATGCAAATGTTAGCTGACGGACAGCCAGCGACAATACTTCTGTTATCGCTGCAGTTGGTTATGGAGAGGAGGAAGCTAAGGAGGAACGAGAGGTTAATAACAGTTCACACTGGCAGGGAAGTGGGTGAACCCTGCCTCAGGCTGTTGACCAGAGAGCTGAGGTTGGCAGAGGTAGTGACCAGACCGTTTGCAGTGGAGGTTAGGTTCAGCTTAGTCCCTTAGCTGTCATGGTCTGGGAGCTTCTTGTTTATATGCTCTCAGTTCATTCATTACCAGGCATCTGGCTAGGGCTAGACAGTGGGTGGGATCCTAATGACAGACCCGATGGAGGGCAAGGCCCGAGGGCAAGGTAGGGGCCTCTGGGGACAGGGCTTTTTGCTTCTCATTTTGAGTCTTGCTTATCCAATGGTAGTCTAGTCTTCCACCCTTTTCCTTAACCTTCCAGCCACAGTGTCTGTCAAGAGCCAATGGGTCCCTTGCTGGCTCCTGACATTCCTTCCCTAGACAGGAAGAGGTCAGAGCCCTGGGAGGAGGCAGGGCTTTGCTGTCCCTGGATTTGACTCATTGGTGGTGCCTCTGAGTATGTTATTAACCTGAGGTGGCACTTCTGGTCACTATGGGATGAGTTTTCTGAGCTTGGTTGCACGTTCACAGGTGGAGCTCTTTGTCTATGACATTTATTGTCCAGTGATATACCATGACCATAAGCAAAGAAAGGCAGGCATGAGCTTTGGCCTTACGCTCTGTCTCAGGGTGGAGAAACTGCTTAAGTGTCTGTCCCTCTAATGAATAAAACAGTCACAGATAAGGAGTAACTTGTCAATTGGCTAGATCAGACACAGTTACCTTGAGGTGCTGAGTCATCACCACCAGGACAGTTACTTTGTTTCAAGCAGAGATGGAAACCCCTTCTCTGACATGTCACTGCCGGCTTGTTCAGAAGAGCTAAGGTTTGGGAGATGGTTTTAGAGTGCAGTAAAGTGATGAAGTGACTATACACAGACTCCTCAACATACAGAGTGTCCTCTCAGTGACAACATCTATTGGTCCATCTGATAGTCAATGTATATCTATCATAGCATAAATATCGTTAGCAAACCACATAACAAACTACAACTAAAGTTTCTTTCCTGAGTAAGTAACTATTTTTCCTAGAATTATGGATTAATTCATGTTTCTGTGTTTCCAAAGTTAACACAGGTTTCTATGTGCCTGCCTTTATTTGTTTTAACATTGTAATTTATTCAACTATAACCCCCCTAATAGTTTTTCCCCCTGAAAGCTTGCACTTAACATATATTCTATATCTTTTTTTTTCTAGCAAGAGACCTTATATCTAGAACCTTGAAGGGATGGTTCCCTTTCAATAGCAGCTTCCCAAGAAAGTATGTAAAAGGAAAAGCAGTTTTCAGAGCTCTTGTTCCAAAAAAGATATTTTAGAATATTGGGATTCAGCTCCCATATTTGGATGATAGTTAGTCTGGGTATAAAATGATTCAAAAATTTTTTGAAGAGTTTTATATCCTTGCATTCCAGAGTTGTCATTGCAAAAAATCTGCTGATGCATATTCATATTTCTTGGCATATATATTCCAGGGGCCACTGAATTTTTATTTATTTGTGAATCCTGAGGCTTTGGGTAGATCTTGTGTCATTCATTATTCTGGGTTTTTGTACTGAGAGGCACAGGATCCTAAGGTATGGGAAATGTTCTTGTTTTGTTTCTCTGATAATTTTCTCCAGTTATGGTACAATAATTTTACTGTGCTCATTTTCTGTGGACTGGGGATTCAGCTAGGGCACATTGAAGAGACATGCTGATTCCTTCCTTCCTTCCTTCCTTCCTTCCTTCCTTCCTTCCTTCCTTCCTTTCTTTCTTTTTCTTTCTTTCCTTCCTCTCTCTATTATTATTATTATTATTATTATTATTATTATTATTATTATTATTAACCTCCGAGACAGGGTTTCTCTGTGTAGACCTGGTCGTCCTAGAACTTGCTCTGTAGACCAGGCTGGCCTTAAACTCACAGAAATCGACCTGCCTTTGCTTCCTGAGTGCTGGGATTACAGGTGTGTGCCACCACCACCCAGCTGCCCGTCTCTATTTTCACTATATCTGGGACCTCATCTTGCTGGCTCAGATGCTGGAAGTGGCTGGGGTGCCCCACTGGTGATATATGCTAAGGTCACTTATTGGCTCTGGCTCAGTTCCCAAGTTCTCTGCTTGGCATGAAATGTCCAAGATGGTTTCTTTACATACCAAGGACTGCGGTTTGGACCCAGAGTTAGATCACTTGGGAATCAGCTGTGTGTCTGTCTCCTTTCATACAACCTCTCTGGGTGGAGTGGCACAGCATAGCAGTCTCACCAGTCAGTCCTCACATGCTGGCTGGCTTCCTTTCTTCCTTCCTTTTTTTTTGGCTTTAAGAGACAGGGTGTTTCTGTGTAGTCCTGGCTGTCCTAGAACTTACTCTGTAGATCAGGCTGGCCTCGAACTCAGAAATCCACTTGCCTCTGTCTCTTAAGTGCTGGGATTATAGGTGTGCACCACCACTGCCCAGCCTATTGTTTGCATTCTTAAGGTTCCTCTTGTTTATTTTGGTGCCGTTTAGAGATTTCCTCAGGCTTTCCCTCTGTGTGCAAGAGTGAGACACTAGGAAGCCCATTGCGAGCTTAGTGGGGGTCATTGGCTTGCTGCCTCTGGGCGTCAAAGTAATGGGGGTGATAGTGGTTATTAGCAGGCTGATCTTCCCATTAGAGTCATCTAGGTGTTAGCTTTTCTCAACGACTCAGTTTCCCAGGGTGATAGGGATTGAGGGGTATCATCCAGCTAGTGGGGAGGTGGGTGGGGGAGGTGCTCCAAAGGTTCAGCCTTCCTGCTATCTATCTCTACTTCATCTTTTGGTTCTATATTTCTGGTGCCCTCCTAGGCTCTCTAGGGTGAAGCATCCTCTTTTCGGTTACATTTTTCTCAACGATGTCACGGGCAGTTTCCATCTTGTATCCATTGCAATTCAGACCATTTCCCCCACTTTTATTTTCAGGGTGAGTGCGATAAATGCATGTGGTCAGCCTGACATGTCCATCACAGAAGTCTGAGCTCACGATATCTCTGTCTCTACTTTCCTAAAGGAAGCAAAGAACATACTTATCACTCACTGCAAGCGATGCTTCATGGTGATAAATGTCGTATGTCCAAGCTAAGCCAATTATAAAGTGGACACTCACACCCTTGCAGTCCAGGCTAAGAAATGCTTGTCAGCTAGGGCAAATGCTGATATCCCGTGCCTTTGTGACTTTGTGCTTTTGGGTTTGAGTGTGAGGCTGTCTGTGACCTTGGGGGCTGGCTGCCTTTGCTCTGACTATGATGTAGTTCTCAGCTGAGGCCAGGTAGTGTTGAGCAGAGGCGCTGACCACGTGAGAAGAGCTGCTCGGTTGGCAGTTTGCAGATGATGTGGTGAGGGCAGCAGGGCACAGGTGCAGCCGGGTAGGGATGTCTTAAGTTCTGGGGAAGTGGAGCTCTGGTCTAGCTGGTGACTTGTCTGCTATACCCTCCCTCCTTTGGGTACTTCGCCTTCTCTCTTGCTCCCTTTGCTTTTATAGCCCTACCAGCTCTGCTGGGGCCACCTCTCAGGTCACCTCCAATTACCTCGGTGCCCTTGGAATCTGTTTCTGGTTAGAGCTTTCCTCATCCCACTGTGTCTGAGGCGATTGCTTTACCATCTGCCTTTTGCAAACTCAGTTCTTCCTTGTCTGCATTATGGTCAAAGCATCTGCCCATACATATTTCTAAAAACTGGACCTTTTGCTGTTTAACCGTCTCCCTTCTCTGCAACCAAGCCCTCTCAGCTTTGCCCCTTAATGCCTTGGGAGTCAGATTCTTTCGTTTCCTTGGCCATGAGTACTGTCCGCTCCTCCCATTTCCTTCCTCTCTCTGCCTCCAGCCTTCTCTGCTGCCCTCACATTCACTTCTTGGAGACAGGCAGAGCGCCCCGACCCTGCTTTGGAGACCAGCCAGGTAGAGTTAAGATTGCTAAGTACCTGTGTTCCTCTACTTTGCTGTCCTCAACCCCTCTCCCTGCTCCTGTCACATTATTCAAAGGTTCCCTTTAACTGGCTCAGTTTTGCTTTAATGGACTCGCTCTTGAAGGCAACTTTGAGCCATTACCATAAAAGGACAATCGGCATGGCCTGCTCTGAAATAGGTTCCTGTCAAAGCTGGAGTGTTGCAATGCAGATTGTCCTGCACTGCACCGTCTCAGGAGCCAGCTGGGTTGCATGCACTCCATGCAGGGAAGCAGTACAGCATGGAAATCTCCCTTTCACTGGAAGTGGTCAGGGTCATAAACTCTGGAACTAGATTACCCTAGTTCAAGGCTTACTCTGCTACTTGCCAGTAACATGACTTTGGGCATTACTTAACATGTCTGAGCCTCAGTTTCCCCATCAGCACAATGGGACCAATAATATTTTATCCACGGGATGTTGGTGAGTAGTTAATGAGAAGACCTTGTGGGTTGCTGTGGTCAGCTTTTGAAGGACAGCTGCCATGTTCTCTCTGATACCTTAGCTCGTCTCCCAGTAGGGCAGGCTCTCTTTTCCCTGGGCCTCATGGTACTTCCATAAGTGTATCTCTTTGTTTCTATGCAGAGACAGTTTGCCATGATTGCCAAACTCAAGGTTAGAGGGCTGGAGAGGGCACAAGCTGGTGTTCCCCCTTATACCCTGCAGTGATACACAGGCCAGGCAAAGATGCATTTCTCATGGTGAAGAGAAAGACCAGTGGAATTGGTTTCAGAGATCTGGGGTGCAAACCCGTCCTCTCTCATTCCCATGTTGGGTCTTGAGGCCCTCACTGGACCCCCCGGAGGGAGCCACCACCTGTTCATGCACAAGCTGTAATGCTTTGGTCCGTCCTGAAAGGTGCTTGCCCAGCAAAGATGCATCTTCTCAGGGAGTGATGACTTGCCTGTGTGGGTACCTCACTAGGGGTGACCAGGGGTTCACAGCTGTCTCTCCATGACTCAGCAGACTTATTGTGCCTCATGCTTTCTGGCTGCTCTTTCTCCTACCCTTGTCCTCGTTTTGTGCTTCAAAGTTCTCCAGGGAAGGGCAGAGTCATCTGTAACCAAGTTTTCCCAGGTTCCCAGATGCATATGTCTCTTGCTACCTGAGTGTGGGTTTTAGTAGAGTCCATGCCTAGCATGGCTAACGATCGCCTGTGAACCCCCCCCCCCCCCCCCCCCCGCATGGGCCTCTGCTGTTTATGCACTTATGGGAACCTGTGAACTCCAATAGCTCCCTCTTCTTCTTTTCCTTTACATAGGGTCCCACCATTCAGTAAGCGCTCTGTGAATGTCTGTCTATAAACGTATAGCCCTTCCTGGCATGTTCTTGTGGGGTTGTGGCTGCTCATTTCTGGCATGCTCAGCCTGAGCTGACTTCTGAGGAGAGAGGCACCCATTATTCAATGGCTTTATAATTAGGCTATCAGATAACATCTCCCGGGTTTCTCCCAGGTGCTGCTGGTCTCTGTATCCATGAACCATGGGATTGAATTGGGGTGGGGTGGGTTGTTGTTTGGAGGATATTCAAGTCACCGAAGGTTCAGCATTATGCTCTGAATCTCTGTGGTGACCTTAGACTGTACATGAGGATGGGATGGAATACCTAGGTCAACCCTGCTGGGTATCCATAGGTGAGCAGTACGTGTTCCATCTTGTAGGGTTCATCAAGGGGGCAGAATCTGCCCATTTCCTGCACTGTACCCTCTCATTCCTGTCAGTTCTGCAGGGATCCTGCCCTCCTTCCACATTGGCCCCAGCATGGCAGGATGGATGTTAGTGACCCAGCTCCTACGTACACTTGTGCCGTCTGTGCGTCCCTTTTTGTCTTTCACCAGGGACACAGTGGGGGCTCTCACATCAAGCCTCCTAGACTTGGGAGCACCCACATCCAGGTTATCCAGATTTTATATCTGTTCTTACCGCTGTCCACCTTTGTTCTCTGACTGACCCTTCCCTATCAGACTTACTTCTTTTAGTTGGGACAACAGTGATCACCACCATAGCTGTGGCGATCATCTATTGTGGTTCTGCTGTATGTACCCAGACACTGTTTTGAGGACTTTCCATGCCTTCTTCAAAATGGCAGGGTAGGGAGACTGATACCACTTCAGATTCGGAAGCTGACAGGCAGAGAGGGGAAATAGCCTGACCACATAGCTAGTCAGGGTTGGTGCTGGGAGTGAAGTTTAGGCCTGTCAGACACTCACACTGGTGCTCTTGTACAGTCTGTCTCCCTCCCTCAGGCTGGAGCCTGGCTTTCTAACATGTCCAGTTAGCATGGACAGACATTTGCAGACATGATGACATTCCAGCAAATCTAGATACTAGAATAATGGCTGGGTGTCCTGGTAGGCGGCTGCTGCTTCTTCTTCTGGTTCTTGTTGTTCTTCAATTCTTCTAATTCTTCTTCTAACTCTTCTTCTAATTCTTCTTCTAATTCTTCTTCTTCTTCTTCTTCTTCTTCTTCTTCTTCTTCTTCTTCTTCTTCTTCTTCTTTTTCTTCTTCTTCTTCTTCTTCTTCCTCCTCCTCCTCCTCCTCCTCCTCCTCCTCCTCCTCTTCCTCTTCCTCTTCCTCCTCCTCCTCCTCTTAGTTTTTTGAGACATGATTTCTCTGTGTAGCCCTGGCTGTCCTGGAACTTGTTTTGGAGATCAGGGCCTGGACCTCACAGAGATCTGCCTGCCTCTGCATTCTGAGTGCAGGGATCAAAGGTGTGCACCACCACACCTAGCTTCTGGTAGACTTCTTTGAGGATGAAGCCTTCACCGCCAAGTCCCTTCTGTCTGTGCTCCTCACAGCTTATCCAGTGACACGCGATTCTATGCTCCTATGAAGACTAGTTCTGTAGAGGGAACAGGAGTCAAGAGTCAACTCATCCATTCTTTCTTCTCTACAGAGGATCAAGCAGAGACACCAAGAAGTAGAGGTTCCATTCATCTGGGCCCGAGCTCAGCCTGACTTCCAAGCTACCTCTCCTCCCCCTGTGCCTCAGGCTGAGTCCTTTTGGAGCGTTTGGTTTTGTTCTAGTTTCTAGGCCACCATTTCAGCTCTAGTTGGCTCTGTAGGGTGGGCCTTGTGAAAAGGTAGAACTTGTAACATTTTTCCTAACTCACGACTGATCTGCTGGTGCTTATGAGCGCTGGGTGTGGGGCAGAGAGGGCCCTTCAACAGTGGCAGTGGCAAGGAAGACCCCCTCGGCCCCGTGCGTGTTCACTGCCTCTGCTGCAAAGCAAGGGCACGCTCATCAGTTGGGGCCTAGGGGATTGGAAGGCAGCTGGAGAGGAGGTTAAGCAGCAGGAACCTTCAGCCCTACTTCTCTTGGTCCTCTTTCAAAAATTGAGATATAATTCGTATACCGTGAAGCTTGTTCTTTGAAAGTATATGGCATTCTCCAGGCTTCAGTGCGTGCACAGGGTTGTACAGCCACCATGACGGTCTAGCTCTATAACATTTTAGCCATCCATTAGCCGTGCTCCCTTTGCCTCCTCCTTCAAGGTCTTGGCAACTACTAATCTGCGTTCTGACTTTGGATACGCTGGTTTTGGACCTCTCAGAACCATCTAGAGCCGTGGTTCTCGACCTTCCTAATGCTGTGACCCTTTAATACACTTCCTCATGTTGTGATGACCCCAGTCATAAAATTATTTCGTTGCTACTTCATAACTGTAATTTTGCTACT
Organism: Mus minutoides; assembly: GCA_902729485.2. Lineage (NCBI taxonomy): Eukaryota > Metazoa > Chordata > Mammalia > Rodentia > Muridae > Mus > Mus minutoides. The sequence goes on along the minus strand of LR756434.1, from coordinate 203,153 downwards.
GTTGTGAGTCATTAGTGAAAATATCTGTGCTTTCCGATGGTCTTAGGTGACCCCTGTGAAAGGGTCCCAGCCCACAGGCTGAGAACCACTGATCTAGTATGTGTCTCTCTGAGACTGGCTGTTTTCATTTAGCATTATGCTTTCAGGGTTCACCGGATGATGGTGCAATCCATGCATCATTCTGTTCGTGGCGAAACAATATCGCATTTTACAGGCCACTTGCATCTGGGACATTGGGGTCATTCCTGTCCTTTGCTCCTGTGACTCATGCTTGGTGTCCCCTTTTGTTTGGTTTCCTTGAGAAGCCATTCAGTGCATACAGATGTCTGTATGCCCCTAGGTTGGCTAATTTGGAAAGCAGGTGTAAGTGCCCATGGGGTGGCTGGGGAGCCAGGGTGGTAGGGATGAAGGCTTGTGAGAACTCTCTGCCAGAGGGAGGCCTTGCACCTGGCCCAGGGGCCATCTGTTACTAGGTGGGTATTTTCCTGTTGTTGATTATTAACCAGTGAGTGGTTATGATCCTGAGAGCAAATCTCCAGGGGGCAAGGACTGCTGCTGGATTTGAGATGATGAAGTGTTTTCCTAGACATTTAAACAGCCAAGGTCTTTGCTTTTCTTTATGCACTTGGAGATAGATCATCACTTCTTTTTTTAAAATTTACTTTAACCGGTCTCTTTTTTTTTTTAAATTAAGTGCACACCTGTGCACACACCTCTGTGTGTGCGCATGTGTGGATTGGTGTACCCTCATGCCATGGTTTGCAGGTGGAGGTCAGGGAGCAACTTGTGGGGATCAGTTCTTCCATTCTATCATGTGGAGGTTGTTGGAAGTTGAACCCAGGTCATCAGGCTTTGTGGCTTTACCCACTGAGCCATCCTGCTCATCCCAGATTAACATTTTGTGAATCCTATTGGCAGTGTTCTCATTGCCCTAGTCTACATTTGCACAGAGCTTCATAGTTTTATTCCACAGTTTTGCTTTTAATCCCGTAGAACCTCACTACTCCTGCCTTTGCATCAAGGCACAGAGGTGAGGTCACATGACAGAGTAACAGGAAGAGCCAAACTTGAACCCAGGAATCACTTGACTCTATCTGTAGGGCATTCTCTATAGTGATGTGCAAAAGACAGTGTGCTGTTGCAAGGGGCCCGGGTCACAGCCTTTTGAGGGTTGAGACATGGACCCTGGATGCTGAGGTGGTGTCACAGGGACCTTCCAAGGATTCTGCCCAGCTCCTACTCCAGGCCTCTTTGTTGTTCATTGTTAAGATTGCATTTTGCTAAAGCCAGGTGGGGGCTCTTCTGGCCACCTAGCACCTTCCTCTCTGCCCTGGGATCTCCTATGCTTCAAAAAGCCAATCTCCCAGTAGAGAACATTAGCTCACTTTGCTCTGCAGTAGCCGGGATGCTGAGTGGGCTGCAATGCCAGGAACCCCTGGAGGACTCACTCATTCAGTGCCTGCATGCAAGAGTAAAACCTTCCTCCTCCCTTTGGCCATCTCTCCATCTTCCTCTTCCCTCCTCCTCTCCACCACCTGTCCTTATCATCAGCACCTTCCCTTATGTGTTTCCAAGGGCCCCTGGGTAAATATGGGGCCATGTGACTTTACAGCATATGTTCCTGTTTGTCTGGGCTAGCGGGAGGTCAGTTTTCCAATCTCAGATTCGTGACACCGCGGCTCCCAAGAAACTCATTACTTCTGGTAATGATTTACCTTTTGCTTATAACAAATGAGAGTGGTCAAGGTTGTCCCTGGATAGAATCACATCAATTGCACCTATGCATGTGTGATGTGTTTGCTGAGTGAGAGAGAAAGAGCAGGAACTCCACGGAGCGTGTGCGGCTCTCACCTTATCTTTGTGTCAGCTGGTGACTGGGTTTGGCCCTGGTGTCCTGGGGGAGGCCTTGGCTCATATGTAAATGCCATTGTCAAGAGGGCTAGTGCAGACAAGGTCAGGCTCAGAGAATCAGAGTGTGGGTGGCGGGGTTGAGGTAGAAGCTGGAGTTTCACCTTCTTCATTCTGGTCTCTCAATCACAAGGCTAAGGGTAGATGTGAGAATTGGTGTATTGCTTTCCCAGGGTAGCTCTTACTGAGTACTAGAACTGGCTTGAGACAACAGACATTTCTTTTCTCAGTTCTGACATCCACTAAGATGTCAATGGAAGCACAGTAGCTTGATGCCCCCTCCCACCCAGGAAGGGTCCTTCCCGTCTCTTCTATTTGCTGGCATTTGGCATGATGTCTAGCATCTCTCCATTCGCAGCCACATCACTCTTCCATCTGAGTCCATCATGCCACTGTGTGATGTGGGCCTGTAAGCCTTCTCTTCCAACATGGGCATTGGGCATGTTAAAGTCCTTGCTCACAGCCTCATCTGAATCTCCATCACATCTGCAGAGACTCTATTTTCAGATAAGGCCCTATTCATAGGTGCTACAGGTTGAGATGTCAACATACTCTTTTTTGAGGGGACACACTTTAACTAACAATTGGCATTTAGCTCTTAAATAGGAGGTAAGGATGGAAGCAAGAGTGTGCCAAGAGGGACCATGAGCGTGCCTCTGTTACACTTGATGTTATCTAGATACCAAGGCAAGGTGGGTTCTAATGCATGAGTAGAAGCCCATGTGGACCCTGAGTATTTTGCAGGGTAGTAGCCATCCTGTGTCCATCTCCCATCCCCTCTGGACTCCTAGAGTTGGAAGTTTTAAGGAAACCGTTGGCCATGAGTGTTCTTTCCTGCCCCACTATCACTTAGGAAATTGTTCTGACTGGAAGCTACCTTGTGTGGTCCTAATCATTCCCTGGTTCTGGTTGCTTATCCAGTATCCAGCATCCAGGGGAAGCAGGCTGGTGTGTGGGAAAAGGTTAGGGATTCCTAGATCTTGGACAGTAATTGCATTTACTCTGGCCCCCTGGGTGTGGACATGGAACTAGATAGCATGACTATGTATAGTGTCCATCAATGAGTGGTGTGAAAATCTCATGACATCATCCTCCTTCACCCCCAGGGTTGTCCCTGGAGATTCAGGACTACTGTCAGTTAAGGTCTAAGTCATCTCCATAAATCATCTCCAGAGGCATGGGTGGAAGTTCTCAAGAGCCCAGAGCATCTTACCTTCTCTCATGGAAAATTTGCCTCTTCTCTGTTCTCTGCCAGCCTCCCAGCTTCCAAAGGAGGTGCCCTTATCTTTGCCCTAGGGTACCTGAGGGTGCCATTTCCCACTCTTGATCAACCTTCTGGCTTTCCAGGGATAGGCTCATCAAGAGAAGCAGTGGCTTCTTGAAAGAGGGCTGAGTGGAAGAGGGAGAAGGCAGAGGGCAGAGGGCAGAGGGCAGAGGGCAGAGGGCAGAGGGCAGAGGGCAGAGGGCAGAGGGCAGAGGGCAGAGGCTGTGCCGGGCCAGCTTTGGGAGGCAGGTGAGGGCATAGCAGTAGTCACAGCTAAGTTGATAAATGGAAAGTGAGGTTGGTAACTTGTGTTGTCTGAATCTTGTCCTCTCTGGTTCTTGGACCAATAACAGTCTCGATAAATAGAGAAGAGACCTCTTCCACTCCAGCTATCCTAAGTCCTGTTACCAAGGTGCAGGGAGAAGTAAGGACAGAGGCAGATGAAGGAGAGGAAGGGAGCTGGCCAGAGTGGAGGTTGGATCCGGAGCCAAACCAGATGTTCACCAGCCTTTGTCTGACTGCTTAGAGATCAGAACTGGTGACCGACTGCAAGGGAAGCAAGGGGCTCTGTGCTAGACAGTATGGCCCTGTCTCTAGCCTGGTTTCTCAAGAGGTGTTAGATTGTCCTAGCCTGTGATCTTGGGCAGGTGCTATGAGATTGTATTTGGGCTTCAGCCTGCAGGGATGGGCTTTCTCTTTGGAAAGCTGGGGAGCATGGCTCTAGGGAAAGTGGGTTTCCTTCATGAAGCAGCCAGGGTTGGGCTGTCACTACTGGGACATGGGTTGGGAAGAAGAGTGAGCGTTCTCTCCAGTGGGGAGTGTTGGGTCTTGGTCCTTTAACATAGACACAGGCTGACTGTTGGGTGCTTCAGGATGGGGCTTCTGTGAAGCTAGGGGTTTTAACTGCTCAATTGTGATCTCTGTCAGTTCTCAGTACTATTGTCTTGGCTTTCCATCCTCCCCACCCTACCCCCAGGGCACATCAGAGTTCCTGGCCCACTGGGGGAATCCCCCATCTCTGCCCAGATGGTCCTGTTGCATAACTTGCTGTGGAAGTTTCTTCCAATCTAAGCAGTCTGGTTGTTGATGGGACAGCAAACAAGCTCTCCCTGGTCACCGGCAAGGGCCAGATGGGAAGTGGGGAGTGTGTGAGAGCAGAGTTTCTATGGCAACAACACAGCTCTGTTTAGCTGCCTCAAACCTGGTCCTACCCTACATGGACTAAAATAAGTTTTACCTGTAGCTTTTACAGCAGGCATCCTGTCCTCCCAAGGGTGGGTCTATGCCAGTTCCCCCACCCTGCGTGCATATGTGTGTGTATGTGTGTGAGAGAGGGAGCTAGAGAGCATGTGGACCGAGACACCCATGGGAAAGGTAACCCCTTTCCCTGTCTCCTTCTGACCCTAGTCCTGTGTCTTTTAGAACTAGTGGTTCTGAGACTTTAGGTGCATCAGCATCACATGGGAAACTGGGTGAAGCTGGTTCTCGGGTTCCATCCTTGGAGATTCTGGCATGCACCTGGGGGCTTACATGTCCTTCGGGGATGCTGATGGACCAGGGCCTTGCACTGTACTGCTTTCGATGTTAGCATATCCCTAGGAAGAGATGCAGTCAACTTTAGTTTCCTGTATCCTTTTGAGTCTTCAAGCTCAGCCACTCTTAGATCACAGAGGGAAGGCTCAAGAAGGCCCTTGCTTACAGCTTCTGTCCCCTTTGATCTCTTTGCAGGAAGCAGGAGCTGGCCAACAGCTCAGATGTGACCCTCCCAGATCGGCCACTGTCCCCTCCTCTCACTGCTCCCCCAACCATGAAGGTAAGAGGTTCAAAAGCCAAGGGGTGGGAGGGCGGGAATGCTGGGAGCATGGTGAAGCCCGCGCTGTTGTTTTAGCTTCTGCTCCAGGGGTGGCCATGGAGGGCCCAACACTTCAGGAGTCAGCGTCCTATTAAATCTGGTGGAGTGAGGGAACAGTATGACTGAGGCCTGGGTGTCCGTGACAAGGGGCAGTGAAGAAACAGATGGGTGGTGGTAGGATTGGCAGCATGCTTAGATTAGTGAGAAGCCACGTGCAATGGTGGGACTGAGAACAAGGAGTCCATATTGGAGGAAGGAAGCTGGGTGTTTGAAGGGGCTGCCACCCAAGACAGGAAGGGACTAGGCAGACCCTCCTAGGGCTTGGATAGCATTTGATCAGCCCCTCTAGGCTGGCTTTGTTACCCTGGTCTCTGTGGGAAAGTTGCCTATGGCTTCGGACTCTGTGGGAGAATTGTTCTGAAGCTTCAGTCAGAAAGAAATCTCTTTTGGAGAGAACCCCATCTTTGATTAGGACCTTCACCCTTCCTAGAAAGGGGACTGAACTCTCCTTCCATCCCTTTCTGCATTCAGTCTCTCCCTCCAACTTCCATGGGATGACCACCCTGTCCCAGGCTAGTCCTCGGGAAGGGCTGTTAGGTCAGCTGCACACCCCCAACTTCCTCCTTCACACTTCATTGGGTAAAGACTAGATCCGAGGAAGTCTCCTGCCTCCCAAGTCGTCAACAGGCCTCAAGGCCTGTTGGTATCTTAGTCCTGCCTGAGGCTCTGCTCTGAGATGACTCACAAGGAACAATTTGGCTTCTCTTCCCTGCTGCTCTGTGTGTCTCCCCTTTCCCATGGCATCCCAGAGGCAGCAGATAAACATCATCACATGGCATACATCTATCTNATGCAGAAGCCATGGAGGGATGTTCCTTACTGGCTTGCTTTCCCTGGCTTGCTCAGCCTGCTCTCTTATAGAACCCAAGACTGCCAGCCCAGAGATGGTCCCACCCCCAAGGGGCCCTTGATCACTAATTGAGAAAATGCCTCACAGCTAGATCTCATGGAGGCATTTTCCCAACTGAAGCTCCTTTCTCTGTGATAACAAACCTAGCCAGTACACTTGTGTTGTCTGAATCTTGTCTTCTCTGGTTCTTGGACCAATAACAGTCTCGATAAATAGAGAAGAGACCTCTTCCACTCCAGCTATCCTAAGTCCTGTTACCAAGGTGCAGGGAGAAGTAAGGACAGAGGCAGATGAAGGAGAGGAAGGGAGCTGGCCAGAGTGGAGGTTGGATCCGGAGCCAAACCAGATGTTCACCAGCCTCTGTCTGACTGCTTAGAGACCAGAACTGGTGACTGACTGCAAGGGAAGCAAGGGGCTCTGTGCTAGACAGTATGGCCCTGTCTCTAGCCTGGTTTCTCAAGAGGTGTTAGATTGTCCTAGCCTGTGATCTTGGGCAGGTGCTATGAGATTGTATTTGGGCTTCAGGCTGCAGGGCTGGGCTTTCTCTTTGGAAAGCTGGGGAGCATGGCTCTAGGGAAAGTGGGTTTCCTTCATGAAGCAGCCAGGGTTGGGCTGTCACTACTGGGACATGGGTCGGGAAGAAGAGTGAGTGTTCTCTCCAGTGGGGAGTGTTGGGTCTTGGTCCTTTAACATAGACACAGGCTGACTGTTGGGTGCTTCAGGATGGGGCTTCTGTGAAGCTAGGGGTTTTAACTGCTCAATTGTGATCTCTGTCAGTTCTTAGTACTATTGTCTTGGCTTTCCATCCTCCCACCCTACCCCCAGGGCACATCAGAGTTCCTGGCCCACTGGGGGAATCCCCCATCTCTGCCCAGATGGTCCTGTTGCATAACTTGCTGTGGAAGTTTCTTCCAACCTAAGCAGTCTGGTTGGTGATGGGACAGCAAACAAGCTCTCCCTGGTCACCGGCAAGGGCCAGATGGGAAGTGGGGAGTGTGTGAGAGCAGAGTTTCTATGGCAACAACACAGCTCTGTCTAGCTGCCTCAAACCTGGTCCTACCCTACATGGACTAAAATAAGTTTTACCTGTAGCTTTTACAGCAGGCATCCTGTCCTCCCAAGGGTGGGTCTATGCCAGTTCCCCCACCCTGCGTGCATATGTGTGTGAGAGAGGGAGCTAGAGAGCATGTGGACAGAGACACCCATGGGAAAGGTAACCCCTTTCCCTGTCTCCTTCTGACCCTAGTCCTGTGTCTTCTAGAATTAGTGGTTCTGAGACTTTAGGTGCATCAGCATCACATGGGAAACTGGGTGAAGCTGGTTCTCGGGTTCCATCCTTGGAGATTCTGGCATGCACCTGGGGGCTTACATGTCCTTCGGGGATGCTGATGGACCAGGGCCTTGCACTGTACTGCTTTCGATGTTAGCATATCCCTAGGAAGAGATGCAGTCAACTTTAGTTTCCTGTATCCTTTTGAGTCTTCAAGCTCAGCCACTCTTAGATCACAGAGGGAAGGCTCAAGAAGGCCCTTGCTTACAGCTTCTATCCCCTTTGATCTCTTTGCAGGAAGCAGGAGCTGGCCAACAGCTCGGATGTGACCCTCCCAGATCGGCCACTGTCCCCTCCTCTCACTGCTCCCCCAACCATGAAGGTAAGAGGTTCAAAAGCCAAGGGGTGGGAGGGCGGGAATGCTGGGAGCATGGTGAAGCCCGCGTTGTTGTTTTAGCTTCTGCTCCAGGGGTGGCCATGGAGGGCCCAACACTTCAGGAGTCAGCGTCCTATTAAATCTGGTGGAGTGAGGGAACAGTATGACTGAGGCCTGGGTGTCCGTGACAAGGGGCCGTGAAGAAACAGATGGGTGGTGGTAGGATTGGCAGCATGCTTAGATTAGTGAGAAGCCACGTGCAATGGTGGGACTGAGAACAAGGAGTCCATATTGGAGGAAGGAAGCTGGGTGTTTGAAGGGGCTGCCACCCAAGACAGGAAGGGACTAGGCAGACCCTCCTAGGGCTTGGATAGCATTTGATCAGTCCCTCTAGGCTGGCTTTGTTACCCTGGTCTCTGTGGGAAAGTTGCCTATGGCTTCGGACTCCGTGGGAGAATTGTTCTGAAGCTTCAGTCAGAAAGAAATCTCTTTTGGAGAGAACCCCATCTTTGATTAGGACCTTCACCCTTCCTAGAAAGGGGACTGAACTCTCCTTCCATCCCTTTCTGCATTCAGTCTCTCCCTCCAACTTCCATGGGATGACCACCCTGTCCCAGGCTAGTCCTCGGGAAGGGCTGTTAGGTCAGCTGCACACCCCCAACTTCCTCCTTCACACTTCATTGGGTAAAGACTAAATCCGAGGAAGTCTCCTGCCTCCCAAGTCGTCAACAGGCCTCAAGGCCTGTTGGTATCTTAGTCCTGCCTGAGGCTCTGCTCTGAGATGACTCACAAGGAACAATTTGGCTTCTCTTCCCTGCTGCTCTGTGTGTCTCCCCTTTCCCATGGCATCCCAGAGGCAGCAGATAAACATCATCACATGGCATACATCTATCTCACACTGAGCCACGATGGCAGCAGAGCTCTCATTGGGCATTCAGAGATGGGCAGCGTGTGGGCCAGAGTACAAGATGGTAGTACAACTCTTCTTTTCCTTTATTGGTGGGGATACCTGGGCATCCAAAACCCTCGGGATAGTATGTGACCCAACTGTGGGTGGTTTGCTGGCATGGATAATACGTAGGAAGATGTGGCCAGTCTGAGTTTCAGCCCTGGTCTGCAGAGTTGGTCGTGGGAAGATTGCCTCTGCTCATGGACATCAAGAGTTTATAGAGAGAGTGAAGAAGCCTAGGAAGAGTCAGAGAGTTCTCTTGGCAGGCTTCACTCGCATGACTATTTAATTCATTCAACACCCAGTGTTTATGTGAATATTGCATTAGTCAGAACTCTTGAGTGACAGAGCACTACTCACTTCAGCCTAGGAACTTTCCCAGGCATGGCTGCATCTGGGGGAGCTGACCTCTCTCCCGCTTTCCTCTGTGATGGTTTTATTCTTTGTGATGGCAGCTTATCCTATGGGATAAGTAGCTCTCAAGAAAAAGAATAGCTTTGTGTGTGTGTGTGTGTGTGTGTGTGTGTGTGTGTGTGTAGTTCTGATAGAATCCCAGGGAGGAAGCTCATTGGCTAGAGAAAATGGAATGTTGTGATTGGACAGGTCTGAGTCACATGACCTACACTGGGGAGGCTGAGAGAAGGAATGAGGAGGCCCCAGGAAGGAAAACTGAAGCACTGCTTTAAGGAGGGGAAAATAGATTCTGAGTAGACAGCACCCACTACAGGGACTGGCGAGCCCACAGACCCAGTGCTGGATGCTCAGTGAGTCAGGAGTGGACTGGAGACCGAGGTCTCTTCTTCCCTGGGGTTCACTGTTCACCCATCAGGCCAGAAGTTGAAAAAGGAGCAGCAAGAACGAGGGATGGACAGTTAGGGAAGGTCGATATTCTCAGGGGAAGCTCTGAATCACTCAGGAAGGAGAAAGTCGTGGGACTTGAGGAGACCTTGGAGAGGGACTGATGGGGCTTCTTTGAGGAAATGCTATTTCAGCTGAGCCCTGAGAGTTGAGGAGGACTTGCACTAAGGTAGGGTCAGGGTGGTCTTCAAGACTCTTGCTCTTCAAAGTGAGGTTAAGGGACCAGCCACACTCAGTGTCTGCAAGCGTCTCAGGAACGCAGTCTCATGCCCCGCTTCAGATTGCCCAGCGGGATCTGGATCTTACCGGTATCTCAGGTGACCAGAGGCACAGAGTAGCTTGGGGTTCCCAGAGATGAGGTGGAAGGAGAGGAACTGAGAAAGACCAGAAGCACTGGACCATCCTGACGTAGGGTGGGAGAGTCTGGGCCTGAAGACAGGCTAAAGATTTTAAAAAAATGTTCCAAGTTAAGGGCATTGGAAAGGTGCAGTTTTGTTTTTGTTTTGTTTTTAGACAAGGTCTTACCATGTAACTTAGACTCTTGATCCCTTCGGCTTCCACTGCCCCTGGCTGAGATGGGGACTGTGAGCGTCCACCCTAATGGCTGTGAGAAGGATGCCTGAACTAGAACAGAGTGGGAATCAGCAGATGTACCAGATGCCACTGTCGGAGTACCAGGGGAGAGCATGTGATCTTGCCCAGGGCATCAGCAGGCTTATTTGGAAACAGAACTCAGTGTCCTCAGGTGGTAGGTTGGCAAGACAAGGTGATTTCAAGAGAGGAGGCGAGAATTGTCTCAAGGTCTGGAGCAACATTACTTGGTGCAAGCATTTTCTGAGGTGGGATAGCCCAGCAGGAAGAGAAGGGTCAGGTTGTTCATGTGGTGATTTTCAGGCCCAAGGCAGCTGTCTAGGGAGGAGATGGAGTAGGAAGTGGAACGTTCTTAGGATGGTACTGTGGAAGAAGTTGGGCCTAGACACAGAGGAAAAGAGCAGTCACTTCACAGTGAGGGATGTCCAGCTGGTCCAGCTGCTGGGAGAGGCCAAGTATGGTGTGGACTGCACAGAGGAGCGTTGGGTGGAGAGGCCTGGTGTATGCTGGGATATGACTGAGACCTGTCTGGAGAGGTGAGTTGACAGCAGAGGGCAGTGCTGAGTGTGGAGACACTGAGAGTCAGAGGATGTAGACAGTCCCCATGAGACCTATTGAAATGAGGGGAGCAGGTGTTTCAGGAGCCTCGGGCAAGACCCTCATCCATCCTTGGTGAACTCTGTGACTCACAATCACAAGGCATCCCTAGCTCCAGACTCTGTCTTTTAGAGTACTACTCAGCTATTAAAAACAATGAATTCACGAAATTCCTAGGCAAATGGATGGATCTGGAGGATATCATCCTGAGTGAGGTAACCCAATCACAAAAGAACTCACATAACATGTACTCACTCATAAGTGGATATTAGCCCAGAAGCCTAGATTACCCAAGATACAATTTGCTAAACACATGAAACACAAGAAGAATGAAGATCAAAGTGTGGATACTTCGCCCCTTCTTAGAATTAGGAACAAAGCACACATTGAAGGAGTTACAGAGATCAAATGTGGAGCTGAGACAAAAGGATGGACCATCCAGTGACTGCTGCAGCCGGGGATCCATCCCATAATCAGTCACCGGGCACAGACACTATTGTATATGCCAGCAAGATATTGCTGAAAGGGCCCTGATATAGCTGTCTCGTAGGAGGCTATACCAGTGCCTGGCAAACACAGAAGTGGATGTTCACAGTCAGCTATTAGAAGGAACACAAGGTTCCCAAGGGAGTAGCTAGAGAAAGTACCCACCGAGCTGAAGGACCCTCCAACCCTATAGGTAGAAGAACAATATGAACTAACTAGTACCCCCAGAGCTCATGTCTCTAGCTGCATATATAGCAGAAGATGGCCTAGTTGGCCATCATTGGGAAGAGAGGCCCCTTGGTCATGCAAACTTTATATGCCCCAGTACAGGGGAACGCCAGGGCCAAGACGTGGGAGTGGGTGGGTAGGGGAGCAGGGGTGGGGGATGGGGGAGGGTTTAGGGGACTTTCGGGATAACATTTGAAATGTAAATGAAAATATCTAATAAAAATTGGAAAAAATGCTTTGAACTCAGCGCAGGAAGCCCCCAGCCTGTGACTTCTGTGTTCAGACTCCAGAGGCAGGGTTAGATAGAGAGAGCTAGGAACAGAGGGAACTGGCCCTGCCCTTAAGATTCTGGGTGAAGATCTTGTGTGCAGCCGGTGTGGGGTCTGTTATATCTTGTCTCTCTGTGTCTGTCTCTTAGGGTGGTTGAGTTGTTGTGGACAGCTTGAGACCTCTAGGTTGAAGGAGTGTCTGGGTCTCCCCCTGCTTTTAAGATTAAGATTTAAATGTGTATAGGTGCTTTGCCTGAATGTATATTTGTGCACTTTGTGTGTGCAATGCTTGTGGAGGGCAGAAGAGGGCGCCCTACTCACTTGGAACTGGAATCACAGATGGTTGTTAAGTAGCCATGTAGGTACTGGGGATTGAACTCAGGTCCTTTGGAAGGGCTGTCAGTGCTCTAAACCACTGAGCCATCTCTCCAGCTTGCTCCCCACTCCCTACCCTGTCTTATATCTAGGAGATCTCTCCTCACATCCCTGTTTTTGTTTCTGTTTCCAGGGTGATATCAGACAATCATATTTTTATTTTGAATTTTTTATGCTTTGATAATTTTATATGTATACACACACACACACACACACACACACACACACAGATATTTGATAATCACACTCCATTACCCTTTCTTGTTCTCACCCTTGCATGCCCACTGAGCCTCTTTTCTTTACAAGTCCCATGATATTTTTTGAGACGAGGTCTCTCACTGGCTGAGAGCTTGCCAAGTAAGCCAGGTTGGCTGGCCAGCAAGCCCCAAAGCCCCAGGGTATCATATCTATTCAGTAGTCTGTCTTTGTCTCTCAAGAGTTAAGGTTAATAGTACTGAACCTGGCTTTAAATTTGTTTATTTAATTTTGTGTGTGTGTGCATGTATGCGTGAATGTGTTTGTGAGTGTGTATGTGTGTATGTGTGTGTATGTGTGCATGAGTGTGTATGTGTGTGCATGTACCACATCTCAAGTTTGGAGGTCAGAGAGCAACTTGTAGGAGTTGATTCTCTCATTCCATCCTGTGTCTCAGCGAAGGAGTTCAAGTCATTATTAGGTCTGTGCTTTTAGTCAAGTGCTTTTACCTGCTGAACCACATCTGTCGGCCCCATGCCTGGCTTTTTAATGTGTCCTGGGGATTGAATTCAAGACTTTATACTTACATGGCAAGTATTTTACTGTCAGAACCATCTCTTCAGCCCCTTGAATCATTTTTTTTTTCTGCCACCTGAGCAGGTACCTGGCAAGAGAAGAGCTCACCTGTTCCTTTAGGTAGTGTGACCCCGGTGCAGAATGCTCCTTTGGGTCCGGGATCGACGATCCATTTCCTTTATAGACAGATATAGTCCAGTCCTCCTTTCCCTCTGTGCAGCTTGTTTTCCTAGGGGATTGCCTACCCCCAGTATGAAGCTGAGAAAAAGCTGAGCAGATGGGCTGAAACGGGAGCCCAGTTCCCAGGCTGAGGATGGGCAGGGTAGGATGGGAGTGGGGTTGGGGGCTGGCTGCCTGGGTGTGCGCTGGATTGCTGCCAGGGTTTTAGTCTTCGTGAGTTTGCTTTTCATGTTCACAAGGACCAGTAGGCATTTAGCAGACTCTACCGTGTACCTGGCTGGCTTTGTGTGGGTTCCCCTGAGAATGCCCAGTAGCACTGGTCCTTGACCCCCAAAGAGCCTCTACAGGGGACCTTAACTTATCAGAGGAAGCCAGATGGTTCAGCATGTGACAAGCTCACAGATTAAAAGTGGCTTCCTAGTGGGGCGGAGGGAGGTGTTAGAGAAGAAGAGGGAGTCGGAAGAGGCCATAGGAAGCAAGGTTGGGCTGCCCGCTGGGGCTGTAGACCAGACCTTCCTGTACTGAGGAGGGGAAGGAATTAGGGCCGATGGCCCTCAGATTCTCTTCTGTCAAGGCATCTCCTAGACACTGATTTCTCTAGGGCCTGGGATGGCTATGACCTGAACTGGCAGAGTTGTCCTTGGAGCCCTGAATAGGCTGGTAGCTGGCCTGTGACCCTCACTTAGTTTCTGAAGTCCTCATGAAACCCCGGGGCACTCTGAGTCATATGGTCTCCTTTAGAGAAGGTGGTGGAGGCTAGGGTTCTCCTGAGAAAGGTGCAGGCTGTCTATTCCTATGTTGGTCCTTCAGGGCTTTGTCCCCCAGGGACACTAATCCCTCCTCCCACTTAACCACAGCCTTAGGCGAGGCAGCTGTGCAACCTTCGTATGTGTGAAGGAAGCAGACATCTGATGAGCTTCTCTGCATCCCTCTGGACTGAGGCTCAGCTCACCTTTTCCCTCTAGGCTTACTGCTTGCCCATGTACTACCCCCCCTCCTTAACCTGTCACATGGACCCATGGCCAGTCCATCTCTTTACTTTCTTCCTGGTGCCAGCCCCACCCCTATACCTCCCCTTATTACTGAGCAATACTTTGTCACATGAAGACACCACGATTGGTTTGCTTGTGTTCCAGCTGAGGTGCGACTGAATTGTTTTTGGTTTGGGCTATATCAGAGCCAAAAGCTGTGACTGCTGAAGTATTATCTGTTTGGACTGTGTCTTCCTTTCTCTTGGATTATCAAGGAATATTATCACTACATTAAAGAGTAGTGAGTTTTTTGTTGTTTCTTTTTAGGAGACCTGAGTCTCATTCTATAGACTAGTCTGGCCTTAACCTTGCAACTATCTTTCTCCCTTAGTCTCTTGGGTACTGAAGTTACAGGCCTGTGCCATCATGCCTGGCCTGGTAAAAATCTTTATTCTGTTATTATTTTTCCTTGCAGTGTGTGTGCATGCTAGGCAAGTGTTGTACCTCTGAGCTACATCCTCTGCCCTGAATCTTAAACGTCATTTGAGACCATTTTGCACGTCACCAGCAATGCCATTAGGTCCTGGCTGCTCTGTCTTTTTTTTTACCGACATTGACCACTGTCAGTTTTAGCATTTTAGTAATATACACCTCAGTGGGTGTATGCTTGGCAGCTCACTGTGTTTAGTTTACGTTTTTCTAATGACCGATGATGCTGAGCCCAAGGGAGATCCATGTCTTCTTACTTTGTGTGAGGTTTGCTGTCAGGGCCCCGCTCATTTATCCTCATGTAGGCATCCAGTGTTCCATCATCTGTGGAGAAGAGTTCTTACTCCATTGCATTGCTTACATGTCTTAGCCAAGAAACCTGCTGGCTGTAGAGGTGCCCCCATGCACCGTATAGCATCCCTGCCAGTCCTGGCACCTCTCTAGCTGAGGAGCTGAAAACACGACTCCACCTTCTTCCCTCTCTATCTAGTAGGCATTAGCCATAGTGGTCTTTCCTGAGAGCTTCCACATGACCAGAATCCTGTCCCACCAAGCTCTGTGGAAAGCTCCTGATAGTCATTTGGAGATGTCATTTGACAGGGATCACTTTTGGCTCCTCTGACTGAAATAGTCACAGAAAGGTTGTGCTGTTCGTGGAAGGTCCTGTAGCTGCTTAGTGGCAAGCCTGTGGTGTGTGCCAGAGCCAGTGTTCTAATCATTACCCTACACTACCCTAGCCACTACCCCACAGGCTGGTAGGGCATCTTCTCAGCAAGGGCACAGGCACCCCGACTCCTGTCTCTTCCCCTCCATGATGGGGACAGCACACTCGCAGGAGCAGTTGGAGCAGCCATGATGTAATCCGTGACACAGCAGGTGCTCTGTCATGGGCTCCTAGGATGGTGATGGAGGACAGTGACAATGATGTTATTGTCTCTGAGGAACACACCATCACTGCTTCTCTTTAGAGAACCCAGATTTAGCTTCGGCTAGCTTTGCCTGTTTCCATTATCTTTGGCCTTTTGGTCTTCTGATAGGTGGCCCTAGAGAGAAGCCCTGCTTCATAGAAATCATCAAAGAAAGCTGTCTGGGGTCCCAAGCAACTTGGGGGGAGGAAAGGATTTGCTTCATCTTACACTTCCTCATCACAGTCTCTCACTGAGGGAAGTCAGGGCAGAACCTTAAATAGTACAGGGACTGGAGGCAGGCGCTGATGCAGAGGCCATGGAAGGTGCTGCTTACCAGCTTGCTCAGCCTGCTTCCTTCTAGTACCCAGGACCACCAGCCAAGGGGTGGTACAAACTACAGCGAGCTGGGCACCATCAATCATCAGTAAGCAGTCTGGTGGGGGCATCTTCTCAATTGAGGTTCTCTTTCTGAGCAACTACAGTGTCAAGCTAACAAAAAACCAAACTAAAACCAAAACCAAACCAAACCAAACCAAACCAACCAACCAAACAAAAAAACAAACAAAAAACAAAAAGCAAAAGAACAACAAAAAAAACAAAAACAAAAAACAAAACACCCCCCCCCCCCGCTAGTACAGAGACAGTCACTGACTTTTTCTGAGGTCTCCAGGCTTCCAGGACCTTGTCCCCTTTCTCCTCTGAGTGGGTGGGTCAGGACTGTGGGGGCTCCCTGAATTGTCTCTCTGGGGACCTCTTTCCTCTCTCATATGATTCTGCAGCCCAGCCCCCTTTCCGAACCTTCACACCGGTCCCAAGATCCACTACGGGGGTGAATACCAATATATTCCCCATGACCTGGTCCCTAAAGGGCTTCTTCAAACTAGCAAGCCCTATAAAGTGGTAAATGTTTCAGTTTCTGGAGCCAGTCTGCCAGGGATGAAGGGGCTTCTTAGCTGTGTGAATATTCTGAGCCTTACCTTCCTCATTTGTAGAGCAGGCACAGGAAGAGTTCCCAGGTGGTGGATGCTGTCCGGAGCTTGTCCTTAGTTGAAATTAGTTGACATTTTCATGCAGAACAGACCTGTGTGGCTTGTACTGCTTCAGTGTCAGTATTATCCCTCAAAAATAAAAACTTTCTGCAAGATGATACTTTGTTTCTTTTTTCTTTTTCTTTTTTTTTTTTTACCTTGTCAATTTTTTTATTAGATATTTTCTTAATTTACATTTCAAATGCTATCCCGAAAGTTCCCTCTCCCCTCCCCCCACCCTGCTCCCCTGGCCACCCACTCCCAATTCTTGGCCCTGGCGTTCCCCCATATTGGGGCATATAAAGTTTGCAATACCAAGGGGCCTCTCTTCCCAATGATGGCCGACTAGGCCATCTTCTGCTACATATGCAGCTAGAGACACAAGCTCTGGTTAGTTCACATTGTTGTTCCTCTTATAGGGCTGCAGACCCCTTCAGCTCCTGTGGTACTTTCTCTAGCTTCTCCATTGCGGGCCCTGTTTTCCTAAGAGCCCTGCTTAGGGCTAAGGTTAGAGTTAAGGTTAGAGTTAGGGCTGGGGTTAGGAGGGATTCAAAGGTCCTTTCTTCTGTTGCTACTATGTTTCTTCTGAGGACTTCCTGTCCTCTCTGCCTTGCCAGGCATCCACAGCAGAGGAACAGATACTGTGGAAACCTGTCTCAGACATAAATTGTTACCTGTTAGGTTCAGATATCCATGGGATGCTTGAAAAAGGATAAAAGTAAGACATCTCAGCCTACCAGACAGGCAGGCCTGGAGGAGTGTTACTCCTGAAGCTTCTCTCTGGACTCTCGAGTTCTTCAGAGTCTACTCTGACATAAGCAAGGGTTGCACTCAAGGTGGTTTCTATGGGGACAGGAAGGGCCTACAAGGCCGTCTTCCTCACAGAGGCCTGTGAAAGGGACTTGGATGATTCAGGACTATGGGGAGCTCTGAGACTGGCCTTGGAACATTTAATGATCTGTTGGTACCCACCAAGACTTTCCCACGGCTGGTTCCCTCTTCTGCAGCTGGTGTTGAAACAAGCCTGTGTTTCAGATGGACAAGCCTGTGGACAGATGCTGACGTTGTGGGGAACATTGGAAGGCTGAGGGTAGGTTATCGAAGCTCTGGGAACCAGTGTGAGGTGTAGCTTGAGGTGCAGAACTCAGCTTGAGCTATCTATTGTCTGGGTAATTGGGTGCCTGCAGAAAGTGAGTCGAGGCTCACTCTGGCCTGCCTTACTCATTCTGAAGACATTGATGGATCACTTAATATTCAGGGTCTCTCCCTAGGGATGCTGTTTGGGCTTTGCATCCTAGTTATGACATGCGCTTTTGGAGACCTGACCATTCATCCTGCCTTAGAACTTAGTACCTGGTCCTATGACCTCCTCTAGTAAGTGCTGGGTCTGGCTGGGTCTGGCTGGGTCTGGCTGGGTCTGGCTGGGTCTGGCTGGGTCTGGCTGGGTCTGGCTGGGTCTGGCTGGCTCTGGCTGGCTCTGGCTGGCTCTGGCTGGCTCTGGCACAGAGTCTTGGTCCTGAACTTGGACTTTGGTTTTCTAAATTTCTCTCTCTCTCTCCCTCTCTCTCTCTCTTCCCCCC
>LR756434.1:160854-185193 GCA_902729485.2 Mus minutoides | reverse complement strand
GCAGTTCAGCAAGGCACTGAGAACCTCAGCTCTAACATAGGTCCATTGGGCCACTGTGTGGCTTGAGGACATAGGCTGGCAAGGGCTTTGTGAAGGTCTAGACATCATATATTTGGTATATTTCAGTTTTTTTAAGGATTAGCAGTTGTTGTCATGGTCAACGAACCAAACACCCCTAGGGTGGCTTTAATGACAAACCTGTGTTTCTCTTTTAACTGGCATACACTATGCTGAGACCACTTGGCAGCCGTAGCTACCAGATTCTGTCCCTAGCCTACTCCTGTCCCTTGCACAAGTGTCACTGACCAGTTCCTTAAGCCTAGTGTCTGGGGCTTTGGGAACCAGTGGGTGGTGTGGCTTCTTTTCTTCTTGAAGCATTGCCACGGGTGCAGTTCCAAAATCTAATAGCTTGTGTCTCCTTCTAAGCCCCAGTAGATGGTACGTGCCTCCTACCTGTAGTCTCCCACCACTCTGGCCCTGACCTCCTGCAGACTCCTTGCTCCTGGCTGAGTTGTGGAGCTGGAGTTTTGAGTGTTGGGGTGTCTGTTTCTAGAGCCTCTGTAACAATTACCAAAAACTTAGTGGGTGGCTTAAAATAACAGCAATGTATTCTCCCACGGCTCTTCTGGCCAGAAGTCTGAAATAAGGGTGTCAGCAGGGCCTTGCTCCCACCAAAGTCTGTGAATGAGATCTGCTTGTTTTTCCAGCTCCAGGTAGCTCTAGACAGTACTCCTCGCCTTTCTCTGCTTCTGTGATTCTGTGGCTGCTTGTCTCCCTGGGTGTGTCTGCTTGATGTGTCTGGACACTTGTCATCTGATAGAGCCCTCTGGGTAGTTAGTCCAGGATGGTGATTACATCTTGAGAGCTGTTTCAGTTGCACTGTGCTTCTGTGCCTTGGGACTGGGTGAGTTATAAACACCAGACATTTGTTTCCCACCACGCTGGAGGATGGGAAATCCAAACTCAAGGGGCTGGTGGATTTAGCATCTGGAGAGGCTTGCTTTCTGCTTCCAAGATGGCACCTTGCTGTGTACTCCCACATGTGGCCCTTGTACATATGACTACATTTGTCTGTATAGTCCCCTCTAGTCCTTTTATAAGGCACTGATTCCTTTTGCGGGGTTAAAACCCTCCTGAGCCAATCATCTCCCAAAGGCTCTACCTTCCGATGCTATTCCCTTATAGCACATGAATTTGGGGGGTTGCACATTCACACTCTGGGATCTGCTAGTGCGCACCCTGTGGGCTGCTTACTGCAAGGTCCCATCCACAGACTTTTGACATGCGCAGGTCTTATGGGTGGGGGTAGCATTTGACCCGATATAGGGTCTGGACTGTTCTATCCTGAGAGCTCCTGGTGGGAACACGGTGAGGCCCAGAGCCTGGTTGACACTCACTCTGCTTCTGTAGTTGTTAGCAGATGTGATTGTATTTGCCTGCATAGGGGAAGAGTATGGTATGACAGGGTTGAGAAGACCTGGCCTCTTGCAGCCAAAGCTCACACAGTCAGGGATGGCGCTGTCTGTTCCTACTGCTACCATAGAACCCAGTATGCACGGAGTACACAGTAGATGCTCAATAGATACTCACCTGTAAGTGATGGATGAGACCTCTCAATTGATCCATGTTAGATTGTGGATGTACATGAAAAGCCCAGTGTTCTAGAGAATTTCTACTAAGACTTATCTCTCTTGCAAGTAAACAGTATCAACAAAACCCAGCTTCACACAACTACTTTTAATGAATGTATGCTTATTGTGAAATGTTTAGGCAATGCTAAGCACAAAGAAGTACGTTGTGAAAATATTAATAATGCCTTAACGATCCTATTATCCAGAAATATCCAGCATTACCACTTGCTATGCATCCAGATAGCTTGGCATCATACAGACAGATAGAGAGCCATGCATAAATGAGATCACTCTGTTTATGCTCCTTTGTAATAAAAAGAGTCTAATTCAATTTTCCTTGCATTTATTCAATGAGGCAAAACCCAAGTGGCTTGGAAGGAATTGCTGGAGTGTAGAGAGAGATTTCCTCTCTAGAAGAGACAGTATTTTTTCATGGGTTCTCTAAAGGTTTTGAGAAAGATCATTGTAAAACAGAAGCAAGCCAGGGATGATGGTGCAGACCTACGTCCCAGAACTTGGGAGGTACAGACGTGAGGATCTGAGTTCCAGATTATTCTTGGCCATAGAGTGAGTTTGAGGTCCACCTGGGCTATAGTGACCTTGTCTCAGAAACAAAAAGCTGGCAATGATTAATAATGAACCCATAGTGGCCCTCTGTGTTGTGACTGGCTCTCTGTTTTGGAATGTGAAAATCAGGTGGGTTTTGGAGGGAAGACAGTGCTGCCTGTGAACTTGACCCCTTGAAGCGTGTTCTCCTTTTGAGGGGGAATGGGTGTGGGTGGTGGCTTTGTTTCTTCAACTGTGTGGATGAAGGCTTCCAGAGCTTGGAGCTCCAACACACTCGGCAACCACGCTGCTGAACCTATCTCAGGAGCAAATGTGGTTTGTGAAGAAATAGCATGGGCTGAGCTAATTTGATTTGGCGGTGCGGTCAAGGAGTTTCCGAAATGTCAGATGTTAATATAATGGCTGGCAGGCTCTACAGTGGGAGCCAGAAGTAGCGGGTGGATGGCTGGGCAGCATCATCTGTTGTCCAGGAGGGATGTGTGAGAAAGGAAATGGGAAGGGGGAAAAGAAGAAAGCAGGTTGAAGGAGGGAAGGGAAGTGGAAGGACAGAGGCTGGTGGCAGTGATCAGGAGGGGAGGGAGAGGAGAGGTGAGGTGAGTCTGGCCTGTAGCATCAAGGAACATGAGCTTCAGGACTAGACTGGATTTGCGCTTTGGTGACCTGATGGAACTCTCAGTGCTATTCAGAGGGATACACCCTACAGTCCTTTGCAGCATGACCTGCTGTGTGTCTCCAGCCCTTTCTTCCCAGGGTCTAGTCCTGGTGATGACCTGGCCTCTGAAGTGACTAAAATTGATCTTCTCTCAGAGATGCCCTGGAGGCTCAGGATGAGAACCAGGTCAGACGCACTCAGGGCCTTGTCCCACTATAGGTGTCCAGAAGGAGCTCTGGTGTGTTTTTTGGGGGTATTTCTTGCATGGTCAGCAGACCTGGGCTGTGAGGGACAGGAGACAGATGCTGGGGTGGGTTTAGGGAGGGCCTAAGGCTTAGTGAGCCCTAACTGAACTGGGAAGATGTAGTCTGTAGGAAGGGTAGAACCACAGAGATGGCCCTTTGAAGTCAACATAAGATAGCTAGCTCATGGCCTTAATGGTCCAGTGCTGAGTGTTGAAGGAAGAGGGGCCAGAATAAGCTAAAAAATAAAATAAAATAAAATAAAATAAAATAAAATAAAATAAAGTTAGGAAGCCCTCAGACGGTGATGACACCCCCTTCCTAGTTCCCAAGAAGGGATTGATTCAAGGCTATCTGGGTGGCTTTCATGCTAACAGACTTTCAAAGCTCCTCAAATATCCATTTCACAAATCAGAAAGCTGGTCAGGGACACCCATCTGTTGTTTGAAGCTGGAAGGTGCTTCTGCAGTGCCTAGGGAGAGTTAGGGACCTGTCACAGGAGACCTCAGAGGCGCCTGAGGTTAGTGATGGTGGTAGATGTGGGGACCAGGAAGCCAGGCTTCTGTGTAGCAGTTCAGATGTTCACTTCAAACATTTCTTCTTATTTACTTACTTGTTTAATTTATTTATGTGTGTGCATGTATATTTGTACGCATGTGTGCACACATGTCACAGAGTCCATGAGGAAGTCAGAGGACAATGTTCAGAAATTAATTTTCTCCTTCTACCATGTGGGTCTTAGGGAATGAACTCAAGCCATCAGGCTGTTTTTGAGACAGTCTCACACAGCCCAGTGTATTAGGGTTCTCTAGAGGAACAGAACTTATAGAATGAATCAATCCACACACCTTCCTGCTTGCTTGCCTGCCTGCTTATCTATCTATCTATCTATCTATCTATCTATCTATCTATCTATCTATCTATCTATCTATCATCTATCCATCCATACATCCACCCACCCATTTATCCATCCATGTATCTATCAAAATAATATATAAGAATGGTTTACAGGTTCTGGTCCAGTTAGTCCAACAATGGCTGCCTACCAATAGAAGGTGTAAGAATTCAACAGTTGTTCAGTTCACAATGCTGGATGTCTCAGCTGGTCTTCAGTATATGCCAGAATCCTTAAGAAGTAGGCTGCAGTACCAGTGAAGGAATGAACTTGTTGTCAGTGAGAGCCAGAATAAGCAGGCAAAGACAGAAAGCATCCTTCTTCCATGTCCTCTATCTAGGCTGCCTGCAGAAAGTGTGGCCTAGATTAAAGATGGATCTTCCCATCTCAAAAGATCTGGACTAAAGGTGGATCCTTTCATCTATGCAGATCTTGATTAAAAGTTCATCTTCCCACTTCAAGTGATTTAATTAAGAAAAAAAAAATCCCTCATAGCTTGGGTTTTACTTAATTCCAGATGTAGTCAAGTTGACAACCAAGAATAGCCATCACACCCAGATTGGCCTCAAACTTGCTATGTAATCGAGGGTGACCTTGAACTCCTGACCCTTCTATCTCCACCTCTGAGTGCTGAAATTCCAGGTGTGTGCCACCCTGTCTGGCCTGGTGTTTCAGTTTTGAGGAGCAGTGAATGGTTAATAGAGACAGTTCTCAGCTTCTCCTCCAGATCCAGACTGGACCTGTGCCTGTCAGGCCTGTCAGTTTCTTCTGGCTGCTGTAACAAGTGGCCACGGCTCAGGGTCTGAAGACAGCACAGGTTTGTCACTCTATTTCTGAAATACCCCATCCCCTGGTTCCTGGAAGTTGCCTTCCCTGTGGTGGTTTTAGGAGGACCCATTTCCTAGCCCCATCCAGCTTCTAGTAGGCTGGCTGCCTGTGCGCCTTGGCATCTGGTCCCATGCCTTGTTTCCAGAGCCAGTGACTCTGAGCCATTTCCATCTTCTCACGCTGCCACCCCGCGGGTTTCCTCTCCTGATGACATTGTGCCCACCTGGGTCATGCTGCTTCTCTCCCATGTCAGGGTCACTCAGGGCAGCCTGGATTCTATCTGTGACAGCAACACTCATGGCTGGGTGAGCTTACACATCTCTAGTTCTGGGATTCAGGCTGAGGGCATCTCTGAGGATCAGATGGGTTGTTCTTCTGGTTCAGAGGTGGAGGCCAGGTCTTGTTCAGGCCTTGCCTCCTCATGTGTAAGGCAGGGAACCACACCAGCTTATGTCTCTGAAAGATTCCACGGCCTTGTGACTGAGGCGCCTCCACTGTTTGTGAACCTATAACTGGTGAGTTCTCACATGCCCTTACCTTGATTGTATAACCTTGGTTCTCTATGTTTTTCTACAGAGGAAAGAAGGCTACATAACCTGTTGTCATGTTAGAGTTGAGACATGACCTCTATTTAAAAATAGCTTTTGAAGATTTATTTATTTTTATTTATGTGTATGAGTGTTTTGTCTGTACATATGTCCATATACCATGTACATTTCTGGTGCCCAAAGAAGTCAGAAGAGGGCATTGGATGGATCCCCTGAAACCTGAGTTACAGATAGTTGTGAGTCACCTTGTGGGTGCTGGGAATCAAACTCAAGTCTTCTGCAAAAGCACAAAGAGCTCTTAACTACGGAACCATTTTCCAGTCCTGTGATTTCTATGTAATGTTCAGTTAGCAAACTTGCAGATCCCAAAGAGAGAGAGAGAGAGGGAGGGAGGGAGAAAGAGAGGGAGGGAGGGAGAGAGAGGAGAGAGAGAGAGAGAGAAAGAGAGAGAGAAAGAGAGGAGAGAGAGAGAGAGGATGAGAATGCTTTATTTCCTCAGCTATAACAGAGGCTTGTCAAATTTTTTCATTTGTTTAGATTTTGGGTTTTTTTTTTTTTTTTTTTGAAACAGGCTTTTACTATGTAGCACTGGCTAGCCTGGAACTCAATATGTAGCTCAGGCTGGCCTTGAACTTATAGATCTGCCTATCTCTGTCTCCTAAGTGCTGGGATTAAAATCATTCACTATGAATGGACATTTTGGGGAGACAGTTTCATGTAGCCTAGCCTGGCCTCAAACTTGCCTCTCAAGTGCTGGGATTACAGACGTGCACCATCATGTCTGGCTTTATGTGCCACTGGAGTTCCTGGACATTGAACCCAGGGCTTGAGGAGTGCTAGCCAAGCCCTCACTAAAAAGAGCTGTACTTCTCCTCCTTCTCCTTCTCCTTCTCCTTCTCCTTCTCCTTCTCCTTCTCCTTCTCCTTCTCCTTCTCCTTCTCCTTCTCCTCCTCCTCCTCCTCCTCCTCCTCCTCCTCCTCCTCCTCCTCCTCCATCTTCTTCTTCTTCTTTTTTTGAGACAAGGTCTTGCCATGTTTTGGAGTTTGGAGGCCGGCCTGGATTTTACTTATTGCCCAAGCTGGCCTGAGACTCATGGTCCTTCCTTCTTAGCTTCCTGGGTGCTGGGATTGTAAGCATCCCCAGCCTTTGTCTAACCTTTTCTTTAAAGTGCCATTGCTTGCCTCCAGTCACACACTGTCGTCCACCTCTGATCTAGCTTGGATTTTTCTTGCTGCACATTCAGACTGCTGTCTCACAATTTAGCAGTCGCATCTGCTCATAGGTAGATAATGACACCTAATCCCCTATAAATCTGCTTTCTGCCTTTTTCTAACCACAACACAAATGTGCTTCCAAGACCTTTGTCATCTCTGTGGTAGTGGAGTGGGCATCTGTGTGTGGGCCTGGGGTCATTAGGCTGAGGGTGGGAGGCGACTCATTGTGCTTAGATAACCCCAGGTGACCTGCCTGGTATGGAAACTCCCCCTCCTGGTCCTCCAGGTCAGATAGCGTTGCCAGGCTACGGGAGGCTCCAGTGGGGAGAGAGAACAGGCACACATGTTTAAAATTCAATATTGTGTCCTGGCAAACACCCCAGCGGGGCCTTCCAGCCCACTGATAATCTCTAATTCTCCCTGCTCCTTGCGGGCGGGGCTCTGCCCTGAGACCCAGATGGTCTCTTCTGGGAATTGCCCATCAGCTGTTGTGAGGGGGACAGGGTGGGGGTGGGCTGGTCACTACCTTGGATCATTCTGAGCAGATTCCTGGGATGCCTGGGCTGGCTGGTGCAGACCTGTCCTTCAGAGGGTATTCCTGAGGAAGAAAACCTAGCAGGGCCATGTCCTGTCACGGGTGGTGTCCTTTTGAGAGGAAAGGCTCCTTTTTAGAGAAGAGCCCTTTCCTAGGTCACTCAAAGCGCACCCATGACTCTTTCCGTGGGACCTCCTGTAAATGGAGTCTCAAATTTCAATTTGAAGGTGGGATTCCAGGTGTAATATGGCTGGCTTCCCTGCAGCCTCATTTCTTTCTGAGGTAGTTCAAGGGTTCCTCAAAGCTGGGGTCCTGGTGGAGGAGTAAGGGAGTGAGCAGGCATTCCATATGTGCAGTGGGAAAGCAGGCTACCTCCTTTTCCATAGGTTCATACAGCCGCTTCGGGCATCTAAGAAGCATCTGGCCTGTCCCTGACAGGAACGGATCACGTGGATCTAGCACTGGAGGTCAAGAGCAAGTCGGGTGATTTTTTTTTTTCTTGCACATACAAGCCTCTCACCCGTGGCTCAGAATCCTCTCCCCACCCATAGCCCTTCTCCAGGCACAGCTGGGAAGCTGCTCCCCCTACCCAGCATTCCATGCACGCCTCTAGTGCGGTTTCAGCTCCTCACACACCACAGGGTGTGTGATCCCCCAATTCACTTTATAGTGTTGTTGACTGTTTCTCACGGGTGAGTTCTGCCTAGGGCCTGGGGACACACACAGCAGGAAACAGAGCAGATACAGTTCTTATCCTCACTTGCCCGACTTCTGGACAGAGAGACACTGTGAAGAGAAACCCGGCACCTGCTGCAGCTCCTCGGGTGCTCTGATGGAGAGTATTTTGGTATGGATGATTTTAAGGGTGGCATATTAGGGTTTCTATTGCTGTGATAAAATACTGTGGCTAAAAGCAACATGGGGGAGGAAAGGACTCACTTCGTCTCACACTCCCAGTAACAGACCATCACTGAGGGAAGCCAGGGCAGAACTCACACAGGGCAGGAACCTAGAGGCAGGAGCTGAGACCACAGAGGAGTACTGCTTACTGACCTGCTTCTCATGGCTTGCTCAGCCTGCTTTCTTATCTCGCACCCAGGACACCACTCAGTGAATTGGGCCCTACCACATCAGTCATCAATCAAGGAGAGGTACCATAGGCGTGCCCACGGGACAATCTGGTGGTGGAGGACGTTTTCTGAACTGAGATTCCCTCTTCCAAAATGACTCTAGGTTTGAATCAAGTTGACAAAATCTAACCAGCACAAATGGGAAAGGCAAATGTGTTTCCACGGGGCTTGGGAAGAGTCTACAGGAAGGTGACAGGCAAGCTGTGCCTAGCAGAGAAGGAAGGGCTTTGTGTAGGGCAGGAAGGGTATGTTTAGACCCTGGAGATAATAAATGCAAAGTATGTGGACAGGCAAGTGCCAGCACCCAGGGAGCAGATGGGAACTGCGGCTGCAGGGGCATGCACGGGAGGGCGGAGAGGCAGCAGCACACACGCACGTGTGGATCCTGGGAGTGGGTTTGGATATTTAAAAAAAAATTATTTCTTATATGTGTACTGGTGGTCTGACTACATGCATGTCTTTGTGAGGGTGTTGAATCCCCTGGAAACAGAGTTACAGACAGTTGTGAGCTACCATGTGGGTGAATTGAACCCAGATCCTCTGGAAGAGCAGACAGTGCTCTTAACCGCTGAGCTGTCTCCCTAGCCCTGTGGGTTTGGATTTTTAAGAAATATGTTTTGGTTAATATTTTGTGTGTGTGTGTGTGTGTGTGTGTGTGTGTGTGTGTGTGTGTCACAATCAGAGCACAGCTTGTGGGATTGGCTCTCTCCTATCGTGTGGGGCTTAGAGATGGAACTCAGGTCATCAGGCTTGGTTGCATGTCTTTATATGCTGAGCCATCTCCTTGGGCCAGGGCTTTGAGTTTAATTAACAGAGAGATGTGATCTACATCTGGCAGCCGTGTATGGAGAATGTATTATTGATCAGCAGATGTGGGAGGAGGAAGGCTTTGTGAGAAGCTACCACTAGAATCCAGGACCTTGGACCTGTGCAGTCAGTGGAGGCGTCAAGAGTGAGTGGATGGTCGTTAATGTTAGAGAGGTCAAGTCAATGGAATGGGCTGGTGGCAGGTGAGGGGGAGGGGGGAAGCTAGATGGATCAGCCAAAGGAGACAGGAAATCTGTCACTGAAGGTGTGGGGGGTGTGGAATTCCATCGAGGTGGCCAGGCCTGAGACTCCACCCACCCTAGAAGGAAGAGTGTCTCCCAAGTGCCAAGCCTGCTCTGCCTGCTGAAGATAGAGGGCTCCCTTCGCATCCAGGTGCGCTGCTTTCTAGAGGTGTTTGACTTGCGCTGCCTGCCAGCTCCAGGAGATGGCGCTCTGTAGATTTTACCGTGTGCCCTGCTGAGCTCACCTGTATCTCTCCCTGCCCTAGCAACCACATCCCCACCTTTAGGCCTTTGAGAACAAAGCCAAGGTGTTCACATTCCTGGTGGTCCTGTCAGACTAGTTACTCACAGGTACCACTTGTCAAAGGACTCCTTGATTTAGTGAAAATGGCTCAGGATGGTGGTATACACCTGTAATGCCTGCACTTGGGAGACTGAGGCAGGAGGATTGGAAGTTCAAGGCCAGTCTTGGCTCAAGAATGACACTGTTTAAAAAAAAACAAACAAAATCTTAAGAACAAACAAAAACAATGAAGTTGGGTCTGTGCCTTGGGTCCAGGGAGCCCGCTCCTTAGGGAGCCTAAATGCCGTGGGAACACAGGTAGGATTGAGGGAAGCTAGAACTCTTGGATGGATCTGCTTGCTGAGTGCTGGGCAATCCACTGTCTGGCTGGGCCTCACATGCTGAATGGCTAGGAGGTGATCTGGAACTTCTTTGACCTGTGGGTTGCTTCTTCCCTGGGACTCCCCCTTGTAGCCAACACCATCAGTGACAGGGTAGTTTGTGGCTAGGGGAGAGGTCCTGAGCTGCTCAGCTGCACACTGTGTCGGCTGGGTAGACCCACTGCCCACCTCCAGACTCCCTATTCAGCTCTCTTAGACCATGCCTGAGCCGACACAGCTTCCTCAGTCAGGGCAAGGATGTCTGATGGGCTTCACTTTCTTTGCTTCGCTGGCTGGTCCACTGTTTCAGTCTAGCCCTGCTTGAAAGCTTTGAGTCCCAGATCTGCAAGGTGGCTCACACCCTTAGGACCAGGGTCCCTTAACATTTCTGACAACACATGAGCTGGATACATCCATCGCTTTGATTAGCTAGGTGTTGGGTTGTGAGGAAAAGGATAAGGGACTGCCTTGATGTTCCCTTGCTCCAAGACCCTCCTCTGTTGTCTGTGATCCTGAGCCTGGGTCATCTGGGGAGACAGACTGGAACCAGTGCGGATGATAACTGTTTATGATGGGCAGACATGTACAGCTGATCTCTCTTTCCTTGTCTTGGGCCCATAAACCTCAGAGGGACTGGGTGTGTGTTTGCAATGAGTGAGTGTTTACTGCGTGTGTGGGGCGTGGGGGTGGACTTGAATGCAAATGTTTTGGGTAGCACTCTGTTATGCCAGCCTGGTGTTTGGGGTGTCTGGGGGTGGATATCCTGGGACTCTGCACTGCAAATGCATATTTCAGCCAAATGATTTCCCCAAACAGGGACCTCTGGGCCTGGAACGGACAGTCCACCGTTCCTCCCATAAACCTAGTTGGGGGTCTTCATTTGCCCCAGCACCCCATTTATCAGCCCCAGCTGGAAAACCAGGGAAGGCACTCGTGTTACTTGACATATGGTTTATGGAGGGGAGAGCTGTCTAGCGTCAAAGTCTCCATGTACTGTACATGTATAATTAGGCTGCTGGAGCTGAGGGACTGAAGTACTTATTTAGGTAATCATTAACTAGAACATGGAAAAGAAGCGAGCACGCAATTTGCAGATGTTCTCCCTTCCTGCAGGTTAACCTGAAGTGAAGCTCCCAGCTGGTGGGGAGGCTGAGCCCTCCCCACCCCCACCCCAGCCTTTCTCTGCCACGGCTCTAAGAAGGCTGTGGATCTTTTAACGGTGGCCAGGACCAGTGGGGATGACTCAGATGACATGTCCTGTGCACATCAGAAGAGTTATGCACCCCCACCCCATTTCTTGTGAGCCTTTTCCCAGTCTCTCTCTTTGCTCTAAACTCAGTGCCTCTCAACCTTCCTATCGCTGTGACCCTTTCAGTAGTTCCTCATGTTGTGGGTGACCTGTGACTTCCAGCCGTGAAATTATTTCCATTGCTACTTAATAAGTGTGATTTTTGCTACTGTTATAAATTGTAATGTAACAAGCTGATATGCGGGATATCCGATATCTCAACCCATGGCTGCAAAACCAATCAACTGACTCAGTCAACAAAACCCCAGCAGCACACTTGTTCTGCACCTACTGTGTACGTGGCGAAAACCAAGCTCCGGTAAAATCCCAGAACTCTGTTGTCCCAGGTGCAGGAAGGTGTTCAGAAGAAGAGCCTAGATCATTGACATTCTTCCATAACCATCCTCAATCCCTCACTCACCACTTACTGACAGTGCTGGCTCCAGTAGGTGGATAGGTGGTGCCTGTTCTTCTCTTTGAAGCAGAGGCTGGGCGGCAGAGGTCACCTAGGAAGGATGGTACTGGGGCAGTACTGGTCTGCTGCTGGTGACAGTCATCTAATGATCCCTTAGGGGACAACAGCAGCTCTCCTGCAGGAGAGTGGGGAGTGGGGCACTGGAGAGCAGGGGTCCACCGGGGAGGGTAGGCAGTAGTCTGGGATTCAGTTTCTAACATTTGACCAGTGTGAGGTTGGATCCTTTTTGGCAGCCCTGGCAGTAAGTTACATGGTGGTCTAGATGACCCTGCATGCTGGAGACTAGTGTGCTGAGCTGGGGTTCACAGCCAAGTTACTGGCAGGACTCAGAAATCCTCTCTGGTGGGTAGCCAAGTTCCTAGTTCTCCAAGAAGACTCCTCAGGGGCAGGAGATGGAAGGGTGTCCAGGCAGGGGCAGCTAGCTAGTGAGAGGGGAACAGAGGCAGTGGGTCAGGCCAGGTGCTACATCTCGCCATGGTGAGTTCTGTCGGGTGACCATACACAGAATTCTCTTCATTTCTCTCTGGGCACAAGTCCAGGCCAGTGCTGGGGAGGAGGGGGCTCATACCGATGGGAATGGCCAGCGCCTGTGGACCCAAACTTGTCTGGGAATGGGGGAGAATGGATGGTAGACAGAAAGTCTTGCTGACTGGTTTCTACCCCAGAGTCCCAAGTGTGCCATGCAGGAAGTGCCAACCAGAAAGTGAGCAGGGGTCAGGGACAGAAAATGGATAGGAGAGGAAAGTGTGAAGCCAGCCCTGTCACATGACTTCCCACCAGGCCTGTCACATGACTGGACTCCCCACCAGGCTGTCAGGAGGCAGCCTTTGCCATCTGTGTCTTCCAGGGCCAAGGAAGCTTTTCTGGAAGGCCTGTGGCTTCACCCTTTCAGCCCTGGGGTCTGTTCCCTCTCTTCTTTCTTTCAGCAGGAAGCCTCATGCAAACCTGAGGCCTCTATGAGGTCAAAGGCACATATGTCCCTCTTTACCTCCCTGTCTGCTGAACCCACCAGTTAGCTCCCTGCTGACACACTCAACCAGGTTTGTCTCCAATGACCTCAAGGGATCTTTATAGCTGTTTTTCTTGAAGCTGAGTTTCATGTGGGGAAAACTGGAAATTTCAGGCCACACACTAGATCAAGACCAAGGGCTATGCCAGAGGACATCAAGGCCAGGAGACTCTCCACAGTGCTGATGCCTGCACCTCAACCAGCACTGGGCAGCTTGGTAACCTGAGCCCAGCTGCATCCTGAAAAGGGGGGTGTTCCTTCAAGGCAGCCGTGTTCTCCTGCACCCTTTGAAGGCATATGTGGCCTCTCTTGACAACTACCGGTGGAGTCTGTTATTTTTACGATTTTTTTAATTATGTGTATGTGTGTGTCTGTATGGGTATGTGTGGATGAGTGCAGGTGCACACAGAGGCCAGAGGCATCAGATGCTCGGGGGCTGGAGTTCAAGGTGGTTATGAGCTGTTCCACATGGGTGCTGGGATCCAAACTCTGGACCTCTTTTCCAGAACTGAATAGTGTGCTCTTAATCATTGAACTATCTCTCCAACCACTGCGGTAGGTTTTTTGGTTTATCTTATTTCATATATACTATAGCAAAATTTCTGAGGCTACATAGCGTTAGAAAGAAAATGGTAATTTTGGCTCACGATCCTGGAAGTCCAAGGTGGAGTGCCAGTATCTGGTGATGATCTTGGTGGCAGGTTTAGAGTCAGGGAGCCCATGTGCACCTCTGCTAGATCCTCTCTTATGGAGCTACTGTATGGAGTAATGGGGCTTTACCCTATGGCCTATCCCATCCTGAGCAGTTTCCAGACCCTCAACTTGAGCAAGTAATTGTTCAAAACTCTGCCTTTTAGGACTTCATAGTGGAGATCAACTTTTCTACACATAAACCCTGGGGCACACAGTCAGTCCACATTGTTCCTTTGCTGGGTCTCTGTCCCTATTCTGGCTTTAGGCTTTGAGTTGGTGCAGTGCTTTATGATGTACAAGCCACTTTCCTAAAAGCTTCTGGTTCTTACAGCCATAAGAGAACTGTTATTTTCCCATTTCATAGGTAGGAAAATTGAGGCTTGGG
The DNA here is from genome assembly GCA_902729485.2 of Mus minutoides. Lineage (NCBI taxonomy): Eukaryota > Metazoa > Chordata > Mammalia > Rodentia > Muridae > Mus > Mus minutoides. The sequence continues at coordinate 171,389 of LR756434.1, read as the reverse complement.
GAAGTAAATGAAACATTTTCCTTCACTGGACATCAAGGACACAAGCATGAGTCTTGTGATTCCAAGCTTCATGTTCGTGCCTCAATCCCAAGAAGTAATCAGGAGGCAAAGGTAGGGGGATCTGTGTGAGACCCAGGCCAGCCTGGTCTACAGAGCAAGTTCCAGGACAGCCTGTCTCAAAGAAAGAAAGAAAGAAAGAAAGAAAGAAAGAAAGAAAGAAAGAAAGACAGACAGACAGACAAGAAAAGAGAGAAAGAGAGAGAAAGAGAGAGGAAGAGAAAGCAAAAGAGAGAGAAAGGAAAGAGAGAGAAAGAGAAAGGAAGGGAAGGAAGAAAGTAAGAAAGGAAGAAGGAAACAAACAAATAAAAACCAACCCAAACTTACTAAGCCTCTGCTGCTCCAGAGACATAGTTCCCCTTTTGGTTTAAGTACTCTGAAGTCAGAAGCATCTCATGAGCAACAGTATCCGGGGTTTGCTGTTGCCAATGTTCTATTTGTGTTACGCACTATATGTGGTGCACACAATAGCACGTTATCATGGGCACTGCTGTAGATGGGAGGAAATCTGGTGTGTGTAGACACAGCTTCTGCCACCAGGGCTTTCCAGCTGAGAGGAACAATCATACCTAGCCATTAACTGTATTTTGATACCTACACAAGTATGCAAACCAAGCCCAGTTCTGTGGGGACGTTGGTTGAAAGCTTTCCAGTGGCTTGAGGAGCTATGGGTGCAGCCCAGGGATGGAGTGTGTGCTTAGCATGCACAAGACTCTGAAGTCCATCATTAATGAGAGAGAGAGAGAGAGAGAGAGAGAGAGAGAGAGAGAGAGGAAGAAGAAGAAGGAAGAAGAAGGAAGAAGAAGGAAGGAAGGAGGAAGAGGAAGAGGAAGAGGAGGAGGAGGAGAGAGAGACTGGCTGACTGACTTTCTGGAGGACAAGTGGTATTTGGGCCTTACCAATTTGTATCCAATGTGTATCCAAGCGTGTATCCAAGCCACATTAGTGTGCTGATGTAAAGTTTGAACCCTGGAGGATGGCTATGATTTGCAAGGCCGTCTGTTGATCAAATTATTCACCTCGCAGCCTTAGTTTCTTCATCTGCAGAGTGGGTAGGGCCAGCATGCTGCCCTGTGGTACTGATGATGCGGAGGCCTAGGTAGGAGAACGTGTGAGAAGTGTTTAGTTGGGGTCTGGCATAGGCAGTGAGAACTCGGTACATGTTGGTACCCCTTCCCACAGTAAATTCTGTCGGTCCAGTGGCGTTTATTGATGACTGCTGTGTGTGGTAGGTGCTCCTGCGTTTGTGATCTCGGCCTATCCTAGGAAACACCCAGGGTGTTGGGTAGAATCATTATTCTATTTTGTTAGCCAAGGAAACGAGGTTGGAAGTCATAGGCCTGGCTGGTGGCCTGCTGTGGTTTGCATGCCAGTCTCTCTGACTGTCAGCGGGTCTTTTCCCTGGACCGCAGCTGCTGGGGAAAGATTGAGGCCGGAAGGAAGTCTGGCTGGTTGTGGGCTCACAAGGCTCATGGTGCTTTATTACATCATTATCACTGGGTGTCCTGCGTGATGGGGCTTCTGGTTTGAAAGAGAGCGGGTGTAGGGGTGAGGCAGGGGTTCTTGGACACAGGTGAGCGTCTCATTAAACCAAGGAGGAGTGTGCATGGGCGTTATTTCCCACACCCTCCATTTCCATGAACAGTGGTTGGTTTTGCATCACAGGATGGTTATTTGTCTCTCTCTGGCCTCTGCTCTTCCTCCTCCTCTTATTTGGAAGTGCTTGAGATGCCTGCGCCCAGGACTGGCACTATGGCCACACTCTGCTTATGGCACTGCCAGAGCTACAGGCTTCCTTGGCTAGCTAAGACAGTCCTTCCGGACCCCAGAGTTAATCATAAGCTCATCCAGTCCTTCCCTGCCTTTCCCTTCTCTTCCTTGACACCCTCCCCAGCTCACCCTCACGTGGCTCTGCTTCTAGCAGAATGTGTGACCTTCAACAGGCCAAGTAACCTCTCTGAACTTTAGTTACACTTTTCCTTGATAAGCCCTAGGGGCCACATGGGATGGGGCTCATCCTGGGCCTGGATGAAGTGGGGGTGAGTAGGAGAGGGACTGAGGATGATCTTCCTGGAGTCCCCATCTTTAGCAGTGTCGGGCCCAGAAATCAATAAGTTAGATCTTTCTCTCCTGCCTCTTCACTTCCTATTACTGCATCCCTGGACTGCAGAAGGAATCTGGACCATGAGCATACTGTGAGCAGACAGGTAGCAGAAGCATACTGGGTATGGCGTGTCCTGCTAATTAGAGCCTGCCATGCCCCTTGGACTGCAGGAATGGCCGGGCTGGGTGGGGGCTCTACAAAAAAGGCTTTTGGGGCCCTAAGCAGGAACAGAGAGAAGCCAGAAGCAGGTATAGGTCAGGGACACAGGAGCCCCACACTTGGTCCTTGGGCTCAGCAGGGGCAGAGAATCGCCCCATGGCTTCTTCAACACTATGCTCCATCAAGTATTGAAGGATTTAGAAGGGACATTGCCAGCCTTCTCTAGAGCTGTAGTTTCCTCTCCCACGTGGCACTTGCAAGTGCTGTGGCCCAGACTCCATCTAGCTTCATGCTTCTCTCTTTCTCACCCATTCTGACCTCCTGTGTTATTTTAACCTCAGGGATAGACCCATGCCAAGTCCTCTATTGAGCCATGCCCTCCCCTAGCTCCCAAGGCCATCTGGCCTTCTGTCTCCTGTGGGATACTCTTAGGGCCACTACAGCAGATACAGGCCAGGCGGGGATATGTCTGGCAGCCAGGGAACAAGACTGGAGAGGCAGAGACGAGCCTTCTGGGTGGGTCGCTTCTCAAGCTGTCTTGGGAGCTGGAGTGGGGAGAGCTGGCTGATGACCATGCAGGCATTTACAGATTGGTTTCCATGCTTCATCTTGGTGTAGACTTAGTACCTACATCAGGCTAAGTGGCTATCTTTCTCTATTTTACAGATATGGAAACTGATACTGGAAGGCTGAACAATTAGCCCCACAGCTCACTAGCAGCAGAACCATGGGTTGAAAGTGTGCCTGTCACATGCCAAATCTATGGCACTCCTGTGCACTGCAACCCTCTTTTTAAGGAATTTAATAATTCATGCCATAACTTCTGAGCTGGGCACTCTGCCTTTTTCCCAGAGTTGATTCTGGTGAGGGTGCTGAATAGGTGTGGAGTCTGACATGCTTATATTAGGAAAAAGATCCTGAGACAAAGAAGGGTCTCAACCCCCCCACCCCCACCCCCCGCGCTCTTCTTCCAACTCAGCATGTGGGCACCTCTGAGCTTGAAATGTGGTGTGAGTCTCCTCAGACCTTTTTCTTTGTTTCTTTAAAAAACTCCTTTTGGGGTTCTTAAGGCATGAAGCAACTGCTGTTTTGAAAGTGCATTAAAAATTGTTAAAAAAAAAAAAACCAACCAGAGCAATAATCCAGCATTACAAAGTAATCCAGGCTGTTCCTGATAGAAAATAGCTCCCCATGCCTCTGCACCCGTTCCCACGAGTCCCCCACCTCCCAGCAACTGACTGCTTACTGTTTTAGCTGGGTCTCCTGCTTTGGGCACAGTCTTAGACTGTGGTTCTCAGGGATGTAGGTGTCTGCTGTCTTTTACTTTGCGTTTTCCATGCATGCAGGGCTACCTAACTCACAGGTCTTGAGTCCTACATTGCCCGGTGCACCCGTCCTCATTGCCCTCCAGCCTGCTGGCATCCTTCGATCCAGCCTGCTGGCATCCTTCGATCCAGCCCTGTTCTCAAGGCAGGAGTGGAAGGGGAGCCTGCTTTTGACTGTCCTGGGCCCCAGGTACATTCCTCTAAGAAGCCTCCGGCAGCGTGGCGCTCCATGAGAGTGACTCCTCACCCTATGACATACATAGAGTTGACTCTGCCAAGCCCTGGGTTACCCAGAGAAGCAGCCGGAGCAGCAGGAAGGGTCAAAGGTCATGGCTAGTCAATGTGGACTAACAGCTCTGGGCGGGCAGACACCCAAATCGTGCAGTTCCTTGTTTGATCTTAAGGAAGTTGTCCAACGTCAGCAGCTGCCGCCACCTTGGTGGCAGCAACAGCAGGTAGCAGCCCGGGCAGTGCTCCTGAAGCTAAGGTCCTGCCTTGCGGGGGACGGGCACCGAGGAGATGATGGAATTCTTAAAGAGTTTCATGGTGAGTGTCCCTGGCTGGGAAGAAGGGATCCTATCCATACCCTGCTGCTGGAGGGGCTACGGGTAGAACCCCACTTGGCAGGGAGCCCTGAGAAGCTGTTTGTCTATTCCAGGTAGGGGCTTTCTGTCACTCAGGGGAAGGAGGGGCAGAAGTCAGTGACAGACTTTATTTTGTGGAGTGGTGTGGTGTGGTGTGGTGTGGTTTGGTGGTGGTGGTGTGTGTGTGTGTGTGTGTTTGTGTGTGTGCTTGTTGTTTTGAGGAAGACGTAGGAGGAGGAAAGGTGTTGGAGTCAGAGACCAGACCTTTCCTGCCTAGCCTGGATCTGAGGCACGGTCCTGGCCTGCAGCTGGATCTCACCTACGTGCTCTCCTGAGAAGGCTTCTTGGTTTGTGTCAGGGCCTCAGATGCCCTCTTGCCCACCCAAAGCCATATTTCAGGTTGGCATTTCTAGAACATAATTGGGAGGCTGGAGATGTGGGTGGTGTGGGATTTGGGCTGGAGACTGAGGGAGCCATGGTCCGATGCTGCCCAGGAGGTCTGATGGACTCTCACTTGGTCCAGGGCTTTTGTGCCCCTCCTGGTAGACTTGGATAGCCCTGGCTAACACGACCCAGCCAGGACTGCTAGGTTCCCTGTCCACACACCTGCTGGCCAGAGACTAGCTTGCTTTCTTCCCCTCCTTGGGCTATGCCGTCTCTCGTCTTCAGGGAGCTGAGGGTGGCAGGGTAGGATGAATATGAGGAATGATGGGGAGACAGTTTGGGGATACTGTTCCCCAATCTCAGAATACAAGTTAAGTGCTGAGGGACCAATCTCAATATTATCAATCAAATGGCTTGACTTCCCTGGACCATGTAGGGACAGGTAGTGGTAATTGGAGGGTTTGAAGCTAGGACCTGATATCACCGGGTGCATTGTTTTTAAAAGATCATGTGGCTGCCGTGGGGGGAGCTGTGAGAAGAGGGTGTTGGGAGGCCGAGAGTCTAATGAGGAGGCCTATGAATGGCCGCAGGGAAGACAAAATGATGAAGGCGGCTGGGTGGGGGTGGGGGCCCAGGAGTGGGGGCAGGGGAAATGCCATCAGACCGGTAAGAACTGGCCATGGATTTGTAGGAGGATTGGAGTGTTGGGGGTGGGGTGGGGTGGGATGGGGGATAAGCTAATGTGGCCATCGAGAGTGACTTGTAGGGTTTTGTTACTACTCATTGTGATGGCAAGACTGATAGATGAAGTTATTTTAAGGGAAAATTTAAGGAGCGCTGCAGTCTGGCCTTATTAAGTTTGAGACCCCTATAAGGCATGTGGGTGAAATGGCGACTTGGCAAATCTAGATGGATCTTGTCTTGATCCTGCTTCTGCCTTTTTGGAACGTCGTTTGATTCCTCAATGTCTCTAGCTCTGTAGCAGCCCCCTCCCTACTACTGGGTGATCGTGAGCAGCAGCAGCAGTGGCAGGAGGAGGATGAAGAGGAGGAGGAGGAGGGTGGGTGGTATTTTTAAAGTGCCTGATCAGCACTCAGTGCTGACACATTTCAGGACCCCCAAAAGGAGACACCCCGAGATCCCTTACATCATCTAAGTTTTCAAGTTGGGAATATTCAGCTTTATATTGTCCATAACAGAGTATGATACTATGTCTCATAGGCTGATTTAGATTCTAAATTTAGCTAGTTCCGCCCATGCAGAGATGTTTTTTTAAACACTTAGTTGATTAATAATGAGTTGACGGCCACTGTATAAAAATCGAGAGAGCTTACATAAAAATTTGGATTTTTGGCTTACCTTGAGAGCTCTAGCCACACTGAGTTGGCGTTTCCATTTGTCAGCTTCTCTAGAGAGAAGTAGTGGCTGTCTCTTTTGATACCATTTTCAAAAAAAAAAATCGAGGTGAAATTTACATAACATGAAGTTACTCATTTTAAAGTAAACAATTTGTTGGCATTTCACAAGGGCACAATATTATAGAACTATCATCTTTATCTAGTTCCAAAATATTTTATTTTCACCACCCTCAAATAAACTCCCCTTAACAGCTACTCCCCACCTCCACCACCCTCCACCCCCAGCCGCTGGCAACCACCAGTCTGTTGGCTTTCTAGATATTTTATAGGAATGCAGTAATCAAGTTTCTGTATAGCAAAAGAAACAACAGAGGAAAAAGGCACGTAGTGGAGTGGGGAAAATATTTACAAAGTGCATAAAAGATAGGGGGGTTATGGGGGCTGGAGAGATAGCTGGCTCAGTAGCTACGGGGAGTGATCTGCTTTTACAGAAAACCAGAGTTCATTCCCAGCATCCACATCAGGCAGCTCACAACCACCTGTAACTGAAGCTCCAGAGAATCTGATGCCCTCTTCTGACCTCTGCATTCACCCATACACCATGTGGTGTGCATGCATGCGTGCCTCACACACATGCACATACCACACTAGTTAAAAGAAGATAGTAGACTAATGTATGTGCATGAGGAAGAGACTGAGAAAGATTTTAAGACATTTCTCCAAGGAAGACATTTAAATGGCTGACAAGCATGTGAAAGGTCTTCAAGCAAATCAGATGAATATACCTGGAACTGTCAGAGAAACACAAACTGAACTACAGAGATTGCACCTTCCACCCCTCAGGAGAGCTAGATACCTCCCCTCCACATACAGAAAGATAGTAAGTCTTGGTGAGACCGGGAAAGCTGGGACTCCTGTCCACCCTCCTGGTGGGAGTGTGAAATGGACTGGCTACTATGGAAAACAGTGTAGGGGTCACGCGGGAAACTTAAAAAAAAAAAAAGAGGGAGCTGTTTCAACAAAGAATGATCTCGAGGACCTGAGTTTGACCCTCAGAACCCGTGTAAATTAAATTTAGGGTCAGACTCTTAGCTTCTATAGCAGCTGGCATTCTTCTAGGGATTGTGTTAAATATTGTTCGAGGTTGCCAGCTGTAGGTGGCTCCTTTTCTTATGGCTGTGACAGACGGAATTTAAAGAACGGAATGGTTTATCTTGGCGCATGGTCTTGGAGGGATTTAAGTTCACTGTGGCAAGGTAGGCATGGTGGCCAGAGCCTGTGGCAGGAAGCACAGGATGGAACCAGAAGCATTTGTAACCTTCACAGGCAGGTCAGGTTGTCTATTCTGACCTTGTGACTTCTGCCAGCCAGGCCCCACCTCTTAAAGGACCCACAGCCTTCAAAATAGCCACACAGCCGGGATACAGGTACTTAATAAATGAACCTATAAAGGACATTCCAGACTCAGTCATATGTGTTACCACTATCAACTCTTCCCATCCACGAACATGGGATATCACTCCGTTAGTTTATTGTGCCGCGGTTTCTTTCAGCTGTTGTTTTATAGTTTCTAGGCCCAAGTCTTTTGGTTACATTTGTTCCCACGTGCATTATTCTTTTTTACGTGGCCATGGTTGGAACCGTTTTTTGTGTCTCCCTTTTCAGTTTGTTCACACAACTGATTTTTTTTTCCCCCTGCAGTTTTGCTGGTTTTGTTCCTTAGCTCCAGAGGAACCTCCCCTCCTCTTCTTTCCTCTTTGTTTTGGTTGCCTGTGTAGGATCTGTCCTAATGTAACTCATTTCATTTCTTTCTGCACTGTGGAAGCTGCTTCTTTCCTGACTCTGGGCTACAGCCTTCAGTATTCTGAGCAGTGGTGGCGACGCAGGCATATGAGTCTTGTTCCTAATCTCAGTGAGAAGGCTTGCACACTGGCCAGCAAGCTTGGGTGTGGCCCTTGGTTTGTGAAAAAAACCAATGCCCGTTGTCACATTAAGGATGCTCTCCCTCATTCTTCATTTTCTAAGCACATGCTCGTGGAGGCTGGAGGACAAGCTCAGCTGTCTTTCAGTCACAGTCTATCCTATTTGTTGAGACAGCATCTCTCATTGGCTTGGAACTTAGAATCATCTGAACTTGTTGGCCAGGGCGCCCTGAGGACCAGTCTGTCTGTCTCAGTGGTACTGGGATTCCATGTCTGGCTTTGTTTACTTCAGTTTTAGGGGATCATTCTTAGACCCATGTGCTTTCCAGTTAGTGCTGCCCACGTGAGCGTGGGTCTGGAGCCATCCACCAGCAACCCACAGCAGCCACACTTATGAAGAAAAGTGACTGCCACTTGAGTGTGGATACAACATCATAAGCCTGTCTCATCCTTGCTAGAATGTGGACTGGCTTCATCTTGTACAGATCGTGTGCAGGGAGCCAGAGCTGCTCCTGGTTCGTAGCTGTGACCATGTCATATCCAGAGGCCACATTTTCTCAGCATGGCTCCCCCATCTTCCAGCTGTTCCGTTCTTTCTGCCCCTTCTTCTTCAGTGTTCCCTGAGCTCGTGGGAGGAGTTGACATAAATGTCCCATTTAGTGTTGAACATCGTATCACGTATTCTCAGCACTCTGAGCTGTTCAGAGTCTCTGATGCCCACAGCAAAAAGAAGTTTCTTAGACCAAGGCTGAGAGCATAGATATAAACAAAGATTTAGAAGTCAGTTTGATAACATGTCTATAGAGCAAAATGACAGTAGCAGACCCCACCCCCACCCCAAGGCTCATGACCTCCCCAGACATGGGTGTTTGACGAGGCATACATTTCTAGGTCTGAATTCCTTTCTGTGGAACAGACCTCAAATCCAAGCTGAGAGGTGTTGGTCACCCCTCTAACAGCAACTGTGGCATCACTAGGCAGACCTTGCTGTTTAGTTCAGTATTATAGCATGAGGGGTTCACTGATGACTCCCCCATCCTCCCTGGGAGTGACATAATCCCTTCCACCACTGTGAAAATTTCCAGCAGGAAGGTAGCTGCCCAAATCAGTTCAAGATTGATTTCACTGTCTTGCAACCATAGTGTGTTATGTCTTCAAGCAGTAGGTGGTCAGCCAATAATAATGACAGTAGCCTGTGTTGTTGGGAGGAATCTCTGGGCCCCTGAACATTTTTTATTTTTGTCAAACACTTCTGCATCAAATGAAATAGTTACTTTTTCCTCTTTTATTAATGTCATATACTGCATACATTTTCTTATGTTGAACCAAGTTTGCATTTCTGGAATGGGACCAACATGGTATATAATTAATATGCTGTTAGATTTGGTCTGCTTGTATTTTGCTGAGGATTTTTGCTTCTGTGTCCATTAGGGTTATTGGTCTGTGATTTTCTTTTATCTGGTGTTAGTAATTCAGGTATCAGGGAGTGGGGCAGGAAGCATCCCCCTCTCTTTTATTTTGGAAAGCATTTCAGGAGATCGGTATGAACTCTTTAAGTGGTTGGTAGAATTCACTATGGAGTCTGGACTTCCTTGTTCTTAAATTTTCAATTCAGCCTCTTTGCTTCTTGTCATTTACTCCATTTGCTACCTTGGAAGGCTTTTGCATCTTCAAGTCATGTCCCAGGGATTTAACATGTCTGCCTAACCCTTAGCATGTTCTCTATATGAAACTGCATCATCTTCCCACCCTCCATTTCTACTGCAGTCTCTCTGCTCAGCAATGCTCCCGACTGTACACTTTCCTCCTTAGATATGACCCATAGGTCTGTGGCCACCTGAGACCTTGTTAGAAATGCAGAGCATATGGGTATGGGTAAGGATCAGAAATACCCGGGGGGTGGATGGAAGGAAGCTGCATCTTAGCAGATCTTCCAGGTTTTGACAGAACTTCCAGAGATCTGCAGGTTCCGGACCTCAGGTGACAGAGTGAAGGAGTGCATACAAGGGTAGAGGGGCTGGCCCCAGTGTGGGGTGGCGTAGAGGATGAAGGACAGGAAAGAGAAGCAGGAATGAAGGTGTCTTTAGTGGGGGTGATGACGATGGTTGGGGGGAACGAGACTTTGTTCTACAAGCTGATAGAGTTGGCCTTTCCCTGAGGAGGAGTGCAGTTATATGTCAGGGAACACACAGCTCTGTGGGATAGGAGCTCTGGGATCTCTAGAATCTAGATCAATCTGGATTAATCTAGGTATCCCAAGGAGTCAGTCCTGGCCACTCCAAGGCCTGAGACTCAGGTTCTACAGTTTGCTTCAGTTTTGCCTTTGTCAGATGAGCCTTCAGTTCATGCTTCTTGAGCACCTGACATTTAGGCGCAGGCAACCAGGACATCATCCCTGGTCGTCTATCCTGGCTGTCCTGTGGATGGGGACTGATGAAGAAGCAGTAGACCAGGATGACATGATATACTTGATGCCATGGGGGCACATCTGATACCTTGGGAGTATGTGTGTATGTTCTAGTGTCCAACTCTACCAGATTTATATAAACCCACCATGCATCCAGCACCATGCATCCGGCACCATGCATCCGGCACCATGCATCCGGCACCATGCATCCGGCACCATGCATCAGGCACCATGC
>LR756434.1:18354-155854 GCA_902729485.2 Mus minutoides | reverse complement strand
CAGCAAAACTACAGTTACGAAGAAGCAGCGAAATAATTTTATGGCTGGGGGTCACCACGACATGAGGAACTGTTTTAAAGGGTCACAGCATTAGGAAGGTTGAGAACCAATGACATATATGATAGTGCAAATCAATACGTCTTTCCTTTATATGGCTGAATACCATTCTATTATATCTATAGGTCATATTTTATTTACCCAGGTAGACGTTTGGGGTTTCTTACCTGTTGGCAAGTGTGAAAAAAATGCTGGTATGAACACTTGTGTGCAAATATTTGAGTACCCGTTTTCAGTTCTTTAGGGCATATACATCAGAATAGAATTTCCAGGTCAGGTAACATCTCTATGTTTAATCTTTTTATTTTTTTATTGAAAATAGATTTTTTTCATATAGTAATTTTTCTTTCTTAAGATGGGCTTTCACTGTATAGTTCTGGATGGCCTGGACTTGTCATGTAGACTCCACTGACCTTACACTAACAGCTATCCTCCTGCCTCTGAGTGCTGGGTTTAAAGGCATGAGCCACCTTACTTGGTTTCATGTTTAGTATTTTTTTTTAGGAATTAGAAGTTGTTTCCCACCATGTGTGTGCTATTTTACATCCTGCCAGCAGATCATGGAACCCCAATGTCGTCGCGTCCTTACTTCCCCTTCTGTCTTTCTTTTTAAAAATAATGAATTCCTTGAGAAATTAATACAGTGAGTGTATTTTGATCCTGACCAGCCCTGCTCCTCCTCACAGATTTCCCCTCCCTCATTTTTTGGCTTTGGCCACCTGAACAATGTGAGTGGAGTCCCATTGTGGTTTTGCTCTGTTTCCTGATGGTTAATGACACAGCGAGTCCTCTCGTGTGCTTACCCTATCTGTGTCTCAGGGTGGGGGTGTGTCTACACAGGCATTTGTGCTTTTTGGCATATATATATATGGTATGTGTCCATGTATGGCATATATGTATGCGGTGTGTGTCCATGTATGGCATATATGTATGTGGTGTATGTCCATGTAAGGCATATATGTATGTGGTGTGTGTCCATGTTCACATGCCTGCACAAAGGAAAATGGAGTCCCTAGGCTGATATCCAGAAGCTTCATTAATTGCTCCCCACTTTATATATTGAGGAAGGGTCTCCCACTGAACTCACAGCTCGCCAATGATCCAATTAGTCTAGCTGGCTCTGGATTCTCGGTCTCGGTTTTGTGTCCCAGGATTACTGATAGGTCTGCACTGCCCTGGGCTTTTAGGCGGGTTCTGGGGATCCAAAGTCCGGTCCTCACACGTGCACAGCAAGCCCTTTACCTGCTGAGCCATCTTCCCAGCCCCACAGTTGCTATTTTTAAATATAACTATTTGTCTTTTTTATTACTGGGTTGTTAGCATTCTTTACATAGTCTATATACAATCTCTTATCAGATACACGGCTTGCAAACCCAGTTAGTCTGTGGGCCGTGTTTTCACAGTGATCATGAAGATTAGTATTCGTTCTTATTTAAATATTTGGTAGAATGTACAGTTGAAGCCATCTGGCCCTGGGGCTTTCTTTGTGGGTAACTTTTAAATCATTATTTGTTTTGATTTTCTTTTTTAGACTTTCTGTTTCTTTCTGAGTCAGTTTTCGTAGTTTGTGGTTTCCTGTGAATTTTCCCATTTTCATGTAAGTTATTAAATTGTATGTCATACAATTGTATACAGTATTTGCATTCTCATTCTATGGCTGTAACTTTGTTGAAACATTTTTTTTTAGATCAGCATTGAAGCTGTTTTGTTTTTTACTGTAATAATCAGCGCGGTGATAAGCATTTTTACGAGTGCTTGACATAGTGTACATGTGTTAGGATATAGATTGCTAGGGATGTAGCTGCTGGATCAGGAGTTCATTTAAATGAACGATGGCTCTCTCTGTCCTCTTGTCCCTGTCTTTATTGATCTGTGTAAGCTCTGTGTCTGGCCGTTTCAGTGCCCGGGAGACTGAGGTGGAAAGAGCACTGTGTGGCATGTACTTAAAGTGTGTAGAAAGGCCAGGTTTGGAGTCTGGATGTCTGGTGGTTCCTGTGGCCATGGGTGCTGGGTGTGGATGCCTCAGGCCTCCTCCGTACCTGCTATGTTGGCTTTCAGACGGTACGTCCTAGATCAACATAGGTCTCATGCTTCCTGCCTCTTTAGCAGGCCCACTTTATAGTCTGCCAGATGATTGGGACCTGAAGCAGGAATGAACCTCTCCAGGTGACTTCCCAGAAGTCCTTCCCATTGGTAGTTCCCTTCTGGAGGATTCTGAGGGCAGTAGGGCCACAGGCTGCTCTAGCTCACTGGTGTCTGCAGAGCCTGGAGAGTGCTGGGTGATGAGGTGTGTTCACTCTCATCACGGCAGCTCTTTCTCATGAAGGGCGTGTTTGTTCTGGGCACTCGCTGACTTACAGATGCCAGGGTTCAGATGTGGGCAGTGGTGCTGGGGGATGTATGAAAAGTCTTTGTGTCCTTAGCAGTCTTGCCAGCTTCCTTGATGCTGGTCCCCACCCCACCCTTCCCCTGGAGCTTACACAGGTGATACCAAAGTAGGTTAAAGGTCCGGTCTGGTGCTGTTGGAGCATTGAAAAATCATTCATCTTTGGACCTGGAGGCCCAGGATGTTTGGAGCTTTGCCTCACCAACTTGCTGTAGGTCTCAAAGCTGTGCCTCAGAGCACAGCTGGGGACATAGGGCCACATCAGGCCCAGGCTGGAGCAGCTGTGTGTTTGCTGGCTCTCTTTCTGTCAGGTCCTGAGTGAGATTTTATAGGAGACAGAAAAGACCGTCATGTTACACATGGCAGACAACTATGAGTATTGGTGATGTTGGCACTGCTGTTGGCTGGAAACATCCCAGATACCGTTCTTCTGGAGCATGGGTCTGCCCAGGCATTTTGGGGTGACTTGGGTTTTCTCCAGGGGACCACGTACCCTCCTTCTGCGAGGGACCGCACTCTGTAGGACTTATCATCAGCCCGGGCTTGTTTTGTTTCTTTGATTGATTGGGCTGTTCTGGCTCTGCAGGCCTGCAAAGGCAAAAATCACATTATCATCTCTCTTGACCCAAATGAATCTTGTCCCTGGGGAAGGAAGGCTGGGGCTCAGTTTCCAGAGAGATTCCCAGCAGCCCTCCCTACTGAACCCCCAACCCCTTTATATCTTTCAGTCTGCGGAGTTCTTCGAGATGCTGGAGAAAATGCAGGTGAGTACCCTAAATGGTGCAGCAGCCCACCCTCGGGCGTGGAGGCGGCAGGGTTGTGGATCTCAATACCGGGAGGTGGCTCAGAGGGAAGGGACCCTCAGCCCCAACAACTTAGGCCACTTCGCTGTTGAGTAAGTGGCACTGAGTTCTTGGGTAGACTCCTGCCTTGAAACATGGAGGAGGGCATGGAGGGCTAGCCCAGTACCATTAACCCTTGGGATATGGGGACAGTTCAGTAGAGCTGTTGATTCTGGAAGGAGTTGAAAAAGCAAGCCCCACCTAGGGGAGAGTTATGTAGAGTCAGGGAGACAGAGCCACAAGTGAGATACAGATCTGAGTTCAAATCCCACACTTGCCGCTTACTGGTACAACCTGCTGGCCATTTCCAAGTCACCAAAACCAAATAAGAGTAAAAATACCCATTGATACAGTGTTGGAGAGGAAATGAGATCCTATATGGAAATGCTTGGGGGGGGGTACCCCACAAAAGGCAATGTTTGGAGTGGATGTGAGGGCCCTTTTGTAGTCACAGTCTGTAACTGCAGATCCAGCTCTGTGGGTTAAGGCAACTGTGGATGTAATCACTGAGGTGCTATGACGGCTGTACTGAGCATGTATAGACATTGTCTTTGCTGTTCTTCCCTGGACAAGGCAGCAATCATGTTAGGGATTGTAAGTCACCAAGCGATGACATGGAGGACACAGCAGGATGTGAGCATGCTCTGTGCAGGCACCGTGCCACTGAACATAGAGAACTGAGTGTCCAGGGTTGTTCCTATCCATGTGCCCCCGGAGCCAGTGTCTCCCACCCTGGACTAGGGGTCACAGATAGGAGCTGTTCTGTTTTCCATGCCAGGGTCAGCTGAGGTCTGGATTGTGATGGAGCAGTTGATAATGGCATACATATTCCAGGCACTTCTCTAGGATCGTAGATTGACAGGGGCTGTCTTGTCCTTATGAGGCCTTCAGAGCAACATATCCCACTGCCCTTCCAACCCCATGCCACAGGGGACAGCACCCAGCAAGAGCACTGGGAAGTATGCTGCTCATTTCTGCTCCAGAGGAGGAAGAGTCTGGTTTAGTTTCTTCTTTCTATTCTTATTTCAGGAGGAAGGTTTGAAATAAGGGGCTGCCAGCTTTGGGAGGTGGGGCAGAGAAAGGGTCCGGGGTGGTCCTGTTTTATTCAGAGCAGAAGGCACTGCCAGGTTTCCCTGAGGACAGGGTAAGGGAAGGGAAGAGAAGGGAAGGGAAGAGAAGGGTGCATTAAGGGAGAGTAATTGTCAGTAGTCATGCCATTACTACGGATAAACTGTTCAGTTCTCCTCTGCGCCCAGCAGTTTGTGGATTACAAACTCATTTTATTCGCATTTAGGGGAACTCATAATCTAGCTGCGGAAACAAGCAATGGCACCACAGCGTAGCTGGAGACAGGGTATCATTAAGTGCTCAACAGCAGAGCAAAGCTGGGGAGCTTCCCTGCTAGCCAATGAGATCTCAGCTCACTGGGAGAGACTGGTGGCCCCCTCTGCCTTCCCTGTGATTGCNTTACAAACTCATTTTATTCGCATTTAGGGGAACTCATAATCTAGCTGCGGAAACAAGCAATGGCACCACAGCGTAGCTGGAGACAGGGTATCATTAAGTGCTCAACAGCAGAGCAAAGCTGGGGAGCTTCCCTGCTAGCCAATGAGATCTCAGCTCACTGGGAGAGACTGGTGGCCCCCTCTGCCTTCCCTGTGATTGCCTCCTCAGCCCGCCCACCCTCACCTGCAGCCTAAGTCCCTGCCTCCTCCCACAGAACCCAGCCCTGTGGACTGACTCTTGGACCCCTCTGCTTGTCTGGATTTGCCCCTCCCAGCCATCCTGGGAGCAGGGGCTCATGTTCAGAATCTCGTTATGTCAGAGACAAGTGATTCCCGTCACGGCTTCCCAGATGAACCTCAGTAGCAATGGCGGGGGGTGGGGTGGGGGAGCAAAACTGTGGTGTGTAAGACTCACTCATGTGTGCATGGGGCACTGGTCCTAGCCGTCTCAGTTTCCAGCAGTTCCTGGTTGGAGCTTACACATAGGGAGCAGAGAAAGAATGTTGCACGATGTGGCTGGATCCCATCCTCAGGCATGGGTATTTCCTCTCTTCATTTTGCCATTGTGGAAACTGAGTCTTGGAGGAGTTATGTGGTTGGGCCACATTGCTAGTTCTGAAGCACCAAAACTGGGATCCAAGATCCCCAGTCCCAGCCCAAGTGTAGGAATTTGAAGCCAGGCATGTTTTGTGGGGCATATACTTTGTAGGCTCCCAGCCCACATACAGATCTGAACTGGATGTCCTCTAGCTGAGTGTCCTTGGTCAGGTCATTTCTTGCTCTGAACTTCTAGTTCTTCTTGGAGACAGGGAGAAGGGAAGACAGTACCTCCTGCAGATGCTTGGTGGAGGGAGGGCCTGGCTGAGGATGGGGCTCCCTGGTGGGGGTGAGGGTGGAGTGTCAGTCAGTGAGGCTGGGGCAAGGTTGCACTCCTGCCCTGGGGACTGTTCCCAGACCAGGATGACTAATGAAGGACAAACAAAACAAACTCTGACATCACTCCCCCGCCCGCCCAGTGTGCCAACCTGGACGGGGTCTGCAGGGCCACCCAGGCAGCTTCCTCCAGGTGTGTGTGAGAAGCACCTGTCAGTGGGAGGGGCCTTCCCACGCCCTCCTGAACAATGCTGGGGGCATGACTCAGTCCAGCAGTCCAGAGAAGCTGTTTCGGATTCCACCCAGTTAGTTAGCAGGAGCCCTGCTGTCCGGGGAGCAGGGTGTTTATTACATACCCAGCTTCAGATGCAACTCCCAGACACCCTCTGTGTTCATGCTATCACCCGATGCATCCAGTCTTGGAAAGGCTGTGTGTTTCCTTCCTTTTTGCACAGTCCAGTTAAGTCAGAACCCAGCCAGGGTTGCTGGACAAGGAGGCTACTCCCAGAAGTGAATTCTCAGCAACGCTAGGCAAAGCCCTTTAATCCAACCCTAGTCCTTGAATCTGGAAGATGCAGGTGTTCGGTTGAGGTCTAATCCTTCTACATATGTGGCTAGGGAGACTTCCTGGGTTACAAATAGGAAGTGGAATGAGGACCTGAAGGACCGTGGTTCCTGCCTGTCACTCAAACACTCTTCCTTCAATGAAGAAGGTGGAGGACCGATGTGCTGGCTCTGACACTTGCAGATGTGGGTGTTCATCTTTCCCATTCGCTGTCCTATGGCTTTCAGGAAGGGGTTTAGACACAGAGATGATAATACCACCCATTTAGACTAATTCTATGATAATACCACCCATTTAGACTAATTCTACGCACAGCTTTTAGTGTATACCATTGGTATTTGAAATGCATACCCCATCACCAGCCTTTAACCTGGGCTGTGATGGCAGCCACCATCACCTTCTCTACAGCTGACAACAGGAGTCACACAGAGGAATCTGTGGCTTGTTCCAGGTCACCAGTCTAGGAAGTGGCAATGTTGGGATTTGAACCCAGGTGACCTGGCTCAAGTCTATTTATAGTCTTAACTGGCCACCCCCCACACCCTTATCTGAGGTTGGTGTTGGGACTGACAACTTCTAAGTATGGGAGGTGAGAGTTTTCAGCACCCACCAGCTGGCTAAGTGCCCAGACATTCCTACCCATGAGCAGTGACCTATGTTTACGAGGATCCTCTCTTCCTTGTTTCCGCAGGGAATCAAGCTGGAAGAGCAGAGGCCAGGACCCCAGAAGAACAAGGTGGGGTAGGCGGTAGAGTGGCCAGGTGGGCCCCGAGAGGGGCCAGTGTAGGAAGAGGGCAGGAGGATCAGGGAGTGGGTTGGACTTTCCTCGAATGCACACCAACTCTGCTTTGTACCAGCCAGTTAATGACTGAACTCTTGTTAGACTCATGTCTGGCGGGGCGGGGGGCAAAGGGACCCTGGC
Source organism: Mus minutoides (assembly GCA_902729485.2). Taxonomy (NCBI): domain Eukaryota; kingdom Metazoa; phylum Chordata; class Mammalia; order Rodentia; family Muridae; genus Mus; species Mus minutoides. The sequence goes on along the minus strand of LR756434.1, from coordinate 148,704 downwards.
TCAGTGTCTTAGGGCTGCTGCCCATCAGGTTAGTGGAGACCTCAAGTGAGACCGAAGGATCGGAGGCCTGGATTGGCTCCTTCCCATTCTTTCTGTGCACCTACATGGTGTTGAGGGTTGCCAGGCTCTGGACTCTGATGGGCCACCAGGTCTTAGCTTCAAATTCTCACCCAGCTCTCTTTCTGTCTTGGCCCCGTAGGATGATAAGCTAGTGCCGTGTGTGTGTGTGTGTGTGTGTGTGTGTGTGTGTGTGTGTGTGTGTGTGTGGTGATCAGGACCTCCCTTTTTTGTGCTACGTCTTTTGTTAGCTGGGTTTTCATTCCAGTCTACTGTTTGATGGGCACGGGATGCTGAGTCCTTAAAGTTGCGGCCAGAAGGTTCTCTGACTCTGCTTCCCTTGAAATCCTGGTGCATCTTACTAGGTCCCCCTAACACATCCCTTCATTAGACCTGGGTGTGGAACATGCAAACAGAAGTTGGACTGTCATGGCCACTTGTGGAACTAATGTCACTGTCCCGTGCTTTCTCTTGCAGGATGACTATATCCCGTACCCCAGCATTGAAGAGGTAGGAGCTCCCTGACTACTATATCCTGCTCAGGGATCCCTTCCTGAGGAGAACATGGCCTTCCCAGCCCCACATGGGAGATCTTGGGCCTAAGACTTGAGGACCTAATGCCCTTCCTGTCTTTGCCTTGTGACCAAAGCTTTTCTGAGGTTTAACTGGGTTCTTGTAAAACCCAGAGTCCCAGTGAAGCTAGAGATGCCCTTGACCTGAGATAGAGGGCCTCCCTCTTTGGAACAGTTCGGAGGTGGGTGGGGTTCCTCTCCACTGCAGTCCAGGTTATGCTTCAGGGCAAGAACTTCCCTCTGTCCCCAGGTTGTGGAGAAGGGAGGCCCATACCCTCTGATCATCCTGCCTCAGTTTGGAGGCTACTGGATTGAGGACCCAGAGAACGTGGGTACTCCAACGTCACTAGGCAGCAGCGTTTATGAGGAGGAGGAAGAGGACAGCCTGAGCCCCAACACGTTCGGCTACAAGCTTGAGTGCAGGGGTGAAGCCAGGGCCTACCGCAGGCATTTTCTAGGCAAGGTGAGCCCAGGGACCCTTGCAGAGCTGGCCCTGCCTTGGGGAGGGGGACATGGATCTCTGTTCCAGGGCTCCTCTGTCTTCTCTTTCTAAGTTCTCTCCTTCTCACTGCGTACCTGTGTTACTTAGAGTCGTAGGAATGGGAGAGTCCCTGTGAGGGACCCTTTTGAAGACCACCTCCAGTAGGTGCTTTCTGAGGCAATGGGATGGGTAGTGCTGGGGATGCAGGAGGATGCCACAGAGTTTTAACCACTCACGGCAAACTATGCCCTCCTTGCTTGGATGGCTGTTTATATTTGCACAGCGCCCATCTCTCAGGCTCTCTCAGGGTGGTCTCTTGAGTACTCAGATTGGATGGTGTCCCCTGAGACTGATTGTTCAGTGAGGACAAAGTTACATTCTCTTAAACACACTCTTGTTCAGACTTGATACATTCCCCATAGTCCCAAGGGAAGCTTTTGGAGATCTCTAGCCTAAGAGAGAGCTTTGCAGTCTCACAGGAAGGAGGTTATATCCAAACCTCACTGCACACGAGGGAATGCAGTTTAAGTGCAACTCCCATGGCCTCATTGTGAGTGTGGGGGGCCTGGGAGGTAGGCTCCTGGAAGCCGGTGAGAGCCTCCCTTGCTTGTGAAGAGGGACTGTCGTTCTGCATGGGTTCCTCCTCGATTTCTTCCAGTTCCAACTGGTTAGGGTTGTCCTCTGGGTGAGAAAGTGAACTCAGCATCAGGTGGTGAAGAGAACTTGAGAGTCCAGCCAGATGTGGGGTCGAGCCTGGTTCTGTCAGCAACTGGCTGTGTGGTTGGGATGGGGATGGTAAACATCATCTCCTACACAAAGCTGTGGTCAGGATTAAAGAGGATAATGGGGACTAAGTTCATGAGATGGTGCCTGGCACATCCTGAGGACTTGGTAGTTGGCAACTATTAATATTATCTTCTTCTTCAACTTCTTCTTCTTCTTCTTCTTCTTCTTCTTCTTCTTCTTCTTCTTCTTCTTCTTCTTCTTCTTCTTCTTCTTCTTCTTCTTCTTCTTCTTCTCTCTCACCGTCACCATCATTGTCACCACTGCTGTAGCAATAGCATCCCTCTCTTCCGCCTTTCTGTGGGACTTCTCCCTTTCTGTTGAAGGAGGTGATATGGGGGCCATGTCTGGAGGCTCACATCCAATTTCTGTTTCTAGGATCATCTAAACTTTTACTGTACTGGCAGCAGCCTGGGGAATTTGATCCTGTCCATCAAATGCGAGGAAGCTGAGGGCATTGAGTACCTTCGGATCATCCTCAGGTAGGGCAGCAACACTACACTAGCAGAGACCACGCCTCTCCCAGGCAGAGCTGGTATTAAGGAAGAAGGAGGTTGGGGGGGGGGATACCAGACTGACTAGTCTGATCTGGTTGTACAGGAGGGCCAGACCTGCTGGAATCCTGGGAGCCGTGATATTGTCAGGCAGCAGGAGATTGCTGGCTGTGTTCCTGTCTGAGTCTCAGGGTCACCTAGGCCAGAACTTCTAGAACTTTCCCGTCTTTCTTAGGAGGAGCTGTGACTCTGAGGAGATGAAGGACAGAATAGGGATAGCTGAGTGTGGCTCATCAGGGTGGGTCACAACCCCATGGGAGAGAGTTGGCCAGGGCCTGCTATCCGTCTAGGGAAGGCTGTGTATGCTCTGGTCCTTGGGCTGGAGTGCTGTCCACAGCAGGAACACTGAAGCCAGGGTCCTTCCTTCTGAATCTCAAGTGAGAGAATTAGAACTGGTTTTCATTTGGTTTAACTAATACAGTTTGCTAAGTTTCTTTGAACCAGAAACTGTGACCAGTGCTAGGCACAGCCATGTCTGAGTCTTGTTTCCTGTTCTTCGGAGGCTTACAGTCTCACAAGAGAGAAACAGAATTTTAATATATGTCACAAGTGTTATTCTGGTCATTTGCATAGGATGCTATAGGAGCCCGGATGAATCTGTGTGTTTATCTCTGTCCCTGTGGTGAAGTTGGAAAGAGTGTAATTGGAAGCACTTGGAGGTATATGAAGATAGGGATACCAGCCTTCTTTTCTGGGTACTTTTTGTGTATGGGTGTGCATTTGTGTGTGCACTTGTGTACGTGCATTTGTGTGTGCACTTGTGTGTGCATTTGTGTACGTGCAGCCTGTGGTTGATGTTGGGTGTCTTCCTCTATTTCTTTCCTTTTTAGTTTTTGTTTGTTTGTTTGTTTTTGTTTGTTTGTTTTTGTCTTTCGAGACAGGGTTTCTCTGGGTAGCCCTGGCTGTCCTGGAACTCACTCTGTAGACCAGGCTGGCCTCGAACTCAGAAATCCACCTGCCTCTGCCTCCCGAGTGCTGGGATTAAAGGTGTGCACCACCACTGCCTCTGGCTTGTCTTCTTGTATTTCTTGACAGCTTTGTTTTGGAGATAGGGTCTCACTGAATCTGGAGCTCATCAGGTCTAGCTGACCCGTAGGCCACAGGGATCCTCCTGTGTCTGCCTCCCTGGCACCAGGATACAGGCACACACCACTGTGCCGAGGTTTTTATTCAGGTGCTGGGAATCTGAAATCAGCTCCATATTGCTTGAGTGGCAAGTACTTTACAGACGGAGCCATCTCCTCAGCCCCAGGAATAACATTTTGATTTTTTTTTTTCTGCCCAAAATTTAAGTTCTCAATATGGGAACATACAAGGAAATACATAACCCTGCTTTGGAGGAGATATTTGGGGAAGTCGGTAGCACATGCCCAGCTTCTGTTTGCATCTTGGTGATGCTGGGGAAGGAGCCCCTGGGGCTGGACAGCTGAGGCCCGTTCTTTGCCCACTAAGCAGGACCTTATTTACTTATTTGGAAAGGAAGCCATTGTCTATGCAAGCGTTGACCTGGGTAGATGACAGATTTGTAAGGCATGGAAGAGTTAGTTGAAGTTTCACGAGTGGGCAGTTCCTGGATCCTAGTCTCTAAATAGGATCTCCATTTAGATGAGCTTCTGCTAAAACCCAGACCAAGATTACATGGGGTTTCTGAGGTGACAACTGATTATAAGGAGCTTTTAATTTTTCTTTCTTTCCTGACTTTTTTTTTGAAGCAATTTTGTAGTTCAGACTGGCCTAGAGCTCACTGTATAGTCAAGACTAGCTTCCAACTCACAATCCTCCTGCCTCAGGCTCCTGAGTGCTGAGATGTGAACCTCCTTGCTTAGCTCTCCAAATCTCTGTTTTCTAATGTTATATCTCATATATCCCAGATGAAATATTTACCAGGACAAAAGGTAGTGAAAGGTATTGGGCACACAACACACACACACACACACACACACACACACACACACACACACACGTAATTTTTTTTTAAAGGTATATCCTACAGGACAGTTAGGACCAAAATGTGGGTGAGATGGAGTTGAAGCTTGATTCTCCTTTCTCAGAAAGCAGTGGATTGGAACGGATATAATTAGAGACTCTGAGTTGGGCCCTGGTGGCTCGTGCCTATAATCACAGCACTTCATAGGCCAAGAGTTTGAGGCTGGTCTGGGCTACATAGTGAGTCTCCATAGGAGATTCTAGAAGAATCTGGTTCTCTTTAGGGATGAATAGTCAGATATCTTTCTCCGTAGACGTATTTTTGTTTTAGGCCTATAGCATTTGAAACCAGTAACCCCGGGAACCCAGGAAACAGAAATGTGGCTCTCCCACAGAAAGCCAGCGGGTAGAAAGGCAACGAGAAGCTTCACACCAGCCAGGAAGCTGGACAGTCGCAGCATGGACCTGGGCTAATTGCCAGGCCATTTGGAAGCTAGGCAGGAAAAATTGGCTTCATGGCTTAGCAGCTTCACTGGACACAAAGAAGGACTTAAGCAGAGGTGACATTCCCTTGCTGGCAGTGACGACTGTCCCAGCATAGACCCCTGGATTATTTCATTTGGTGTCTGGAATTTTTAGCAACCAGCTCTCCAGCCTAAAACATGAGACAAGCATGCCGACAGCCTCTGCATATTGTGGGGCTACCCACCCATCACAGGCATCTCTTCTCATATTTTAAGGACCACCTGCATTTATTTGCTGTGAGTTCTGTTCATAAGGCTTGTTTATTTTTTTTTATATTTTCTTTTTTTTTCTTTTATTAGATATTTTCTTATTTTACATTTCAAATGCTATCCTGAAATTTCCCTATATCCTCCCCCCACCCTTCTCCCCTACCCACCTACTCCCACTTCGTGGCCCAGGCGTTCCCCTGTATTGGGGCATATAAAGTTTGCAATACCAAGGGGCCTCTTTTCCTGATGATGGCCGAGGCTTGTTCATTTTTAAATTAGATTATAGCTTGACATTTCTATTTTGAAAGTCTTGTAAGTAGTTCTGACAAATATGGAGTAAGTCTAAATGGGTTTCAAAATGTGAGCTCTCTGCTGCACATGTTCACTTATATTTTGACAATAAAACTAGAAATTCATAACAAAATAATGCCTTTGAAAATTCACTTACCCATTTAGGAATAATCTCAATAAATTTCTAAGTACATTTTAGGCCAGAGAGGAAGTCAAAGCCACAAGGTAGTAGAATATGTATAAAGTAATGATATTTAATGGTTGTGATAGCTTAGAGGTTAAGAGCACAGGCTGTTCTTCAAGAGGATCCTGGTTCAATGCTCAGTACCCACATGGTGGCTTTCAATTGCCTATAATTCTAGTTCCAGACCTTCTAACACATTCTTTTGGCCTCCAAGGTCCTAGGCATGCACATGGTGCACAGCCATACACACAAGCAAAATACCCAGACACATTAAAAAAAAAAGAAATGCCATTTATAATATTGTGATATAAGTTGTATTCAAAGCCATAGTTATAAGAAAATATATTGCTGTACCCAGCTTATTGCTGAATAAAAAATGATAATTGCAAGTGACTAGAGAGTTGTTATTAGTGACTTCTTGGTGTTTCAGTCCCCTTATGCATGAGGAAATTATTAAAATAATTGAGTACTTATGTGCCCTAGTGAGTCTGGGCCCCACATATTGTAGCTTCTCAATAATGATAGCTGGCCTCATGATGATCAACACTGTTATCTAAAGAAAGCAGTAGGAAGGGATGAACAAAGATTAATGTGGAAAAAATAATTAGAATGGAAAGAATGTAAGTCTTGGTTACCAAATCGCAGCTTCTACCAGGGAAAGCAAAACAAGATAGATGAATATCTGGACAACCATAGAGACAAGAGGGATGGTAGTACATATTTGTTATCCCAGCATTTGGGCGGTAAAGTCAGGAAAACCAGGAGTTCAAGCTTACTCTTGCCTATAATGAGTGGAGTTGGAGACCAGCCTGGGATACCTAAGGACTGTATCTCATTATCCATGTAGATAAAATACACAAAACATACATGTAGAAATAAAAATATTCAAAATATTTCAATGTAAATAATATGTGGATTTATATTATATTATATTAAAATAAACAAAATGAGACCTAAAAGATACATAGTTGGGGCCAGAGAGATGGCTCAGTGGTAAGAAGAGCTGGCTGCTCTTCCAGAAGATTTGGGATTCCCAGCATCCATGTGGCAGCTTGCAACCATCTATACCTCTAGCGTCATGGGATCCAGTGTCCTCTCTTGGCCTCTGTAGGCCACATGTGGTACCCATACATACATGCAGACAAATCTCATACACATAAAATAAAAGTTAATGAGTCTCTAAAAATAATAGTTACAGATATGGAGATTAAGTAATAATTAATGAATGTTGTGTGTGGCATATGCCATTACACTGGAAATTCCACTAAAAACAGATGCCCTTCTAGGGAAGAGCACGTCACTAAGTTTAACTCAAGATCATGAGATTAAAAATCCAAATGTGCCAACAACTGTGGTGTAAGTTAGGAAAGTTCTCAGAGAGCTCTCTCTCTCTCCAGGTGTTTCTGGCTCTAGAAGATTTTACAGGTAGATATTTTAAACTTTTAGGGAACAGATTAGTGTTATTTGAACTGTTCAAGAAAATAGAAAAATATGGAAGGCTTCTCAGCTAACCTGTTAATGCTTAGAAGATCCTTAAACAAACAGGCAAATGAAAGGCCAATTTATAAAAATGAAAAAAAAATAGGGTCCAATGTTTATGAACACAAAAGAATATTTTAAGCAAAGCATTGGTCAGAGAAATCCAAATCTGTGTAGAATATAAAGAATATTTATGATGGTCAAGAAAGAATTACTTAGCAATGTAAAGGATGGTTATTGTGCTATATGCTATATAGTTATAGCATTATTCATTCAATGTCTGTTTAATCAGCACTTGGTATGTGCCAGAGTACTGGGGATCGACCCCATGGCCTGTGCATGCTAGGCGACCCCATGGCCTGTGCATGCTAGGTGAGCACTTTGCCACTGAACTTCACTTGCAGCGCCTGCTTTGAATATTCTTATTCCTCTCAATCCTACTCATCTCCTTTCTGTGGGCTCAGGGATCTTCATAGGTTTCTTGGGGTGGCATAAAAGATAGCTAGTGATAATGGTTCAAAGCCCGCGCGATATGTGTCAGAGTGGATATAGGAAGGAAAGACTGTCCTAGAGAGTAGAAGCAAGCTAGATTATGTGTAAATTTTGGAAGCTTGTTTGTTTTCTTAATCTTCAGACTACTTCTATAGAGCAGAGTATGTCATGATCAGGCATATAGAATGAATGGATATATCATGATCAGGTATGTAGAATGAATGAGTATACCATGATCAGGCATGTGGAATGAATGAGTATATCACGGTCAGGCATGTGGAATGAATGAGTATATTATGATCAGGTAGGTAGAATGAATGAACTGGCTAGGATGAGGAGAATGGTTTGGGACAAAGGAAAGACCCCAGCAGGGAGGTGGGTCAGGAGGCCACTAAGTTAAGCAGAGCCAGATGAGAGCAAGTTATGATCCAGGCTACCATTGTTAAAATGTGAGTGGCCTCCTCCAGAGCTGTACGGACTGGCAGCCATGGTGGGAACCAAGCCAGGGTAGCTTGTACTGAGAATAGAGAAAAGTGGGTGGATAGTTTCAAACACGTGGGAAAACTGACATTAAAGAGACAGCCAAAATGTCACCAAATGGGAGAGGGATTTACTGCTGATGGAATGCAAATAACGGTGTGCTTTCAGAATGACTTAAACACGTTTACGACCTTAAAAGAAGGCAAAGAATAAAGAGCTTCTTTCAACTGGGCCATAAACTGCTGCTGGGAGAATTGAATCAGGATCCCATGGGTGTATCTAGAGAACAATTAGAATTATCAGAGCGAAAAGCAGTTGTTGACATAAATGTAATGCACAGGATAAAATCTAATCTGTTCAAAGAGTGAGCTGGGAGGTAGTCCCACAGAATCCACCCAGGATCCAGTACAGAAAAAGAGATTAAATGTAACAAAAGAAGAGAAGACTAGACATCAGGCTGGGAGCTCTCTGCATTTGTCTTGGAAGTTCCTGAGGGAAGAGTAGACACGGTCCGTGAATAATTACCCAGAAGTCAGTGCTGTGGCTATGAGAGAGCTGGATGGAGAAAGCTCACAGACGTACTGCAGATCATGTTTTCAAAATGCAACAATACCAGTAGACATGTTTAAATGAAACAACAAAGCTCAGACTAAGGTGACGCTGCTTAGTGAAAGGCAGTCTCTGAGGCGCTGCCATCTCTGAGGCGCTGCCATCTCTGAGGCGCTGCCATCTCTGAGGCGCTGCCATCAAGGTGGAGGACAGATTTCCCCTTGGCCCTTAACAGCTGTTGGACACTGGGATACCATCTTTAAAGTGTTGTAACAGCAAACAAGAACTCTTTTAACCCACGTTATCATTTATCATTAAAGATAGAATGAAACGGTTTTCAAACATTAAAAGTAATGCGAGCAGTGTGCTTCTCAGAGTCTCCCAGGAAGAATTACTGAGAGATACACGTTAGCCAGGAGAAAAGGGAACCTGGAAGCAGAGGTGCAATGAAAAAGTAAGGAGAAATAGGTAAGTAGTATTGACCAGTCCAGTTGCTGACTGGCACAAAGCAGTGGCTTTTGGCAAGTTCAAAAGGAAAGGCTGAACTCTATTTATAACAAAAGTAGAAAGGCTGTCAGGAGGGAAGAAGTCAGTGGATGGAGCTTACAGGCAACAGAGTTCCAGAGGCTGCAGAGGGTCCTGGTGTGGGGCGGGAAGGTTAACACATAGGTATCCTGGGAGATGTAGGATACAGAGGGATAAAAAGAATAATAAAATCAAATCAAGCAAACAAACCCACAAACACCAGGACCTCATTCATTCAGTGGAACGCTAGAGAGGAGAAACAAGAAAACAAGCCACAGAAAATACAAAAGGACGGACTCAAAGTGATTCCAAACATGTTGGCGGTTACCATGAATACAAAGAGAGATTAAGCTAGCCACTAAAATATTAGAAAATCAGATTGGATTAGGAATATAGCTATAGTTTGTTCTAAGAGACCTTGAGAAAAAACATGGCGTGGAAAGGTTTAGAGCAAGGGAATGGGTAAAGACACATAGGGAAATAATAACTAAGAAAGGCGGTATGACAGTATTAAAACAAGGCAGTATAGAGTCTACTTATAAAGCTCCAGCATAAAGAAGCATGCCTTTGTCACCTGGGCATGTTTCTTCCCCACTCTCAGGGGTTTCCACTGTGTGGTAGGAATGCCATGTTGCCCTCCTGACTCTCCTGGTTGTCTCCCCTGTTTCAGATAGCTTTGTTCTGGAGCAAGAACTTGATGTACAGCTATGTTCCTTCTCCCCTTTCCTCATGGAGTTTTCTCCACAGGAAGGGTCTTGGCCCTGCCTCACTGTACCTGTGATGTAGGTAATTTCTGAGACTTGGCTAAGTCTGTTTCATGGTCACGCTGAACTGTGTGCTCTCACTAGGTGTTTGTCAGCAACGGAAGAATGATTTCAGCTCCTCACTGCCTAGTCTTCCTGCTTACCTTGTTTGTTTTGAATTTCTTCAGGATAGAGTACGGAATGATGCTATTTGCTACCTTATAGTTAAGAGGCCAGGAGGCTGGCGAGATGGCTCAGTGGTTAAGAGGACCTGCGTTCGATTCCCAGCACCCACATGGCAGCTCACAATCATCTCTGTAACTCAAGTTCAAGGGGATCTGGCATCTCCTTCTGGACTCTGTTGCCACTGTATGCATTTGATGCATGGACATAAAGATGGGCCAAACACCAATTATATATATATATATATATATATATATATATATATATATATATATGAATGAGACAGGTCCCTGAGTACTAATTGTTGTGGATGTGTACTGGTAAGATAGTCTTAACTTTAAAAAGAAGGAACCTGGGCTACAGTGGTGCTTCATGATAAAAAGCCTTGCTTAGCATGTGCAAAGCCCCTTGCAAGAAAACAAAACAACAACAAAATCTCCAAAGCAAGAATTGAAAGACATTTAGGGAGGAGTAGACAAAAACCCCAGTTTAGTAGGAAATTCTGATAAAAATCTCTCAGAAAATAATGGCTAAGACAGAACAAAATTGCAAGGCCTATAAAAGATTTGAACACTACAATAAATAAGATTCAATCTTGTATGTTTGCTCTCAACAAAAGAAAAAAAAACACATCCTTTTCGAACCCACACGGACTGTAAGAAAGGAGAATAAAAAGACCTCTGTATTGTTTGCAAATTTAAAATAATACAATATAGATTATGCTCCTCGATTATGACAATTAATTTATAAACCAACAATAAAACACTAGAGGGGAAAATAATCTCGTATTTGGAATTTTTTAGAAAGCCCCTTTAAATAACCTGTGGGCTGAAAAGGAAATCAACAGAAGAACTGACAAAATATTTGGAACAAGATGGCAATAAAAACACTACCTATCAAAGCGTGTGGGATGCAGCTGAAGCGGGCTCACACACAGACGCAGAGTTGCAGATGTGTTTGTAAGAAAGAAGAAAGACAAAATGAGTACACATGCAGGCTGGTAAGCCAGGAAAAAAAAAAAAAACATAACGGCAGGGAAGAGAAAGAGGGGACAATAAAGACGAGGACAGAAAGCATGCATGGTAAAGGTGATAAGGCTGAAACAGTAAAGCTCAGCTAAGAACAGACAGCAGGTGGGTGATGGGTGTAGCCTGGTTGCCAGAGTGCTGACTTAACATGTGGAAGAGCTTGGGTCCAGCCTCGCGGCACTGCAGAATGAAGTGGAAAACTGCCTGTGATTAGACAAGGTTATCGCTATGTGGGAGGGATGCAGCTGCTAACAATAAAGCCCGAGATCATAAGACAACTTTATATCAATGCATGTCATGAGCACTTGGATGGAAAAACTTAAATTATCCAAATTGATTCAATAAAGAGTTGAAATCTCTATGTTTACCACTGTAAAGGGGCCTCTTATAGAGGATAGCCGTCCAAGAAAGCTCACACAAACAGTGTAGCGCACCTTTAGCAAACAGAATAAGGAAAAAATATAATTCATGCATCACACACACCATTTAAAGGACAGGAAGTTATCCTGTTATTTTGTTTCCTTGTTATGGAATCCTGGCAAGGGAGGTGCATGAAGAAGGGGAAGGAGCAGGAGGGGGGAGGAGGAGGAGGAAGAGGAGGGGGAGGAGGAGGAAGAAGAAAAGGAGGAGGAGGAAGAGGAGGAGGGGGAGGAAGAGGAGGAGGGGGAAGAGGAGGAGAAGGAAGAGGAGGAGAGGGAGGAGGGGAGAGGAGGAGGAGGAAGAGGAAGAGGAAGAGGAAGAAAGAAGGAGGAGGAGGAGGAGGAGGCAGTGATGGCAGCGGCCAGCATTGTTTTGGAGCATAGATGTGATGATCTAAAGAAACAACCAATTAAATTCAGGAGAATATTAAAAATTTATACACCAGAAACACTTGGAGTTTCACCCATGGTACAAAAAGATGGCTTAACAGAGTTACAGCCCACAAGGTTAACGGATTAAAAAATCATATGATGATCTAAGCAGATGTAGAAAGTGTTCCGTGAAATTCAGCGCTTTGATAATGTGCTAAATGAATCAGGGAACAGGCTAAATTTAGAGTCTTATGTTGAATCCCATTCTAAAGCAGATTCCATCCCATTTATATTTTGAGTAAATCCAGATTTTCAAATATTAGATTATCTTTCATACAGGTTCATTTGCATGTCAAAATCTAAATATATCTAGAAACTGAGCCCAGTGCACTGGGAGAATTAAAAACAAAACAAAACAAAAACCTTATAAACTCCAAAATAACGGTGGCCTTGCAAGCTTCTAATTGCATCAGCCATTTCCCCTGTGTGATCTTTAGGTGTCTACACCCCTGGTGCACACAGGAAGGAGTTCATTTTCTCATCTTTACTGTGGTATCTCTTTTCCCGAACTGGGACTCCCGGCTGGAGAGGCAGGTCTGTTCCCAGGGAGATGGAAGCAAGGAGCCCTGTCTGGTGTGACCTCAGACACTTCATCCACTGACTTTTTCATGGATGCCCCCTTCTTACCCTTATCTGTATACAGGTCCAAAGTGAAGACGGTGCATGAGAGAATCCCCTTGGCTGGATTGAGCAAGTTGCCCAGTGTCCCTCAGATTGCCAAGGTAAAAGCTAAAATTTAAGGGAAGGAAGGTGGCTTTCTCTATCCCCTTCGGGCTAGCTCTGGGGCGGGAGTGTAGGCTCTACTTTGGCAGGGCTATTTTGACTTGGCCTAGATGGAGTGAGATGGCTCTTAGCAGTTGCCTCCATCTTCCTTCCCTGTTTCCAGCTCATCCTTGTACCTGAAGCTGCTTGGGGAACAGCCTACTCCACCCGGGAGACAGGAGAAGTAGGAAGGCAGGGCAGGCCATAGCTAGCGCTTCAAAGGAGGCTAAGGGAGCCTTCACTGAGGAGTGGGGGCTGGGCTGGGCTGCCGGTGATCCAGATCCTGCCCTGCCATGAGTAAGGGACCATCATGGGGCAGAGGCTCATGCCACTGCATGCGTTACTGGGAACTTGGGAATGGAGCCAGCACAATGGGCTCAGAAGGGAGGCTGGCTGGCCCCACTCAGAATAGGAATGGGGGCGGGGTGACACTTTCTCGGTATTGACTTCTACTCAGAATAGAAATGTTTCTTAGGCTTCTTCATTTTGCGCCCTTTACTTTATCATGAGAGCCTAGAAAGGCTAGTAGAACTGTCCTGGGTCCGTATTAATGAGCAACAGAATTTGAACCCCGTGTGCTTCCGTCCTTCTGTGACGCTTTCTCTATGGGCAGAGGAGCCTGTGTGTGCTTTCTAGACGTGGTTCTTGACCTGTGTGTGTTTCTCTCCCTTCTCAGGCTTTCTGTGATGATGCAGTGGGGCTGAAATTCAACCCTGTTTTGTACCCCAAGGTGAGTAGTTTGTGCCTGTGGGCAGTTGTCTTCAGCTCTTTAATTTGGCTTGGATCTGGGACTCCATGGTGATGGGGGGGGTTCCTTGTATCATGGAGGGGTCATGTGGGGTCTCTATGATGGTTTCCTATGTCTTCCTCATTTCTTTCTTATCCATCCACAAACTGGTACCCTGGGAAACATACCCAACCATTCCTGGGCTTCAGCCCCACCGACTAGGTCCCTGGCCTGCTGTGAAGGTTGGTGGAGGAGGGTAGCAACTTTGAGGTTTCTTCCTCTCCCCACATGTACTTCTCTGAGGCCAGTGTTGGGCTTGGGTCTATTCTGTCTATTCCTGGGGAGCCAGTCACCCTGACATCTTGGAGGTATGGGGTACAGAACTCAGAAAGAAACACATTAGGAAGTTAGAGGCCAAACCTTGGATCCCCATTGCCTATGTTACTACAGCTCCGAGGTTCCCTAAGCCTTGCTGGCCTTAGTTAATAAACCGGCTGTTCTCTGATATTGACCCTCCTACGACTGGCCCGATCTTGACCCCAGTTCTAGTATGGGGATGAGCACAGGGAGAAGCAATAATGACAAAACAAAGCAACAAATGCAGTCCACAGCAATTACAGCGTGACAGTGCTTAAATCACCCGCGGTGGAGAGTTGCTTGAAATTGCCCATAGGAAAAGACCCTGAGTACTGACTGGTGCTTCATAAGCTCGCAGGGGCGAGGGGAGAAAATGGAAGCAGAGATGGGCTTCCACTATGGCTTCTGCTGTGGCCAACATTGCTGCAGCTGGGGGTCAGATCTGTCCTCTCCCAAGTCTCAGCTCTGACAACCAGGAAATGTGGGGATGAGATCACCCTCCTTCAACACTCAGGACACTCTTGACCACATCTTAAATTGCAGCGCCTGGGCACCACACTCTTAGAATCATCTGTGTGTCTGTAGGGGGTGAGCTGGTGGTGGAGTCCGTTGCTGCACGGAACCTTTCTCTCAGATGACTCTTTGCAGTCATTTCAGCATCCTGTAGACACCAGCAAGGTGCTGCACTCCAGAGAATGATTTCTGTCGTTCAGGCTGACCTACCTTTGCAATCAAAGCTGAATTAGTTTTATCAGCCAATAAAACCCCATCAAAGGGGCCTAGCTGAACTCAGGTTTGGCGGTCCTCGTCACAGTCATATCCATCAGGAGGCTCATTTATACCTCTGCCTTGGGAAGCCCGAGGGGCCTGGTCGTAACAGAAGAGCAACTGTACTTCATGTTGTCTGCCTGATATCTGGCTGTGATGTGAATCGTGTGTGATGTGTGTGTGTGTGTGTGTGTGTGTGTGTGTATGTGTTCACATGTGCAGAGTTTACAGTGTTCCTTGGAGGGTCTTCATGGCCCACTGCTTTTTCCTTGCAGGGCAGCTGCCCCCCTCTTTAAAGGTTTATTTATTTCATGTATGTTAGTATACTGTTGCTGTCTTCAGACACACCAGAAGAGGGCGTCAGATCCCATTACGGATGGCTGTGAGCCACCATGTGGTTTCTGGGAATTGAACTCAGGATCTCTGGACGAGCAGTCAGTGCTTGCTCTTAACCACTGAGCCATCTCTCCAGCCTTGCTGCTTCCCTCTTTGACTCACCCAGGCAGCACTGGGAGAGCTGAGGAGCATTCCCTTTCCTCAGACAGCCGAGGCCTTTGCAGAGGTAAAGAGTAATGGCAGCCTGTCTGGGGCCACATATTCCAGCCAAGCCAAGCCAGGCTTCTTCCTCTAGCCTGGCACACAGGCAATCCCTTCTTTGTGTGGTAGAGGTTCCACCACAGCACTCAGGCAGTCTTCTCTGCTACTGCTTCAGCTCTGCTATCCCCACCATAGATGGTAAGACAGTGACAGCTGGGTGCTCGCCACTGGTCTCTTTACATCTCTGAACATCTGCCTTTGACAGAGGAAGGAGCTGCTCTTTGACAGAGAGGTTGGCTACTCACTAAACCCTACATATTCCCAGCAGTGGGTTCAGAATTACGCTTCAGTGTTTTCTGACCTCAGGTACTAGTTTTGTGAGGGGAAATGGAATTATAGCTAGAACCTGTGACCAGGTGCTTTCTCCCTCCCTCCCTCCCTCCCTCCCTCCCTCCTTCCTTCTTCTTCTTTCCCTTTCTAACATCTTCTCAGAGTGTATTCATTTTATGGGCTGACTCCTGGGTAGGAACAGTTACTTGCTCAAACTTACATTTCTAAAAAGAGTTTGAATTAGAGCAGAGCCATCCTCACTGGCTGTTTGAATGGGAATTTAGCTTTTATTTATTTATTTATTAATTATTATTATTATTACTATTCAGCATAACTAGAACTGTGGGGTAAAGTGAATTCCTTATGTCTCAGCTGTGACTGGCATATCTGGATGGGATCCGAATGGGAGGTTGGCTACTGCTGAGGAAGCTGAGGTGTTGGGAGCGAGATAGGGTCTTGGATCAGCATCCTGACACAGACGAGCTCTCTGCTTCTCCTCTGCGTGTGTGGCTGTCTCTTGTCTGGGTCCACGCTGCCTTTTCTGTCTTCCCTTGCTTCCCATTGACTTCAGTCTTGGCTTTTCCTTTCCATTTTTTTAGGCCTCCCAGATGATTGTGTCCTATGATGAGCATGATGTCAACAACACTTTCAAGTTTGGGGTCATTTATCAAAAAGCCAGGCAGGTAAGTACCATTATTCACATTGGTCATCGCAGCCTCTTGTTTGTGACTGCGTTACTTCCCCACCCCAAGTGCAGGAGTCCTGAGATAGATTCCTTTCTTTTTTTTTTTTTTTTTTTAAGGTATGTTTTATTTTTAATTCAGAGTATATGTGTGTGTGCGCGTGTTTGTATGGGTATGTGCATATGTGAGTGCATGTGCCCATGGGGTCCAGAAGAAGGAGTTGGATTCTCGGGAACTGGAGTTATCACAGATGTGAGCTGTCCGATGTGGGTGCTGAGAACTAAATTCAGGTCCTCTGCAAGCGCAGCAACCACAGAGTCATCTCTCCAGCCCCATCTTTCCCTTTTCAATGAAAACACTTAATATATTTTTATTTTAGCTTAGCAGGCTAAACTAATCTTGATATCGTCATAGCTATGTCATTCTATTTTGTTCTTTGTTTCTGTCCCCCTCTGTTCTGGGCTTCAGTTGGTTCCCTTATCTCCCAGTCAGGCCTTCTTTCTGCTTTCTTGTTACACACCCTTCATTATCCACTCTGTTTCTGGCCTTCATTGAGATCCCTTCTTCTTCCAAGACCATGAACACACAGATACATGAATATACACACACACATATATATATATGATCACACACACATATATGAGCACACACATATATATGAGCACACACATATATGAGTCTACACATACACATAATATTATTTTACTTTTTAGTTTAGACAGGGTTTCACTATGCCTTGGCTGGCCTGAAACTTACTATATAGACCAGGCTGGCCTTGAACTCAGAGATTTGCCTACCTCTCCTTCTTGAGTGCTAGGATTAAAGGTGGCACCAACTCCCATGCCTGGCAGATACACGTAATTTCTTAAATTCAGGCACCACATCTGCAGCATTTGTCTTCCTGAGTCTGGATTGTTTAGCATGTGATTTTTCTGTTGCATCCATTTTCCTGCAAATGTCATAATTTCGGTTTTCTTTACCACTGCATAAAATCCCATTGTGTGATATTTACCCATTCATCTGTTGATAGACATCTAGGCTGGTTTCATTTCCTGGCTATTGTGAGCACTGTGGTTATAGACGTGGGTGTGTAAGTATTGTGGTTATTAAATGCTCTGAATACAGTTGTCACGTTTAAAGCATGAATTGGATTGGAGGGAGCTGAATGTTCAAAGGAGGCAACTTTGCAAAAAGGCCCAGGAGTTTCGTAGACGGTGGTTAATTCTACACAGTAAAGCCTAGTGCTTCCCTACTCCGTCATCTTATATTTATCTGTGAGCTATCAACCACAAGAAAACTCAGACAAGAGAGAGGGAATGAACGGGATAGCCTAAGCTATTCTCTTCCCACCTTCTCCCAGCGGGAAATAAGCATTTCCTCCTCATTCAGTGGGGCGTTGGCAGGTTGAAGTCAGCCGTGCTGGAGATAGTTACATCATGGAGATTAGAAGAGACAAGGATTCCTTTGCTCCCTTGAAACGTCAGTTGTGAAAGCCAGTTAAGGATGAAAGTTTCACCTGTACCCCACTGCTGCCCATCTCTGTCTCTGGTAGCACCTCAAGTGCTTCTTTGGAGTTATTTGGCTAAAATCATCTTTCTTAAAGTGGGATTCTATGGGATGCAATCTAATGAAGTGTTTTTGAGCAAAATCTTGTGTGTGGGTGTTTGCTGTGGAGAAACATTCTAAACAGGTAAAGACCTATTTGTACCTTGGTTGAACTTGGTGGTTTTCATACTTAGCCACAAACTTTCCGTCTCTCCTCCTTGTTTTTGACAATAAACATTTACTAAGATCCCAAGCAGGAGGGTCAACCGAAGGTACCAATGCTTCCTCATTTGGTTCTGTGAGAAGATTCCATCCTCATTTCCCCTTTGTATTCAAGTGTCCAGGCTCTGCTAATGGCAGGTCATTGAAGTCCTGTGGGGTTTTTGCATGGCCATTTCTTTCTTGGTTAGCTGGTTTCTTTGTCTGAAGCTATCAGACCACAAAAGACACAGGTCTGCTTCAAAGCACTAATTGGGTGAAGAGTTTTGGAGCTGAAAGGCTGGTGCGGATGATGCATCTCACAATTTAAGGGAGACGATTCAGGTTGCCACTGTAATGATTTTCACAAATTAACATCTTTATTTCATACATCTCAGCTACTATAAGCCCTGTAATTAAAGTTCTTGGCTTGTGAAATTTACCAAAACATATCTTACAAGATGATTACCAATCCAATGTTTCAGCAAAAGTTGTAATTATTGAATATTAACCATCCACCTCTGATAAGCTTGTGTATTGTTTGTGTGCCCGGTGCTTTGCTGCTACAGGGGAGAAGCCAGGAAGACAACATACTTTAAAAAAAAAAAAATGCCAGGCAGCTTGTGACTTTGCAAACCTACAGCTGGGGGACATTTAATATGAACATTTGTTGCATAAAAGCTCTACCCTGGTCTTAGGATATTAATAAGGCTCACCTAAACTGTCCTGTTTGTCATGGACTGTGCTAAGCACCGTGGGTGATACAGTGATGACTAAGGCCTCCACCCTGAGCGTATGGTCAAGCTCAAGGGCTGTACATAAACAAAGACAATGATACCAGCCATGCTGGGTGTGAATCCTGGGAGAGCTGTGCCAGCCCCAGAAGGCACACTAGATTGTCTCTTGGTGGAGATGTAGCTTGCCTGGAAGCAGCTGCTCTCCCACACAGCCTGGAGTGACAACACCTTTCTGGCATGCTGAAGATCAGGATTGGTAATCAGGAAACTGCAGGATAGTAGCCTCTTCAGACTATGAGCCCCGGGGGCTCTGCCACAGCCACTGCACTTAGCTTGCAGAAGCAGCCACTCACACATATGTAAAGAGCTGGGCTGGTTGTGTGCTAATAAAAGTTTATCTAGGAGGAGAGGAAGCAGGCTAGTCTTGGCCCCCAGGCTAGTGTTAGCTGCCTCCCTCCTGTTGAACGGCAGTGTTCACTCACTTACAGACCTCACTCAGGCACTTACAGACCTCACTCACACACTTACAGACCTCACTCGGGCTCCGCGCCACAGGCTGAACTATTATCTCCCGTTTTCCTAGACATATTTTAAACTGTAAGTGTATTCATTGACTTGTTTATTTTTGTGGTGCTGGGGATCAAACCCGGAGAGTTTTACATGTGCTAGGCAAGTGTTTTACAGTGTTCCAAGCCCCTGGGGGCTTTTATTTTGAAAGGCAATTCTAGAATGCTACTCTATCTACAAAGCCATTGTCACTGTCCCTTGTTATGAAATGAAGAGAGTTTGTGTGTGTGTGTATATGTGACAACTACAATTGCTGACATAATCTAAATATTACTCTGGTTTCCCCAATTCACGTGGACCTGTCTGTGTGTCTGTCTACATATCATCCATCCATCCATCCATTCATCTATCATCTATCTATCATCTATCTATCTATCTATCTATCTATCTATCTATCTATCTATCTATCTATCATCTATCATCCCTCTGCTATATGCATTCAGAAATCAGAGGATGACTTTCAGAAGTCAGTTCTCTATATACTACATGGGTCTAGGAGTTAAATTTAGGTCTTCAGGGTTGGCAGCAAGTGCCCTTACCTGCTGAGCCATTGTGCAGGCCCCTTACATGGATTTATTTGTATGTGGTGTGTGTATGTGTGTCATGGATAGTGTATGTGTTTGTGAGTATGTTGTTCTGTGTTGTTTTATCCATGTGTAGGTTCCATAGTCAAGAAACAGAGCCTCACTACAAGGCCCCGTACATTTATAGTCACACCTGTCTTCTGCTCCCCCACCTCTGCTCTTCCGTCCAGTTCCTAACTGTTGACAACCATTTATTTGTTCTCTGTTTTTATTTTACAGTACCGATATGGCATAACATATCTTTATTAAGTTATCAACTTTTTAGTTAAAAACCTTTGGGGCTGTTCTGCTCAGCAGATTATCCAACTTCTCAAGTGTGTCATGACTTTCTTTTTTTTCTGTCCCTCTCCTTCTGTCCCTTCTTCTGTCCCCCTTCCCTGTTTATTTCCTCTCTCCTTCCATTATTTTGAGATAGAGTCTCACTGTGTAGCCCAGGCTAGCCTTGAACTTGGTGCCTTCCGGAGTGCTAGGATTGTGGGTGTGTGTCACCATGCCTGGCTTAGGCACTGTTTTGATTGCTGAGTAGTAGTTCATGGTCTGGCTGCACACACTCTGCTCAGGCTATCCATTCACTAAGGCATCAGTCAGGGTTGTTTCCAGCTTTGGGGAATTACGACTAGAGCCACTGTAAACACGGTTGCGTAGGCTTTGGGTTTTTGGAACTCTGGTTTCATTTCTCTGGGGTAATGGCCTAGCAGTATAAATTCTGGCCGCATGGTAAATTGCATGTGTAGCTGCCAGACCATTTGTTGGAGTGATTGTCTTTCCATCAGTGTGTGGGCGATCCAGCTTTTCTGCATCCAAGCCAGATTCAGTGCTGCTGGCTTTGAGTTTAGCCCTCTTGGTGCATGCGTGGTGTAGCAAGTTGTTGTCCAGTCTGCATTTCCCTGCCACCTAATGATGCTAAGCCCCTTTCCGTGTGCTCGGTTGTCATCTGTGTGTCCACTTATGTGAAATGTCGGCCTCTTTTCTTTTGACCATTTTCTAATAGTAATTTTTCATACTGCTAAGTTTTTATTACAGCTTTACTGGTCTATATTTCTTAAGATTGTGCAGTTCACAACAGTGAGAATTATGTCCACAGGTGGCTGTGGTGTGATCTCAGTGCCACAGCAATAACCATCTAATTGCAGGGTGTGCTCACTGCCCTTCAGAGAAACCCTACACCCATGGACAGTCTCTCCTCTGTTCTGTTTCCTTCAGTTCCTGGAAGATACCAAATTCAAGGCCAAATAGTCTGCTTACTGGTTCTCTGGATTTGTCTAACATATAACAATATAAGTGGAAGGATATTTTACATGTGACACTTTTGACTGGTTTCTTTCACTTAGATAAACGTTTTCAGGGTTCATCTAAGTTGTAACATGCATCTCCCCCTTATTTATGGTCAAATCGTGTTCCGTTGAATTGGTATACCACATTTAGAAGAAACCTGTTCATTGGTCGACAGATATCTGAGTTGTTTCCACTTGTGGGTTATATACAGTGCTGCTCTTGATCTTCATGAACACGTGTTTTGTTTGTTTTTTATGTCTATAATTTTTAATGTCTCTTGGGTATATACCTGGGGTGGAGCTGTCCCTTCTTCCGTCCCCCTTCCCTGTTTATTTCCTCTCTCCTTCCATTATTTTGAGATAGAGTCTCACTGTGTAGCCCAGGCTAGCCTTTTGGTGAGCTGACAAACTGTTGGCAGTTATCTTCCCTGTTCACATTCCTGTCAAGGAGCCATGAACATGGTCCTGAGTTCTCTATGACTTCACTCACATTTGGTCTTGTCATCAGACCCATCCTAGTGGTTGTGAAATGGGGTCTTACTGTAGTTTTGATTGATATACACTTTTTGTTTGGAGTCAGGGTCTCACTGTGTAGCCCTAAGCTACCCTAGAATTTGCTCCGTAGACCCAACTGGCCTCGAATCCACAGAGCTCTGCCTTACCTCTGCCTTCTGAGTGCAGGGATTAAAGGAGTGTGCTACCAGCTGAGCCCTACTCTAGAGTTTTGAGAGTTCTTTCTAGAGCCTCTTTGGAAGCCCGTGACTGGCTCTTCACTTTGGGTCATGATTTTGGTGTCGAGTCTAAGAGCTCTTTGCTCTGACCTCTGCTGGACTCCAAGACCTCCTTCCTCAGGGCCAGCACCCAGCACCCAGCCCTGCAGAGTCCTCCTCCGTTAACCCATCCTCTACCTTAGGACAGCTACGGCAAATGTGCTGGACACCAAGAACAAAAGGAGAAAGGGCCCAGGAGTGTGGACCACCCTTCCATTCCTCACTCAGCCGACGCTTCTCATTCCTTCCCTGGCCTCTGTGTTTCTTGCAGACCCTGGAGGAGGAGCTATTTGGGAATAATGAGGAGAGCCTAGCTTTCAAGGAGTTTTTGGATCTCCTGGGGGACACCATCACACTGCAGGATTTCAAAGGGTGAGTGCTCTCAGGGGCCCACAGCATATACGGTTGAGGGCCTTGGTGTGGGGGTGAGGGGACAGCTCTGTCCTGGGGGAACCCTGGGACATTTCCAACTTCTGATCCCTTGCTCATGTACCTGCCTGAATTCCTGAAGACTCAGTGGTCCTAGGAATAACCCAGAGTGACAGGTTGGCTGAAAGGCAGTGGCCTCGGCAGCGTGACGAGCTCGCTCCTGCTGCGGTCTGCCTTTCTAATTACGTTTGGCTCAGACTGGCAGCAACACGAATCCACCTTCCCTACCACTCACCTGGCAGGCGGAAGAGAACCCTGTGCTGTTTGGAAGGAAGCAACCCGGTTTGGACAGCACTCAAAGGACAGATAATTAAGACTTCACACAAACATAATAACCCTCTTGGCAGAAATCCACGCAACAGTGTATGGTCCTTTAAATGGACAGAAAGCTAGAATATCGGGACTATTGTTTGGAAGTCTCTGGTTTTGATTTTTCCTAAGAAAAGGCAACATTTCAGAATATTTCAGATCCATCCAACGGAGTAGCTGGCATATGGCTAAGAGTCCTAAGACAGCCCCTGCCCAGGAGCCAAAACCGGCACCTAGCATCTTGTGTAAAAACACTTAGTCCAGTTGCAGTAGGCGTTCAAATAAATAATTACTGTTTCCCTTAGCTTCCTTCTCCCTTTTTCTCTACCTCTTTGTTCCGTGTTCTCCTTATTTTGAAGTCACTACTGTTGCTGGAGTCAGTCCACACCAGGGTTAGAATCCCACCTCTGCCACAAGCCCTAAGATGTCGGGCCAGTGACTTTACCTGGAGAAGATTCCTTTATCTATAAAAAAGGGAGATAAATATAACACTATAGCATCTCCAAGGTCACAGGGAATTAAAACAGATAGTGCAGACAAAGCAGGTTTGGAAGCTGAGTGTCTGGCAGTGTCCTTTGGCCCTTTAGGTCTGAGGTGCGTCTGTGTTTTTTTTTTTTTTCCTCCCTCCCAGTTGCTGAGACTGGCTCCAGGTTGGCAGCCACATCTCTGTGGAGGGGGAAGGGCTGGCTCCTGGAAGGCCATCAGTTCCTCCCTAGCTTCTCCTTCCTGCCTGGGATGATATAAATATAAAGGGGTTTGGTCTCTACAGGAGCCGGCTGCGTAAAGCTAGTCATCTGTCTCTTCTGCACATCTCCCAGCCTCCTGTGGGTTCACCCACATCCAGTGGATTGACTTGCTGCCCTGGTTCTTGACCGATGACTTGGACAGAACAAAGGCTCAGCCTTGGGAGCTTTAGGAAGCTAGGCCAAACGTTTGTGTGGGGTTATGAATGGATAGTCATCCCACTTAAACCACCTCATGGAGGATGCATAACAAAGTCCTGAAGTTGAGGCTCTGTTTGTTGTCTTAATTAACTAGTTAGTTAATTTGGTTGTGTTGTAGGACAAAGTCGTACTCTGTAGCCCAGGCTGACCTCAAAGTCAGGATCATCTTGTTTTGATCTCCGAAGTGCTAGGCTTACTGACGTGAGGCCACCAGGCTGGACTTCGTCTTTCACATGGGTGACAGATGGTAGAACACTGGGCTAGGCCATTCAGAAGAACAGATCTCCACACCTCCCTGTCTTATAATCTTGTTGGCCCTCAGCTCATGTCTTCTCACCCACCTATCTGCTATTCATCCATAGTGTCACCAAGATGCCACCCCACCTCAACCCTTCTCTCCTGCTCTGTTTTATGACAGTTTCCGAGGAGGCTTGGATGTGACCCACGGACAGACAGGGGTGGAGTCGGTGTATACCATTTTCCGGGACCGGGAGATCATGTTCCATGTCTCCACCAAGCTGCCTTTCACGGATGGTGACACCCAGCAGGTAACCAGCACAGGAAGGCAGGGCCAAGCTGCAGGTCCCTCCCAGGTGCCAGATACGGACACCACACCCTGTTAAAGCACTTCCTCGAGGTTCAGGGGGACAGTACTTGTCTAGCAGGCAGGAGGGTCCTGGTCTCTATCTCTAGCATCAACAACAAGAACTTCCCCTGGGAAGTCAATACAGGGTCAATCTGGGGGCAAAGCAAACACAGTTGATAAGGCTGCATAGCAGATCTGCAGATGGGAGCTGGAAGCCGGTAGAGCAAGCTGAGTGCTTGACTCTCAGCAAGGCAGTGGCTTTAGAATGTGGCTTTTGAGTAGTGTCTGTGTCCCTGCTGTGACATTCTCTAGGTTTCTGAACATTGGGTCCCCTGAGATCCACACCTGGCATGTGCCTGCTTCTTGTGGAACCTCTGTCCCCTATCCTGGCCCCTCAGCCCTTCTGCGTCTTTGCTGCCCTATGAACGTTGAAACTTGCATGAGAAGCCTCTCAGCCTCCTTGCCTGTCCCTAACCTGGAAACTCTGAGACCTGTGGCTCCAGCGTTAGCCAACCGTCTCCAGGCTTGCTGCTTTGAGCTGCACATCCCGGGGGCAGGTCTTGCTTTGGCAGCTGACGCTGACTGTTGTGACAGCAGTGACCCCATCCTGCTTCTTTCCTCCTTCCAACCTCAGGGAACACAGGAGGGCCTCCTCCAAACCCTGACCTGTTTGTTTCTGCCTAGGAGCAGGGATGCAAAATCATAAACACTGTGCATGGCTCCTTGGGAGTAAAATAAATTGGCAAATGGATTATGACTTGGCTCCCAAATAACTGGATGTTCCAGAAACAAATGGCTGTGAGATTTGTTGTGTAGCCAAAGTGGGTTTTCCTTGGTGGTTTCATCTTTGGTCCCTGTTTTTTTTTTTTTTTTTTTCAGCCCCTCTCATAGTAGGTCTCTGAGGCTTCATATCTCAGGGTCATTTTGCCCTGGCATATGCTACAGAGCTTGACTCTTGGCAGGGACCAAATTAATGATAGTTCTTTCATTCTTTTTATGAAATGGGAGCTCAGGTGTGTGTGTGTGTGTGTGTGTGTGTGTGTGTGTGTGTGTGTAACAAGTGAGGTCATTTGTATAAAAGCCTCCAGTGCTGAGTTCAGAGATTAACAGATACCCTGTAAATGAGGAAATCAATTAGAAAGGGCTGAGCACAAGTCCTGCTTTCATGATGCATTTAATAAAGGACCAAATACACAGGCAGGACCTGGCGTTCAGGAAGACCTTGACATTGGTAATCATCTGTGTGAGTAGCAGTTCATGCTTCCTGGCACACAGTAGGGGCTTGTGACCTAGATAGCATGGCAAAGCACCCAGCAAATGCTGGGTCTCTGGTCCATCGGCTCTCCCCTAGCCTGCTGACCTATGCTGTTCTCTGTCCTCACCTCTGGTGAAATGATCTGCCTCCTCTGTGTACATCTCCTGACCACCCTGCCTGTGTTCTTCAGGACGCCTCTGTGGGTAACTGTTGAGCCCTCTGCTGTGCTGCCACGGCTCTCTGCTCCTAAAGCTGTCACCTGCCAGGGAGCAGCTGACATAGCCATGGCTGACAGACTGCTTAGTGGTTTTTTTAGGTGGCTTCTCCTGTGGTTACCTTTATTCTGGATCAGTTATGGCTCTCTCAGGGACAGATCTCCATTCTCTCCAGGGTCCTGAGTTCAGGCTCTGTACACTGTTGTTTATAGCACTCAGGCCAGCTGTTACCTAACAACATGGCTGTCTTTCTTACTTCTCCTCTTGATAATTCCCACAGACAGAGAGAAACAGTTCCCCAAAGAGTTGGCCTCAGAATTCAGGGTTTATGGACGGTGGGAAAAAAAGGAATTTGCTGTTGTTTTGAGGGTGGCCCTAACTCTCGTAACTAGGAGGTATTTTCTGTACCAATGAGGCACTTTCTGTTTAGCTGCAGAGAAAGCGGCATATTGGGAATGATATCGTGGCCATCATCTTTCAAGAAGAAAATACACCGTTTGTCCCAGACATGATCGCGTCAAACTTCTTACATGCCTACATTGTCGTTCAGGCTGAGAGCCCCGGCACAGAGACCCCATCCTACAAGGTAAGGGAGAAAGCCTCCGTCGGGGGTAGTCATGGGCCCATGTACATGCCTAGGGTTGGAGGGCTCGGTGACAGCAAGAGACACCAGTTTATACCAGTATTGCTGGCCCCATGGTTGGCCCAGCTTCTGGGATTTGGAGCCTGGCTTTGGGTGGAAAGTGCCCTCTGAGGTTGCTGTCTGCTACTACTAGCTCTTCAGCTTTTCACACAACAGAGAAGCTGGCCTCTGTGATAGCATTAGCTAGAGTAAGTCTAAGGAGGAGGAGGGGGGAGAGGGGAGGAGGAGGGAAGGAAGAGGGTAGGAGGAGAGAAGAGGTGCAGAGAATGGTCAGGAAAGGGGAGAGGAAGACAAGAGAAGACAAAGGCTAGAGAGGCCTCACAGACCCTGGTCTCTGCATCAGGATGGTGTGGACAAATAAATGAATTTAATTGGAAGATTTTGGTGAGAATGCATGATCTGGGCGAGACTCATGACCGGGGACTTCTCTTTCTTTCTAAGATGAAAGCTAAAAATGTTATCCTGGTCACTGCTGGTGACCCAAGCCTGTAATCCCCAAATCCTGGCAGATGTGAGGGTGGGGGCAGGGGATCAAGAGTTCCAAGCTAGACTGGCCTACATAGTTGAGACTCTGTTAAAAATAAATAAATAATAAGAGGATGAGGAGGGTGTCGGAAGTGAGGGAGATCAAAGGATGTTCAATTTAGTCAGTGTACACTGCATGCAAGTGTGGAAATAGTACACTAAACTCCATTAATATGTATAATTAGTACGTGCTTATTTTAAAAAGCAAAAAAAAAAAAAAAAAAAAAAAAAAGAAAAGGGTCACTTGCTGTAACGGGAGGAGGTGTACGGAATATAGTAGACTGTTTCGGCTCCCAGCCCTCAGCATCAGATAGAGACAGGACACACTCCTTTGTCCTCTTCACTGGCTGCTTCTTTACCTCCCTGCTTTCCCCTAACCTCCAGGGCAGGCAGCACTTCTCTGTGGTCCTTTGGTTTGAGGGGCCTGGGACCCATAGGAGATAGGCTAAGTCAGAGATTTTAGGGTAGGACTAGGTGGTCTCCAAGCCCACCTAGAGAGATCTGTTTTTTGTTTGTTTGTTTGTTTCCTGGGAAGAGAGACCAGAGTTCCCGCAGGGTTGCTCGTATCACAGAACACTGGGTACCAGCATCTTAAGACCCCTTTCCACTACTGGGGCAGGTTTGAATTTGTGAAGATGCCCGTGTCTTCTAAGGTCCTCCCCAGAGCGCCCTTCCCCCCCAGGCACTGTGGGTGATGCATAAACTGTGAGGAGAACTGGGTTAGATCCCTCAGGGTCCCTGGCTGACACTGGGCCTTAGCTGAACCCTGAAGTAGGAGGACCAACAATGGAAAAGGAGAGTAAAGGTGGGAGGGACCCCAGAAGACAGAATGACAGAGCAGCCTGGGCCCTCTTTGTGATTGCAAGCCAGTTCTTTCCCTCTCTGGGCCTCTGTTTCTATCCTTGCAAAGCAGGAAATCTGGATTTTTAAAACATCAGGGTTCTTCTAGCCCTGGCTACTTATGGGAGCAGAGACAGGCAGGATGGGGTATGGGCTGCCAGACGGTTTGGGGAACTCTGTATTGAAGGTGCCCTTTTGTACATGTAGATCGACGGGGAAAGTAAAGATAAGAAACCTGAGTGATTGATGGTGGCTTCTGCTCTGGGCTGGGCTTTGCATTACAGCAGTCTTCTTTGTCTTCTACATTCGTGTGTGTGTGTGTGTGTGTGTGTGTGTGTGTGTGTGTGTGTGTGTGCATATGGAAATCAGAGGCCAACTTGCAGGAGTCATTTCTCTCCTTCCACTATGTGGCTCCTAGGGAGTGAACCCAGGTTGTTAGGTTTGTCGGCAAGCGCCTTTACCCATAGAGCTGTCTTTCTAGCCCCTTGGATAGTCTTCCTGAAGCCTAACAAGGCCCATTAGTCTGCTCATAGGGAAGAGACTGAAGCTGATTGATGCTGAGGGCACTTAGAGCTGAGGCCACAGAGCCAGGGAGCCTGGAGCTGGAAGTCTTCCCAGGAGCTTCTGGGGCAGGTGAGAAACCAGCCCCATGGGTGTGTGTGTAGTGTGGCTGGAATCGGATCACTTTTCAGGTAGAGAATCTCGTTCCCATCACTCTAGATTGGAAAGAGATTTCAGCTCAGCAATCAATAGGATTCCCCATCCCTCCCCGCAGGGGCCAGTCCACCTCACTCCTGGAGTTCTGCCAAGGTTTCAAGAATTGGCTGTGAAGTAGGCAGCTGGGGAGGGCCTTCCCTTGTCTATCATGAGTCCCTCTGAACAGCCCTGCCAGTCTTCTGGGTGGTAGGCCATCCCTGGGCACGGGGGCTTTGTTGGGTCTCCAGCTTTCCCTCTTTGAGCTCCCCTGGGCATCTGGTTGTGAGCTGAGAGGAGGGGAGGGCTAAGGCTTAGCTGCCTGGGGAGACCAAGGTCAGAGGAGGAGCTAGGATATGGATGGGAAGTGGATGGGAAGTGGATGGATATTACCAGAAAGGACTTGGGCCCTGCCTTGCTGACCTGTGGATTTAAAGGCATTCCTAAGACACTTACCCTGTCAGAATAGACTACTTTAATGCTGGCCTGAGGAGGAGGGGCCAGGCCAGGGAAACAGCTGGGCCTGAAGGCATCTGTGCTTTGTCCCAAGTGTCCCAGATACCCACAGTGGATAGCCAGATTCTTGTTCTGAGATGGAATTCTAGACTTGGGCCACCAGTGCATGTTGGTGGCTGGGGGTGGGGTGGGGGGCTGTGTCTAGCAGCTGGGGCTCAGCCAGAAATCTTGTCAGTGAACACAAACCATTTCTTGAGACTCTGAGTACCTCAGTTTGGGCCATGTAAATGTCCTTGAGCTTGTAAGAAGAAGGCCCCATTGACCGAAGCTCTGCTTCTCCCCTCTGAACCTGGCAGGGCCCCAGGCTGCCTGCTCACCCAGTCTGGCAGACTCTTGCATCTGCCCTACTTCACAGGACAGAGTGGTTGGCAGCCTGCCAGGGCCTTCACGTCAGCCACTGCTAGTGAAGGGATAGGGCAGCCTCCCCAGAGTCCTGTAGCCTCAGGGGCTGACAGCAGGTGAAACCTAGGTACTTGTACAAGAGAGGAGGTGAGGAGCGGAAGCCACCTGCTGCAGGACCACCCTTGTGCGGAAGTCTCTGGATGGTCTTACAGTCCAGCCTCAGCATCTGGCTAGAGCCTGGATGTCCCCCCATCCTCATTCCCAGCCAATGCCCTTGGTATCTCTGTGCCCAAGCCTCAGCCAGAATGACTGGCTCCGCATGTAGAGCCAGGCTTCAGACCTGGTTCACTGCCTGTGTCAACTTGCAAAGAGCCCCAAGCTCTCCTTGCAACCAGTCTTTACTTGTTTCTTCAAAAACTTAATTTACTTGTTGTTGTTGTTGTTGTTGTTGTTGTTGTTGTTGTTGTTGTTGGTGGTGGTGTGTGTGTGTGTGTGTGTGTGTGTGTGTGTGTGTGTGTGAATGTGAGTGCATGTGCACATGTGTACTTGTTATGTTGGGAGGGGGCACACAGACACACAGGTGTTGAGGGCAGAGTTAATTTGGGAGTTGATTTCTCTGGTCCAGTAGTTACCTTTTAAACACTCTAAGTGAGTTTGTTTTATGGCCAGGTTAATGGGGTATCAGAGTTGGGTTGGAGCAGTCTGGAGTCTCTGTGCCCCTTTCTGTGGCTTTGGGGGTGCTTGTTCCATGTCTTAGCCATTTGTTTCCTCATCAGTCAAATGAGCAGTAGTTCTCAGTTGTCTTCTCTGGGATGGGTGCTGTAATGGGGAGACAAACCTCCTGGTCACCACCTGCACTGTCTGTGCTTAGGGTCTCAGTGGTTCCCCAGCCCAGGGTATCATCTGGCCAACTTGCTTCTGGCCCCTAGGAAGGCAGAGGGAAGGATGCAGGATTCCATCCCATCTAGCCCACTAGAGGAGCATCATATGGAGCTCATGGGTGATGCTCACATAGACATTCTGTGTTCTGGGAAGGAGGGAAGGGGTAGGCTGGTCTGCTGCAAGGTGTGGGACTCCTAGTCTGTCTTAGCCCACATGAAATTGTTTCATTCAGGTATCAGTCACTGCAAGGGAAGATGTGCCTGCCTTTGGCCCCCCTCTGCCGAGCCCGCCTGTTTTCCAGAAGGTAAGAATCTGTTCTTTTATATTTGTCACACCTAAGACCCCAGATCCCTGTACTCATGTGTCAGTAGTTGGAATGGGCTTAAGTGTAGACTGGGAGGAGATCCTGTTATAGCTTTGGGGTATCTCCTTTCTGAATATTTCCCTACCTTACCCTTTGAGGTCAAGGTGGCCCTTGTTGGGAGTTTGATGCCAGGGTTGCCTTCCTGTTTGTAGACTTTTATACTGTGCTCCAAACCCAGGAGCCAGCCTTGAACGTTGCCTCCAGTGACCAAGGTGCCCTATGGGGGTGGGGTGTTACCAGAACTGGGAAGCTGGCTTTCAAGCTGGTATATTAGCAAGCAGGCCTGGCCTTGGCTGGAAATGACCAGATATGAGGGGGCTAATGCAGGGGTTCTCCTGCCTTTTTGTCACTGTGGTTGGAGGCTTT
Organism: Mus minutoides; assembly: GCA_902729485.2. Classification (NCBI taxonomy): domain Eukaryota; kingdom Metazoa; phylum Chordata; class Mammalia; order Rodentia; family Muridae; genus Mus; species Mus minutoides. The sequence continues at coordinate 118,044 of LR756434.1, read as the reverse complement.
TGATTGACAGCAGAGGCGGGGAGAGTTCTGAACCTCTCACCTGTTTCAGGGCGCAGAATTCCGGGAGTTTCTGCTCACCAAGCTCACGAACGCAGAGAACGCTTGCTGCAAGTCGGACAAGTTCGCCAAGCTGGAGGTGAGAGGGCCGCACTGAAAGTCTCCTCTGGGCTTGGTTGTTCCATCCTAAGCCGTCAGCTCTCTGTTGCTCTGGGAACTTGTTTTTTTCCTTGGTAGGAACTCATCTAGACTCTAGGTCTCACCTGCCAATCACTAGGTTTTTTTGTTTTGTTTTGTTTTGTGTTTTTTCCTGAGGTCTTGTTCTGTTACCAAGGATAAGTGAGGCATCACTTCTGCACTGTGTAGTGCCCGTGCTGGAGGAGGGGCCTTTACAGAAGAGAAGCTAAGATTTATAATATAGTGCACTTACTGTATTATACTGTGGGCCATGATGGAGCCAGTGGGTAGTGATTGCTTCTGCTAGGGACGATGGAGGGTGTGTTCAGGGAAGGCTTCCTGTAGGAGGTTGCTTTTGGGCTGATGAATCTTGACATCTGATGAAGCTTTTGCATGAAGAGAGACTGGAAAATCTTTCAAGACTCAGGGAATAGTCAAAGGCCCAACAGAATCAGACAATGTTGGGTGGGGGTATGGAGCCAGATGACAGTCTCCTGTGGCTGGAAGGCGGGACTGCAGATGGTGGCTGCATTGAATGGAGCAGAGCTGTGGCTTGCAGGTGTAGGCACTATGCAGTTTTTCTGTTTGTTTGTTTTTTTTTTTTTTTAGTTTTTCGAGACAGGGTTTCTCTTTACAGCCCTGGCTGTCCTGGAACTCAGTTTGTAGACCAGGCGGCCTTGAACTCAGAAATCCGCCTGCCTCTGCCTCCTGAGTGCTGGGATTAAAGGCGTGCGCCACCACGCCCGGCAACTATGCAGTTTTTAAACAGTGTTTGATTCGTATGTTAGAGACATCATTAGCCAGCAGGCATTAGAGAAGGAGGAGGAGAGGTTGAAGGGGAGCTAGAACAGGAACTGCTGGCCAGTTAGAAATGATTAAAGAGTCTAAGAGGCTCAACAAAGGTGAACCCTTCACAGGAAGCACTGGGCTAAACTGCGGGTAGGCATGTCCAACCAGAGGCCTGCAAGCCACATGTGCCTCAGGGTAGCCATGAGTGTGGTCCAAGCAAAAAAATCATAGACCAGTAGGTATAAATCATTATGAACTTTTCCCCTGGGAACTTGCCTGTGAAGTTCTTATAGATTGGCATTGTGTCACAACGTCAGAAGATTGGACATTCCTATAAGGTCAGGGCTGGGAAGACATGATAGACTCCTAGAAATAAGGGTGGGGAAAGTAGAATTGTGGGGTGACTCAATCTTTCAGCTCAGGCTCTGTGATAACATGGGGACAGTTGGGAGAGGAGCTTTGCTAGGACTGTGGCCTGTAGAAAGGGCTTGTCCAGTTGTCTGTAGCCCCCTTGGAGGTTGCATGCATGTCCCTGGTTGCTGCCTGATGGTTACAGAGCCATGGGCAGAGGGGTTGTGTGTATAGATTCTGGTCTGAGATCTAGGATTGGGGGCGGGGGGGGGGGTGCTTCCGAGGGTAAGCCTTGGAAGAGTTAGTATGGTAGGGAGAGTGAGAGGGGAACAGGCCTGGAACATTTGTGCTAACTGCAGCATTAGTGAGCATGAAGCCCATTCTCCTCCTAAATCCCACCGTGGCCAGGTTGCTGGTGACAGAATAGCAGCCCTCAGACCAGGCATCCCGAGCAGAGAAGAAAGAACACATCTCTGCTGTCGGTGTCTGTACACCTGTATATACCACTCCCTTCTAGGACCGGACCCGGGCTGCTCTCCTGGATAACCTTCATGATGAACTCCACACACACACTCAGGTCATGCTAGGCATGGGCCCGGAGGAGGACAAGTTTGAGAATGGGGGCCATGGAGGATTCCTGGAGTCCTTTAAGGTATGGACACGGGCTGAGTTTGGGTTGCTGCAGAAGAGGGCAAAGAAAGAAAATGGCTAAGTTATTGGGGATCCAGCCTGAGAACCCAAGGACCAGTCAGAGGTGACAGGATGGGGTGGAACTTTTCAAAGGGCTGGGGCATGTTGTATGACATTGGAGCAGCCAGTGGTGATCCCAGAGCATGGGATAGCTCCGTGCTCTCTCCCTTGGCCTGGACCATCTTCAGCCCCAGGAATCTCGTGAGCAGGTAGGTGAGTGCGCAGAGGAGAGGACACCATATGAACTAAAGACCCTCACTGCTTCCACTGTCTCCCTCTGTGGTAGGGGAGCTCAGGGTGTAATGGTGGGACTGAGGCCACAAGCCTTGGGGTATTTAGTAGCTAGGTCTGTTGGTTGCTGCATGGTTCTTCCTTGCTGGCAAGTGCTGGAGCCCAGTTGGGGGTGGATGAGTGGGTGGAGCCACAGCCAAGTCTCTCCAGCTTTGAAAAAGAATGAGCTCCCTGTCCCCAGAAGGACTCAGATGACCACAGAACCAGTGAGGGGCACAGGTGGCTTCATTATCATGTCCTGGCTTCGTGCTTGTTGGTCCACACAATACTTATATCTGATTTGAACCTGACTATAGAGTCATGTACATTTGGATAGTGATTTCTCCATATCTCCTTTAACACACAGGGGTGTGGGTGAGTGCTGGAGGGCAGGCTCCAAGAGGCCATGGGGTCTCAGGACCCTGCACTTCAGAGGTTCACATCTAGATTTACTGACTCTAAGCTTAAGTTTCTGCCAGGTTTCCCATTAGAGAGAGATTCATAAACATGACATCTTGAGGTGTTAGGATTGGGGTTATATGCGCTTTTAAAAGTTCCCAGCTACAGGATACTAGGAAAGATCTTTAAAGTCCCTAAGGTTCAGTTTTCTTGTTAAGGAACCAGAGATAATAAATTGGACCTCTGTCACCTTGTTGTGCGAGTTCATTGGAATAATGCCCAGAAATTGCAGATTGCCTCTGACACAGTAGATACCTTTAGCTGTGGTAATAGGGCACACATTAACTGTGCTGTATAGGTTGCATATAGTCTTAAACTTCCCAAATGTCATTAGAGCTCTGTGTGGAAGGCTGGAATTGTGGCTATAATAATTTTGGCATAATAATTCACACTCAATTTTAGTAATTGTAAGTATAGTTTTACACGTGAGGAAACAAATACACAAACACTAAATAATTTTCCTTAGGTCACCCTGGAGACAGAGTTGAATTCAGGTCTCCCAAATTCTTAACAGCTACATGATACTCCCTCCCAGTTTCTGACCATGAAGATTCTACCCATAATGGCCAGGCCTGGGCAGGTCTGGGTCAGTTGTTCACTGCCCAGACAGCTGAGAACAGGCCGCGCTCTGCTGGCTCTAGCTGGAATCATCTGCTGAGATTCCTCCCGAGGGTGGGAGGAGCAGAGGTGCTTGTCCAGGCTGGTAGGAGATTCTTAGGGTTTCTGCTGTAGTCTTGATAGAAGAGGCTGTGAGAGAGGAGAAGCCAAAGTGAATCTAGATGCAAAAGGAGCTGGGTGTGGAGGAGCCTGCCTATATGGCCAACATTTGGGAAGCCAAGGCAGAAACATGACGAGTTCAAGGACAGCTTGGGTTACATAGTGAGATACTTCTTTATTTTTGTTGGATTTTGAGAAAAGTGGAGGACAGAGGGGAAAAGGAACGGGGAAGGAAGAGGGGAGCCACCGTGGACAGATTGCCTCGCCAAGAGGAGGGTCAGCATGAGGCAAGGTAACAGGAGACAGGCTTTGGCCAAGGGAAGGTAGAGGAGCGGCCACTTAGTGTCCTTCCGAGGCTCTGGGGGCTCTGCCCCACCTCGTATCACACCTATCAAAGTGTTCCGCTCCCCACAGTAAATTCATTTACGTAGCATGATCAGTGCTGAGCTGTGGTTGACAAGCTAGCAGGATGCTGAGCTTTGCAGACATTCTATGAGCATTGGTTGCTTTGAGTCCTACAGGTTTTCTTTTATATGTAGGAGCTATTTTTGTTTTTTAGATTTCAAATATTTGTGTAACATTGTACGTTGGCTCTGGACATTCTGCCCATGGGTCCGCTGGACGAGGTGGCTAAGCAGCCGAAGGATGGTGGCTCTGGGACAGTTCACTCAGTCTCTTGTGTCTGTTAGGAGTGGCAGTTGGTTTGTGTTTCATTTCAGGGTGTCTGAGGTATTCCTAGAGGGGCTTTCAAGAGAGGGCATGCTGCAAGACTCCTTTATGACTGGCCTATAAGCTAGTATAGCAGGGACTTGTTTTTTAACTCTGTGGTTGAAGGCAGACCCATTTTTCCATTCAGATTTCATACCTGCCTTTGAGGTTGTGAAGTTGTGGGGGATAGATAGAAGGGGCCATGAGGGTCAGGCACACAGAATGAGCCTCTGGAGCACTGATGACCATGGCCAGTGAGTTTCTCGTCTCCTAGAAGGAGACCTTGGCTTCTCTTGTCAACCCCTTCAGTGTTGATTCAGGTCTCCCATGTGGAGAAGCCTGGGCAAGGGGGCAGGCATGGCCCTGGCCCAGTTCAAGAGTCTGTCTCTAGTGCCTTAGGCAGGACAGTGGTGTCAGGATTACTGACATTTCTGGGAGATTAATCCTAGACCTCTGTGGGATGTCTCCAGAATGAAGGGTTATCTGCAATGATTTCAGAAAGAAAACGCCTGGCTTGAAAGTTCTCTCACAGGCAGGTGCTAGCTAAGGATGCTCAGGGATCATCATCACCCCACTTCCTGTCCCCTTCAGACAGATCTTCCCTAGAGGGCCCCATCTCAGAAGCAGACCAACTGTGGCCTCTGTGGCCGTAGGCTGTGTGCACCCCATGGGGACCGTTCATTCACACCTCACTTTAGTTCTAGCTGTGAGTGGAAGCTTCCCCTTCAGGAGACCTGCGCTGGTTGCTTTGTGGACACCTAGACTTGCTTGTAAACCAAGCTGCTTGGAGGGAATCTCAGGACCTGACAGGTCTACTGACATTTGGAAGTTTTCATTTTCATGTAGATGTCAATCTGAGAATCTACACATTTCTTTTTTTTTTTTTACATTTTTTTCTCTTTATTAGATATTTTCTTCATTTACATTTCACATGTTATTCAGAAATCTACACATTTCTAATGGAAAAGACTCACCTTTTGCAGTGTTGGGTTGGATGAAAGATGTTTCTGTGGCTCAAGGGGGTGGCTGTGGCCAAGCTCTTGGGAACCTCACAGTTTTGTTTTGTTTTGTTTTCTGATGAAGGAGCTGTGTATCACTTCCTTTTGGAAGGTATTTATCTCTAGACCACCTGTAATAATGTAAAAACAAAACAAAACAAAAAAAATGACAGCTGTTTTGTCCATGTGGTATGGGTATAGCACATGTGGACCCTGGTTTGAGAAACACTGGCCTGGCTCAACTCTCTACTGTCCTTATAATACGGAGGCAGGAGTAGAAGACAATGGCTCAGAATTGGAACCACAGGGAGCAGGGAGGCCGCAGGCTAATTTCTCTTACCCTTTGAGGAACTGGTGCATTGGTCTCACCTGACCCCTAGTGGCAGGAGACGTCAACAGACATCTCTGGCAAAATCTCTTTGGGGGTCCTGTAGCTACAGGCCTGCGTGATACCAGTAATGGTGGATGGGGGGATTGTGATGGGGCAGACACAGTCCCAGCCTTTGAAATCTCTGCCACTCCCTTTGCTCATGGAAGGGGAAGTCGTAGTACCAGGGATGGATTGCAATGAGAGAAGGGAAGGGAGTGAGTGAGAAGGAGAAAGAGAGAGAGAGAGAGAGAGAGAGAGAGAGAGAGAGAGAGAGAGAGATTGGGGTGCTCAGGCCTTGGCCTGGCTCTGCTCAGCTCATGGGTTGGAGCCATAGTCTTTAAGTGAGCTACCATCATGCTCCTGCTGGAGAACAGAAGACCTTGACTGAAGCCATCTCAGCAGGCAGGAGGCTAGTAGTATCTTTGTGTCAGAGGCCCTGCCTCTGTTACTTCTCTCGGGGTTTGGATGGGCATTTCCACTCTCCCCCAACCCCCACCCTGTGCTCATCTCCTTGATTTTTGTCTCTGTTGTTGAGTTTGTTAAGTTGAAAGAACTCATAAAAACCTCTTGTAAGGAGGCTGTGCAGTGAGGTGACACTCGTGGGTAATGAGAAGGCAGTACGTTCTTCCTCTGTCACCTCACAGCAGGGCTGGATGGAAGGCGGCAGTGGGGTGGGCTGAGGGCTGGGGGTGGGGGTGGGGCGCAGGAACTGAGGGAGATCTGTGCAACCAGAGGTGATTGGCCAGGAGGACGGCATGCGACAGTCATGGGAAATGATAGAAAAGGCCAGCACAAGACAGCACGGTTGGAAATGTAGGTGAGATTCCCACTCTGCACACAGGACTTTCTGAGGGTCAGGGCACCCACTGCTGGAATGAGCTGGAATGGATGACTCAAGCAGGGGTCAGGCGAGCCTTGTCTAGCACAAGGGCCCCAGCCTCCTGAAGCTAACACCAAGGCTTCTATGACCGTCCTTCCCACCGCCTTCTCCTCTCCCTCCCTCTCCCCCTTCTTCCCCCCCCCCCCCCCCGTTTTCTGATTCTGTTGTTCAGGATTGACAGGGATGACACTTCCATTTAGTTGCCCATGGAACCATAATGTGGAAAAATTATTTAGACGTCATTGGACAGTTTCATTCAAACCAAGCATTGTTTTGGGTCTTAGTGATGACTATCACTTGTCTTCACACTAAGATGGGGGCAGGAGAGCTGACCCGAGTGGGCAGATGTCATCCCAGGGGTTGGACACACACTGTCTCATTTCATCCTTGTGACAGCTCCTCCTGCCAGGGACCATGGGAGAACCAGGGCTCCACCCTTCCTGTTGCCAAGAGCAGGAAAGCAGCTGACTGACAACCTGCCCAGACCTAGAATTCTGCCAGTTCATTGGGTCCTAAGATTCTTTCTGTTGACTCTGACAAGTGGCACATGGGCGTCTGAAGACACTGTCCTCTCTGACATTGGCCTTTGACATTTTTATGAGAGTCGGATCACCAAACCTCCTGCTTTTCTGTCATCTTTAATTCATCAGCCAGTGACTTGCTCCATCTTGGCCTTCATCTCTATTCCATCTCCACATCCTTTCCTTCTCCGACCTCGCTCTCCTTCTCCCACCTCTCTCCCCCTCTTCCTGTATCTTTCCTTCCCTCCCCTTGCCTCCCCCCCTGCCCTGACATCCCCTCCTCTTCCTCCCTCCTCCCTCCTCCCTCCTCCCTCCTCCTTTCCCTTCCTCTCCCATTTCTTTTGGAGATAGGGTCTCACCCTACAGCTCAGGCTAACCTTGGTTTCTCAAGTCTTCTAAGTTGTATGGATTACGGGCACACACTCCCATATCCAGCTCTGTGTTTTCAATCTTGGGCTCTGGGATCCTATCTTTGAATCGCAGCTCTGTCTTTGTGGTGTGTGACAGTTATTTGTCGCTTGAGAGATTTTTCTATTCTCTCTGAACCTCAGCCTTGCAATGGTTCGTCAGATTGTGTGTATGAAGCTCCTTAGACTGGACACGTTACGTAGAGCTTGTTATTTGTACTTGGATCCTTTCAGAGCATGAGAGACTGAGGACTAGATCAGAACACAAATAAAGAGTTTGAAGTGGTGGTGACAGTGGTGGTGACAGGCCAGGGGAACAAGCATATAAAAAGATGCTGGCACTTACGAAGCATTTGTGTCCTGTAAGGAGCCTTTCTTCCCATCCAGGCACATATCCTCAGGTTCCAATGAGTCCAGGAAGTCTCGGACGCTTGGGTGGTAGAATGAATCAAATATTCTGGCTCTAGCAACCAGTGTCCCAGGAACACTGTTGCTAGGCAACTCTTCTGTGGTTCTGAGAGGGGAGAGGTGACATCTCTCATGGGGCATCTTTGATTCAGACAATAGAGGCTACATGATGTTGATTGTAGTCCTATATCTCATTCGTGGCTTGTCTTGAGGGCTGTGACATCTACCAGCAGCCTTTCTGAGTCTCTGTCCCATGTCAGGCGGAATGGCAGGCAGGATGAGGCCTTTCACCATTCCAAGGTTTCAAAGGTGTGCTGAAGAACAGTATTTGCCTGGATGTGTGTGGAAGCTCTTCCTGGATGTCTCGAGAGAAGCAAGGGGGCTTCGCTCTTCCTCTGGATACATTCCTTAGGGGTCATGCGCAGGCCGTAAGGTCCAGCCGTAAGGGCACCGTAAGGGCTTCAGCTTAGTCTATATCTGATAGCTGGTGCCAAGTTTTGAGACTACTCTGTCTTGACAGGCTCACACCACGGTGAGGAAAATCTACTAATTGCTGTAGCAAGAAGTCCGGGTGACTCTGGCACAACTGGTCAAAGCACATGTGTTCTTCCCCCTCCCCCGCCCCCATGTGGTCCTGACCTCTCCAGCTTTGTCGTCAGGTTTGGCCTCCCAGATGGCTCAGTGCCTGCAGATGCTCTCCCCAAAGCCATCAGCAGACACCCCTCTGCTCCTCTAGTAAGGGATAGGTTAAATTAGTGCTTTAGACTGAGCCTGAGTCCTGAATCCCAGGGAGGAGGAAGAGGAGGAGGAAGTGGAGGAAGTAGAGGAAGAGGAGGAGGAGGAGGAGACATTGGAGTGCATGTTGGTCCTGCCAGCAAGAGATCTGCCAGTTGGAGTTTGGTACCTGTACTTGAGCCACTAATAGTACAGGTGTCCAGGAGCCCTTGCTCTTTAGGCCCCAGAACAATTGACACAAAGAGACCATCATCACAGACACGGGGTCTTGTATTATTAGCCTCCTCTTAGAAGTGTGTTTTGGGCACTCTTGGATGCATTGCCCCTTTGACCTCAGCACTGCAGTTCTTGTTCACACAGGAAGCACACTGTGCTTAATATCAACACCAAGAGAAGCTACACTTGTGATGCGCTGGCCTCTCCTTTAAAGGCTTTATAGGCTGTCGTGGCTATTCCTTGTGTCGACACACCCTATCCCATTGCACACACGTCTCAAAGAAGCTAAGCAACCTGCAGGGTTCCCAGCTAACGGGGTACAGCAGGGAGCCCAGGGATGACTCCTGGCAGCAGCCGCCTAACGCTTTTGTGCTTTCGACCACTAAGTTGTGTGGTCCAGCCATCTTATTCAGAAACTAGATAGATGACCAGAGGGCAATGATGTAAGGGCTTGGGGTCAATGGAGAAAAACCTCTGAAATGTCCCTACACTTCAAACACCACGGAGGCAAAACAGAGTGTTATCCCAGGGGAGCCAGAATCCTGGAGCACTTTGTTGCCTGGAAGTCCTGCCGTAGTTGGAGCTGAGTTCCAAGCATCAGTAGCACCCCTCTTTGGTCCTGCACAGAGCAGTATTGCATTCCAGAGAAGTCTGAGGAGGGATTGTCACTCCAGGTCCAGCTCTTCTAGGGGTCCAGTCACCGTTTGTATGGCTCCGTTATTCTCATTTTCTCACGCACCATACAAACCTGACTGTCCTGGTTGTCATTGGCCAGACACTTAACAGCTGGCCAGTACCCACCCAACCTGCCCCACACTTTGCTTTTTTTTTTTTGGTCAGTCATAAGTGAACACAAGGTTCCACATGCATAGCAGTTCCTTTGTGTGCCCAGTCTGAGCACATACCTCTTTGAACAGCCATGCAGATCTGTAGTGTTGATCTGGAAAGTATAATTTCAGCTCTCGAAGTCCAAGGGATGGCAAGTTGCAGCTTTGGAGCGGAGACGAGCAGGAACTTGTTACAGGCTGTGCTGAGCATGGATGGAGCTGCACAAGTCACACCTGTGGTCACAGTGGGGACGGAAATCCAGTACACATTTAGGAGAGGAAGCTTAGCTTTGAGAACATAGAGCTGATGTGTGGTTGAGGACGTAGCTCAGTGGTAGAGCTCTTACCCAGAATGAAGGAGATCTTAGATCCTTTCCACAGTGACACACACACACACATACACACATCAAAATAAAAAGGAGTTACTGTTCAGCACCTGTGTTTAGCCCCCATCCTTTATAGAATTGTGACACACTCATTTTACAGACAATGAAGCCATAACTCAGAGAGGTAGAGTTGCTCACTAGACAGTGTCTGAGCTGCAGGACTTGCTTCCCCTCCCCATAAGACGAGGATAGCAGACTGGCCCACTTTGCAGCACTAAGCCCTCAGCCCCTGCCTTGAGAGAATTTAGAGATCTCTGTAGACACCAATTACTGAGGTGTGAACTTTTGTAACAGTGTGTACATTCATTGCTAGTGTGTGCGCATGTGTGTACACTTGAGCTTAGGGCAGAGTGTCATCCAGCAGGACCAGGTTCTGACTTTCAGACCTCTCTCACTCTGTACCCTTCGCAGAGAGCCATCCGTGTGCGCAGCCATTCCATGGAGACCATGGTGGGTAGCCAGAGGAAGCTGCATGGTGGGAACCTCCCTGGCAGCCTCAGCGGGGGCATTGTCCACAACAGCATGGAGGTCACCAAGACCACCTTCTCGGTGAGTGTTTCCACACTGGACCAGCATGTGGGGGAAGAGGAGGAGGGAGGAAGGGGTGTGTCCTACACCAGGTTTGGGTTAGGCAGCTTTAGAAGGGCAAGGTGGTTGATGGATGGGCTGGGCAACACTGAAGCTGCTGAGGAGGTGAGCCAACCTCTGCTTGATGACAGTGGCCCTATGGTACTTCTAGGCCAGGTTGCCCTTGGGGTTGGCTTGTACCATGAATTGTTCTCTGGGTTTTCTTAAGAACTGAGCTTGAGGACTCATGAGGGAGATCCTAATTATTTGATGATGACAACAGTGACCACACCGGCTTGCTCTGCACCAGGCACTGAGCTGGTGACTGATACCCACGATCCTACCTGATCCCTGTCACGGTTGTCTGTGTAGACACAGGAGCACTCTCTGTTCCATACTTTAGGAAAATGAGGCTCAGAGAGGTTAGGTAACTGACTAAAAGTCACCAGCTAAGATGAAGGTCTGGGCTTTGAATGCAGGACCTCCTGATAGAAAACTTAGCCTCTTCATTACTGTGTGTTCAGTTCTTGGGGAGAGCCAGCCTTGTGGGTCTGTGAGCTCTTAGGCCTCCTGACTCACACCAGGGCAGGGGAGGGAACCACACAGCCAGCCATTAATAAGGCAAGTGGCTTTTGATTTATATAGAATGGAATTTTCTTTGAAAACAAATTAAGTAAAAGAATAAACTCACCAAGATGTTGACTTCTATTATAAACAGCCTTTTGAGCAATGGCTTGATTTACCTAATATTTTCACATATTTCACCTTGTTTCTTTCAGAAGGTCATGTTAGTGGCAGAGGATGGGAAAACTGAGGCCCAGAGAGTCTGACCATTCTCCCAGAGTGGCACAGCACATGACGGGCATTGAGGCTGGGGTTAGCATCTCCAGGCTTCTATGCCTTCTTGCTCAGACCTTCACCATTGTGTCCCTCTCCTCCCTGGAGACCGGAGACTGGAGACTGTCCATTAGTGCATTCGGACTCAGCTCAGCTGCTCTCATTAGTTTGTTGCTGCAACTCCTGCCTGGGTCCATTGATACCCATTTATTCACAAGCAGTGATGGAAACTCAGGAACCCTGGGTCCTTATTGCTAGCTGACCTTGATACATCCCTGTCTCCTGGTCCTTGGTTTTCTAATTAGTGAGCTGAAAGGTTGAAGCTGGACCATCCAGGAGACCTCTAGATGTTTCAGTCTGTGATCTAAATCATCTCAACCAGCTCAGCCTCTGGCCCCACTATGGTGATCCTTCAAGAGCTCTAGGCTCTGTTGGACCATTATCTGCTGGCTCATGCTTGGTTTAAGAGCAGGAAAGAGGCCCTGAGTGGCCCAAGTGCTGGGGTCTGAGCTCTATGCTGGTTTCTCTGGTCACACAAGACAAGGAGTCACATGAAGATCAGAGAAGGGTTGGGGAGGGCCTGGAGGGTGTGTGTACTCACTGTGGCGGTTTTATTGTCAGCCTCCAGTGGCCGCAGCAACCTCGAAGAACCAATCACGGAGCCCCATCAAGCGGCGGTCCGGACTCTTCCCCCGCCTGCACTCGGGCTCTGAAGGCCAGGGGGACAGCCGGACACGATGGTAACTGTTAGGTTTTGGATGCCAGCCCAGCTATGGGGCCAGTCAGCTCTCTTCTCCTTGGTAGCAGTCAGGTGCCCATGCATGGGCACAGGTTTTCCCAGTGTCAGGCTTCCCCTGAATCCTGGCCTCACTTCTGGTGCCTGCACATCCTGTTCCTTGTGTTTAGGAGAGAGGCCCTGACTGGGCAGCAATCAGAGTTTCTGATGCAAAGAAATTGAATAGATTTCTACAACTGCTCAGAGAGAGTGCGCAGAGCCCCAGTGTACTCAGATAAGTAGGAGGTCTCCTGGCAAGGACAGCTGGGAAGGAAGAGACAGGAGAGACTGCATGATGTATGTGTCTCCAAAGCTAGGAGGGAAGTTAATTGTAGTGACCCAACCCTGTGGTTTGACAGTCAGGCGGTCACTAGTAACCTCACTAAAGTGCATGGAGGGATAGGAAGGTGGCTTAGTGGTTAATGTTGCTGGTCATCTATGAGGACTTGGGTTTGGATCCCTAGCATTCCTTATAAAAAGTCAGGTGTGGTGACAGGAGGGTACCTGAGGCTTTCTGGTTAATCAGTGAGTTCAAGGGTTAGTGAGGGACTATCTTAGAAAACAAGGAGGAAAGCTGTGGCGGGCACACCTCATGGTGACTTCTGACCTCCACAGGCACAGGCAATTGAAAGCACTTGTGTACACATGCACATGCATAGGCCTCTCCCTCTCCTCCCTCCCCCTCCCTCCACACACACACAGAGTTTATATAGGTCATCGACACCTCTAGGGTGCCTGTGATTGTAAAGGTAAATAGTATGTGTTATGGAGGATGCGGAGATACTGGCACATTTGTACATTGCTGGTAGGGATGTGAGATAGTGCATCTGCTCTGAAACTAGTGTGGCAGCCCTCCAAGGGCTAAACATAGAGTTCCCATCAGACCCCGCAATCCCACCCGTTGGTGTGTATGTATGAGACCGTGAGAACTGAAAGCAGTTGCCCACAACACCAACACATATTTATTAATTGTAGCATTATTCACGGTAGCTGGGAGTGGGACCAATCGAAGGGCCTGTCATCTGATGACTAGATAAGCAAGATGATCCGAGTGTATACCCACAAAATGTACAAATAACAAGCGCTGAGATACGGATGCAGGCTACAGCCTGGGCAGGCTTTGAAAGTGTTAAGCTAGTGGAATCCAGATGTGAAGACCATGTATGCTGTCAAGTCCCATTTCTGTGGAATGTCCAGACTAGGCAGAGTTCATAGAGACAGAAATAAATAGGTTAGGGGTGGGGGTGGGCAGTGATTGCAGGCAGATGAGCCAGAGTCTTTTTTTTAAAAGGCCTTAAAATGTTCTAAAATTAGATTGTGGCGATGGCTGCACAATTCCATGAGCATTTAAAAAATGTGACATGTACATTATGCCTCATTAATGCTGCTGTTATAAGAAGTGCACGGAAGGGCTGGAGAGAGGGCTAGGCAGTTAAGCGCACTGGCTGCTCTTGCAGAGGACTGTGGTTCAGTTCCTAGCATCCACACAGAGGCTCACAACCATTTGTAATTCTAGTTCCAGGGGACCCAATGCTGGCTACAGACCCATGCGTACACTGTGGTGCACATATACACACGCAGGCAAACACACACAGACATTACATAAGTATACAAACAAGGCTTAAAGGGGAAAAGAGATCAGTGATCCTGGGGCTCAGAAATACTAATGAAGAAACAAGCAAATTGAGGACAGAGCTGTCCTGGTCCCAGTTGTCTGGAATAGGGTAAATTGTGAGCTTTGCTGAATGGCAGAAGCGAGCTTTTGGATCCCTGGGCTTAGGGTATCCCTTCACTCCCCATCACCCAGGGATGCTTGTCACATGTAGGATGTTCTCAAGGGTCATTACAGCACGTGTCTCCCCCCCACCCCCCGCACCCTGCCCCTCTCAGGAATCCACAGGTACTGGGTTGATTTCTGTATGCCCCCCCTCCCCCGCTCAGTTCACTACGGAATCCACTCTCAATTCATAGCTCTGCCCGTAGCATGGGCAGCATGGGAGAGGGATAGACTTGGCTGGAGGCTATCAAGCCAGGACCTCTGTTTGGTGGCCTTGGACTGTCACCATGAATTCAGATTGGCCTTTATTGTAGGGATCAGAAACCTTTGCTGTCTTCTGTAATCTCAGAGGCTCAGGTCTGGAGGGAAGAGGCAGCTACCCTCTATGTACTGGTCCCCGTAGCCTGAGCTCTGACTTGGGCCAAGGGTGGCCAAGGGCAGGCTCCTGGCCTCCAGCTTCACTTCTTTTTATTCTCCTTCCCTAGTGACAGTGCCTCCAGCAACCCCAAAACCCCAGATGGCGGACACTCTTCTCAGGAGATAAAGTCTGAGACCTCGTCAAATCCCAGCTCTCCAGAAATCTGTCCCAACAAAGAGAAGTAAGGGAGTTGGGGTTTGGGAAAGGCAGGGTGGAGGGGCAGTTCTTGACTTTGGAAGTCTCCGGAACACAAAGACCACCAGGCAGAGGCTGAGGGAGCTGCCTTGGGCAAGCTCAGTCAGTTCTCTGGCGGACCTGCCTCGTTCTGCATCTGTCTTGCTTCCCATTCTCTGCAGGCCCTTCATCAAGTTGAAGGAGAATGGCCGTGCCAACATCTCCCGCTCCTCCTCCAGCACCAGCAGCTTCAGCAGCACAGCAGGGGAGGGCGAGGCCATGGAGGAGTGTGACAGTGGGGTAAGTGAGTCTCAGTCAATCAGAGGATTGAGTCAATCAGAGAATTGAGTCTCAGTCAATCAGCACTCTGGGGCTGTCTTAGTCAGGGTTTCTATTCCTGCACAAACATCATGACCAAGAAGCAAGTGGGGAGGAAAGGGTTTATTCAGCTTACACTTCCACATTGCTGTTCATCACCAAGGAAGTCAGGACTGGAATTCAAGCAGGTCAGGAAGCAGGAGCTGATGCAGAAGCCACGGAAGAATTTTACTTACTGGCTTGCTACCCCTGGCTAGCTCAGCTTGCTTTCTTATAGAACCCAAGGTTACCAGCCCAGGGATGGCACCACCCACAGGGGCCCTCCCACCCTTGATCACTAACAAGAAAATGCCTTACAGCTGGATCTCATGGAGGCATTTCCTCTGGAGAGGCTCCTTTCTCTGTGATAACTCCGGCTTGTGTTGAGTTACACACAAAAGCACCCAGTACAGGGACCTAGCTGGTCAGACTCTGCTTTAAAAGAATACCATGGAGAAGGAGTGGCCTCTGCAGCTGTTGCAGTGAGTCTCAGCAGAGTGCTTAAGAGCAGTGGTGGAGGTTGCTTATGCCAGGGGGACACTAACTTGAAAGGCAAGAGGTCAGGGAAAGGTCATGGCTGAGGCAGAAGTGCTGTGGAGGTTGGAGGCAGTGTCCTGCGTGATCCATCTCAGGACAGCTGTAGGGCTGCTGGGTATACACTGGCCATGCTCACCCAGTTTCTCTCCTCAGAGCAGCCAGCCATCCACAACCTCGCCCTTCAAGCAGGAGGTGTTTGCTTACAGCCCGTCCCCGAGCAGCGAGAGCCCCAGCCTGGGGGCCGCCGCCACACCCATCATCATGAGCCGGAGTCCCACAGGTCAGAAGCATGTGAGGATCTGCATGATGTAGTTAGGAAGGCAGAGCTGTGTCCTGACTGCAGTCCTAAGGGCATGCTTGACAGGCCGACTTCTCCTCATCTAAGCTGTCAGGCCCTTTACCTCCACCAGGGTACTCCATCTTCCTATCATCTCCTTATCTTTGTATATATGGGGAGACAGAGGCTCAGAGGATTCAATGATTTCGTGTTGATCCCGTGGTGGAGAAGTTAAGATTGAGTGGTTAGAAGGCTGTACGCTCTGCTGACCTCTTGCCCTACCCCGTCACCACCCAGGGCCAGTGCTGCCACAGCAGTGATTCTGAGCACCCGGCAGTGAGAGGAAACAGCAGTGGAGGGGGCTGGAGGAATGAGAGACTGTGTTCTGGGTGTGTGTGTGAGGTTCGGGGGAGCCGGGGCATGGAGATGGAGAGGAGAAAGGGCAGGGGTTACAGGGACCATGAGTGGGTTGCCAGAAAGCCACGGAAGGTTCTGGAAGAGCTGCCTGGCATTGAGGAAGACCATTTGGCAGCTGCATGCTGAGTATAGACCAGCAGAGGCTCAGTGGGCATCTAGGGGAGGCAGGGTCATGGCAGAGCGTGTTCGGGTATAGAGCTTACTGGGTTGGTAGTGCAGGGTTAGAGAGAGTATAGGGGCCTGGGTCTCTCTGGATCCCTACAGTTGAGCTGAGTAGGAAGTACCAGGTTGGAGAAAAAGGAAAGGGCTCGGCTCTCAGGGTCAACCTAGTACCCAATGTGACAGATGAATTTTACCCAGGTGGGCACTGTGGGGAAGGGAGAGCTAAGTCTCAGTGGGAGGCATTTGTAGGCAAGCAGTCTCAGGCTGTAAACAGACAGGAAGAGGAAGGGCAGTTGCAGGGTTTTGCACACACTGGTCAATCACTTGTAAACACTTGTACTTCCATGCACTGTCAGCATTCACACTCTTGACCAGAGGAGGCCAAAGCTTTACCGTGGTAGGGGAGGCTTTGCCATTTCCATGGTCTAAGGCATCAGGTCCTTGACATAGCTGTCTGAGTCAACAAAACACACTCTCTCAGGACTTTCAAGGCTCCCTATAAAGGTTTGATGAGCATACACTGTCAAAACCACACAACTGTTAACCTCAATGTATCTTGTGGGACCGGAATGAAACATTAGTGTGACCGACCAGTTCTCAGCCAGGGTTAATCTCACTCTCCAAAGGGACTTCGACAATATTGACTGTCATTTTTGGTTTTTCCACAGTGTCTGGAGTGTGGGTGGTGGTGGTCTACTGGTTATCACACGGTAGAGACCAAATGATGTCAAAAGGAGGATGTCATGAGATAGAGCAGAGACCAGGGAAAAAAGCAAATGGCCCTTTGTGGAGGGCTTTCCAGCTAACCATCAGTTCATAGCTCCCCTCCTTAGGTCAGGCAGCTCTTAGGTTGGACTCTTACCTCAGCTGTGGCACTGACTGGCTCACCTACTAACCCTCAGTTTCCCAGTTTGTAAAACAGAGTAGCCCTATACATTTGCTGACTTAAAAAAAAAAAGTTTGGTTAAATATCGGTGGATAGAATCTATCACCAAACTGTGTCCTTTGTAGCACTAAATAGACATCAAAAGGAATGAATACCAGCCTGCTCTCTTGGACAAGGTCTGAGTGAAGGGGAGGCTTTGGGAGTGTCTGCAACTAACTGGTTTGAGGTCACTCAGGGCAGGAGGAAATGTGGAACAGGCGTGCAATCTTTCCCAGTGCTAACTACACCCCCAGCAGGTGCATCTTCCCCCAGGCTGTATTTAACCCTGATTTTCTGCTTTTGACCCCTAACCCCATGTAACATGGACGTGGAAGTCTAAAAACCTGTTTCTAGCTGTTCCAGCGAGTGTGAGGAGAGGCAGACTGAGGAGAGGGATGGCCCAGGAGTCTTCTATAACTGCAGATGCCTGGTCATCAGTTATCAGGGTACTTAGGGAGGTCTAATAGCATGTGTGTGTACATGTATGCATGTGTGTGTGTGTGTGTGTGTGTGTGTGTGTGTGTGAGAGAGAGAGAGAGAGAGAGAGAGAGAGAGAGAGAGAGAGAGAGATCTCGACATGGACATGGTCAACTTTACCAACATTACCATCATTACCAACTGAAACACTGTTGTAATATTCAGTAGATTTTACTCTGAGTCCTCTGTCTATAAGATGCTCACAGGACAGTTTCAGTGATACTTAACTCTGGTGCCTGTAGCTAGTACAAGGCTGCAGATGACAGTCAAATCTGGTTACCATGTGGGTGTTGATGGATATTACTGCCTACATTGACATTTTGCACTAGAAAGACAGCATTTGTTTGTCAGAGATACAAACAACCTCTTTGCTGAATTCGGTAGTAGTTTTTCAACACTGGGAGCAGGTGGCTTCCATGCTGGTCTTCACAATGTAGTGGTGGCGGGTACAACCTGCTTTTAAGTTTAGTTCATTTATTATCACTTTCCATTAGTTTCTCATTTTTAAGATTTATTTTTATTTATTACTTATACAGTGTTTGGCCTACGTGTATGTCTGCATACCAGAAGGGGGCACTGTGTCTTATTACAGATGGCTGTGAGCCATCATGTAGTTGCTGGGAATTGAACTTAGGACCTCTGGAAGAGCAGCCAGTGCTCTTAACCCCCGAGCCCTGAGCCATCTCCCCAGCCCTTCCATTAGTTTCTTTTTTTTTCTTTCTTTTTTTGGGGGTGGGGGATTTGAGACAGGGTTTCTCTGTGTAGCCCTGACTGTCCTGGAACTCACTCTGTAGACCAGGCTAGCCTCAAACTCAGAAATCTGCCTGCCTCTGCCTCCTGAGTGCTGGGATTAAAGGCGTGTACCACCACGCCCAGCCTTCCATTAGTTTCTTAAATCTAGAGTACAAAACCATAAACTAAGCCCATATTTGTAGCATTGCCAAGTACAGTAGTCTTAATGCTTTCATTGAGATTGATCTCAAGCCACCACTACTACATCCCTGGGCTTGGTATAGAGGAGAGATGCATAGCCTACCACCTTAACCAATTTTTGGTAAAAGAATACAGTAGACGTAACAACAAAGACTAAAGCAAAACCACCGTAATATAATGAGGAAATGACAAATTTTGAATATACATTATCTTCCTTGAATATGGCTTGTTCACTTATGAGCTTCCATAACTTAATTTTGAAAATATTTGAAATGACCTGTGTTTAATAATAAGTAGGGTACAGCAGTTATCAAAGCCTAAGTACTGTTTCTGATGGGTGGGTACCTGTTAGCGAGCATGCTTTCGGGGGGGAGGGGGAGGTTGAGGCCCTCTTTTCCTATCCAGTATTCTGAGTTCGCTAGAATAATCCCTCAAGCTCCATATCCTTTTACTTTTCTTAGATGCCAAAAGCAGAAACTCCCCGAGGTCAAACCTGAAATTCCGCTTTGATAAACTCAGCCATGCTAGCTCCAGTGCGGTAAGGATGGTGTGGGCATCTAAGGAAGGGGCCCCATGAGCCCTACACCCCACATTCCAGCACCCCTACTAGCCAGACTTTTTTCAGTGGACTGGAGAGAGAGAATACCTAGAGAGTGCCCATGGTGTGTGTGGGGGTCTCCTGAAGCAGGCAGAGATTCGTGCTCTGCCAGATCTGGGGGTGATGGTTTCTGTCCTTACTTGGTGCAGACCAGGCTGGGCGCTCGCTCTCCAGCCACTTTTGCCCCTCTGCCTACAGTAGAGCCTCATTCTTGCACACAGCCAACCCCCAGACATGAGATGGGTTCTGCTGGCCCCTGGAAGCCCAAATCCCTTCCTGAACTCTTGATTGCCAAGAGCCAAGTGCATAAAAGCTGCAGGTGGAGGCTGTTGTCTGGTGTTCTGAAAAAAAAAAAAATCTTGTGTGTTTCTTATACAGGGTCACTAATGTGAAAGTGAAGACCTTCCCTTGTCCAAGGTGAGTGTCTTACTGTGGCTGTGAGAGGGGAATATTCCCTTGAGGTTAGAGTGTATATGGCTTTATGGCCTGAGAATGGACAGAGAAAGTCTGCTGAGGAACATGGAGGACTACTGTTGATGGACATTTCCAGGCCTTTGCAGGAGGGGGGTGCGGGGGGGGGGGCTGAGAGCAGCGACTAGGAAGGGTTGTCCGGCGACACTGTGGTAGACCCCACACCAGATGGAGCTGGTTGTAGTAGCTAGAAGGGGAAGTAGTGGAGGAGTTCACTTCCTTCCCCGGGAGGAATTCTTCCATTTACCCCTCGCTTTCCCCTTTGCAGTCAGTCTCTCTCCTTGAATTTTTGGCCAAGGCTCCAGGCTGGTATCTATCTTCCCCATATGACATGAGATGCCCCTACCCAAGCGTTGTTTTGAGGGTCAACCCCAGGGTGGTCTCTGCTCCTGGCATGATACGCCAGTGGACTTCTGATAGTGAGGTCACCCGAGATCCATTGGCCCCACCTACTCAGTGAGGTCCCCCTGGAGTGTGAGTGAGTTGGGACCAAGAGGGAGGGTAAAGTTAAGCTCACTTCATGTTTGACCCCTGTGTGAGAAAAACAGAAGAGAAAAATGGGAGTGTGATGTTGGCTTCCACCACCTGTGAGGGACTGCGGGTGCTTCTGTAGCACATTGCTTACACACGGCTTCTGGGACTGAGTCCGGGCCCCTTAAACTTGGCACTGTCCTTGTCCTGAGTGTAGCTACGGGCAGGTGGCTTCCCCTCTCTGGCTCTAGCGTGTTTTCATCTCTCTTTGACCCAGTGCTTGTTCTCCATCTCCCCTTCTTTATCTTCCCAGGGAAGTGTGGATTCTGGCCTACAGAAGGCTCCTAATTCCAGCAGTTTGGGGGTGCCATCCACTACTCTGACCGTTTAGGCCTGCCGTCTCACTGGCCACCTGCCCAGCGCACCAGCTGACTGTTCCATGTCCTGACCTGACCATGACCTTGCCGGATCCTTCTCCAGACCTGAAAGCCCCAACCTGTGCTTCTGACCTCCTGATGTGACCGGCTATCTGGGTCAACTAGCATCTTGTTTTACATGCAGGAAAAGATCTGGGCAAATGGGGGGGGGGGCTCCTCGAGAAGCTAGGGAGCTCGTCTGCCCCAGAGACAGAGAGGGTTGTGTGGTGGGGAGTAGAAGTAACTGCAGAATGGTGGGTGGGTAATGTCTGTCTTGGGTCGCAGTGCAGTGCCTTTCTGGACATGGTGGAAAGGCTACTTTTCCAGGAATATCCCAGCATCCTTCGGGTTGAATCTCACTGCATTTCTGACACATCTGCCGGCCCAGGCCTAGAGAGCTCTGTCTGTCCCTGCTGCTAGGGTCCCCTCCAGAGGCTCAGGCTGGTGGAAGCTCCAAGTCAGAGCTAGGTGTTCCAGGACCTGGCTGCATGCTCCCTTGATGACTGTAGTCTCAAGGTTTTTTTCCTTTCTAATTCTACACAAGCTGCTGATTATCTTTGTGGTTGGAGGAGCCCTGGTAGTGGGCGGCCAGGAGTGTGGAGTTCAGGGTGAACACAAGGCCCAGTGCAGGAGCCTCTGGGTGAGAAGGCTCATTAGGGGTTCAGGTCTCCACTTTTGTGAGAATTTGAAGAAGACATAGTTTAAGCCGTGTCTTAGGTGAGAGTGGGGGGAGATGTAATGGAGGGTGAATTGGCAGGTTCTGGTCAGTCTAGTGTGTGGTGGTGGTGGAATTTAGTGTTGGAAACAATACAGTGTTCTTCCACCTCTGCGGTCCTGTCAGAGGGGACCAGTACTTCCCAGGGACTGCTCTTAGGCCCAGTCCCCTAGTCTTCTTCCTTTCATCTCCAACTACAGGTTTCTAGGCCATTGTCCCATCTTCAGGGCCCCTGGAAGCCCAGACCCCACAAGCCAGCGCTTTAAGCCACAGGTCATCTGTACTCCTTGTTATGGCCACCTTCTCTGGGTGAGCCAGCCCATCCTGAGGACGGAGGAGCTGTCTTTGGCTCCTCAGCCTTCCAGGTTTGCAGGATGATTCTGCTGCCGGGTGTAGAGTAGAGCATCCAACATGTTAAACACTGGCACTACACAGCAGGCACTTGAAGATCCCACCTCATTAAGTACACACAGGTCTGTGGTACAGGGCTGCTTGGTTCTGGGCTCCTGTGTCAGCGAGCAGATGACAAGAATTTCCAACCAAGTGCTTTGTCTGCATAGGCTCCTATTCCCAAGCCAAAGTACAGAAGGGTGGGACAGCCTTTGGGGCTGGTATAGTAACTGTGTTCCTGCTGCCTTTGTCATCCGAGCACAGTTTTGGTCCTTCATCCCCCCATGCACTTATGTGCAGCCAGGGGAGGGGGAAGCTCTCCCTTCACTCCACGCGGGGAAACCTGCTTATGTGAAATACTAGTCTGGTAAGATTTGTTCTAGTTAGAAGGTCAACAGAGTATCTGTTTATCTTTTATTAAAAGCCAGCGTAGCGGCAGCCGGGGCTGGAAGGAGGCGGGTGGATTCTGGCAGTGTTCTGCTGGCAGGTTTCTGCTTGAATTTGAAAGGTCAAACTGTGTTTTCTTTGAAACTATTACAGGACTCTGGCTCTCTTCTCTGTGTTGGACAGTTTCCCCCCCACTTGCTGATTGTGCTATGTTGCATTGTGGTCTGGGGCTCTTCAGGGGCTTCCAGGTTGTCTCACGCTGTCTGGAAACCTTATAAGCCTCATTCCCACTGCTTTGGCTACTCTGCCTGCAGGCGTTACCCCTGGGCCAGGGGACGGGATGGATGACTGTGTGCTGAGGAACTGAGAGGCCCTGGCTGTGGTCCTCACACTTGGTTTGCTACTGAGGTACTCTGGGCAGGACATGAGATGCCCCTGCCTTCTGCTCATGCCTCTCTCTATCTAACAGGTCCTCCTGTGGCTTCCAGAGTAGGTACCACCAGCCCAGCTCAAGTTCTCTGCTTAACGGGAGCAGAATCATGGCAGGGCCCAGTCTCCTCTCAGCCCTCTGGGTTGGAGACTGTTCCTCCACACTCTGATCCGGCCTTTCCTTTCATGGCTGTACCAAGTCTTAGGGCTCTGCGTGTTGCTGAGGCTCCTTCGTGTGACTGAGCTTCTGTAGCTGATACTTCTGCTTGGATATGGGGGAACATTTCCACTGTTATCTCCCCAAGGGGTTCTCCTGGCCACCACTCTGGAAAACTGTATTATTTTGCAGGTGTTAATAGGTATCCAGATGCCCCCAGCTTTGCTGATACACCATAGCAGATGTGGGAGGGCTCCGGATGGAAGGCCTTAGCCAGAGTTTCTCTCTGTGATAATGAATGTCAAATGGCGTTTCTTGGAAAACCATCTGGACTTCAGTTTTGTGGGCCCCATTTGATATTCAAGCCTCCTGGGCCCTGTTTGCTTCTCATCAGACCATGGCATCTTCCAGATGAACAGAAAGAACTTGCCTGAGGCCACACAGTCGCCTAGTGGCAAAGCTGTCACTAGATCCACAATAGCCTTGGGTACCTGCATACCAACTGTACTTACTGTTCGCAAAGCAAGCAGTTGCATTTCCTGGAGCCTGGGTTTTGAGGAAGCCTGATAGCTGGGGTCTCTGTACTGGTGGGCAGGTGCTGAGGTCGGAGGGTATTGATAGGGCCCCTACCTCTGCTGTTTTCCAGCATGACTAGTTTAGGTCAGCGAGGACCCAGGGGCTTGGGTGAAGGACACGGAGGAGGAGGAGGGATTGCAATAAAGTGCTTATTTGGGTTTTCAGTGACTGGGGCAAAATTACCCGGACAAAAATGCATTAGCTACCCTTGACTTCTTTGTTCTAAATCAGGACAGAAAATGATAAAGTGAATTATTTCTCTGATCTATCTTCTCTTCCTCCCTCTCTCCATCCGTCCCTTCCTCTTTTTTCTTTTTTTTTTTTTTTGGTGGTGCTGGGAATGTCCCCAAGGCCTTGCCCATGCTGAGTGAGTCCCCTACCGCTGAGTCTAGGCCTAGGCCTCTCCAGTTTTTAAAATGGAGATGGGTAATAAAAGCCCAGCTCAGGTGACCAGGCAGGGCACAGCCAGTGTCATTTTCTTTCTTTTGACCCTTTATGGTGCCAACTCAAACATCACCTTTTGTCCTTTGTTTCTCATGTCTGCAAAGACAGCTGTGCTCTGTGTGTGTGTGTGTGTGTGTGTGTGGGGGGGGGGGGGGTCCTGGGGTTCAGATAGAGCATATGGCTTCTGGGTCAGCAGCAATCACGTTAGTTAGCCATGCTCTGGACCCCCGTGTTCCCTCCCCAGCTTCTAGCTACCCCTCAATCAAAGACAAAGACAGGTTGGTACGTGAACAAGGCTGACTTTGCTATCCGCCCGGTGGAGGGCTTCTGAGGCATCCTACCAAGCTCTGGTGTCTGTTTTGCCACCAGCCGCCTGCCCACACCAGTCCCACGTCTCTTTGTGGCCAGGCTATGTGCTCCTTTTGGAGAAAGAAGACAGTGCCCAGAGCCAAGGGCGGACTGTAGTGAGCAGTAGCTGGGGTAGTGGCTTTGACCTGGGCCTTACCATCCCCAGCGGACAGCGCGCTTGGCTGCAAGACTGGAATTAGTTGCCATTGACTTTGGTTCTGTGACATTTCCACTTGAAAGGGTGAAATTCCCCTTCCCACTCCTTAGTGTCTATGCCAACTTGTGATGTCCCCTCCTGATCTCCAGCTCCCAGGGTGCCGGGGTTGCCATGTGAAGAGATGTCCATGTGGTAGATAGACCCTAAGAGGTGTAGTTTGAAAGTGACCCCTGTGACGATGACTTTTCTTTGCTTCCTCTCAGTGAGGGGGTGATTTGTAGATCCTGACTGCCTATGTGATGTAAATAGTGTACATCTAATTTATTGCTATGGTAGCACATTGTATTTGTTAATGTATAAAACAAATTCTAAAAGGTTGAAAATGTATATTTTGTTGCTTAAATGTGTCTTTGCAGAAATTGACAATAAATAACATATTTTGTGTCCATTAGAGTTCACATTTCTTGGAGTGGGGGCATGACTAGACTTTCACTGGAGGGTAGCTATCAGCTTGAACCTGTTTAAAAACTTTATTAATATTAAAAACAAACAACGCAAACAAATGTGGCGCCGGGGCAATGATTTGTTGGATAAGATTGCGTGCTCCCTCCGCAAGCATTCGGATCTGAGTTTGAATCTCCAGCCCACAAAAAGCCATGCCTGACTGCGCATCCTGGGAGCCTATAGTGCGGTGTGGGGAAGGTGGAAGCAGGCAGATACTGAGAACTTGTTTGTCAGCCGAGGGAAGATGGCAAGCTTCCCGCTCAGTGAGAGACCCTGCCTCGAGACAGTAAAGTTCAGAGTGAGGGAGGAAGACCACTGATGTCCCTGGCATGTGTGCACAGAACATGTGCACTCACATGGGCACACTACATACATATGCAACACGTGTACACGCGCACACAAACTAACCATAACAACAACAACAACAACAACAACAACAACAAAAGGGAGTTTCTTTTTTTTTTTTTTTTAAAGTCAGACTAAATCTACTCAGGCATGGATTAATGAGAGCAGGCTTGAACTCCTTTTGGTGAGACCTGAGTTTACCATACTCTCCAGCACTCCTTACTGCTCACCCCACCCGCTGCTCTATTTGCCTCCGTGGTACGGAGGAGACGAGCCTCCTGCTGCTCACTGACTTGTCTCCTGCCTACCAGTCTCTCTCCTTTGCCCAAGCTCCTTTGCAGATTCTCTGTTCAAGGGGTCGCCTGTGACTAATGCCATTCTTATCTTCCTCTGAGTCACAGTGGCTACATTCATTCATGTGCTATGCTTGACCCGCTGGGTGTAGATTTGAAGGCAAGAGGCAGGTTTTAAGCCTCCGTCGGGGACTTGCTTTGTAATCTTGGGCAAATTACTCAACATGCCGGGCTCTGAATTTTCCTCTGTGTGCTATCAGAAATAGATGCCCTGTGGAAAGCATGAGGATAAAAATGAACTCCTAATTGATCAAACGCTTTGAAAAAAAGTTATGTATAGTAGCAGAGATTCAGTAATAACGATAATCCCAACAGTAGCAGTTTGTGTTTACATAGGTAGCCAGTAATGACTTACCAGCTCCTAAAAACATACTGTGGGAAACCGCAACTGTGGCAAAGATGGGCTAAGTGTTGGACACTCAAATACATTGTTGGTGACCAATAGAAATAAAGACATATAAGCCTAATAAAACTGGTAACAATTCATACGTGCTAAACGAATAAGAAAGAAATACACATAACAG
This sequence comes from Mus minutoides, assembly GCA_902729485.2. NCBI lineage: Eukaryota > Metazoa > Chordata > Mammalia > Rodentia > Muridae > Mus > Mus minutoides. Next base: position 92,220 of record LR756434.1, on the reverse strand, counting down.
TGACCAACATTTATCAGATGGAAATGGGCCTGAAGTTTGGCTGTGGAGACAAGCATGGGAAGGGTTGTCACTGAGGAGCTATGAGAAGGTAGAGGAGCCATAGTCTGCAGCTGGGTGAATGGAAGAATGGACGAATGGATGGGGTTCGGAGCACACAGGCTACATGGAGGCAGCAGGCAGAGGTTTGAGGTATGTTGTATTCTCTCTCTCTCTCTCTCTCTCTCTCTCTCTCTCTGTTTGTGGATGCTATACATCTTGATATAGTTTGGTGAAGTCACCTACATGCACCTAATATATTTTTTATTGGATATTTTCTTTATTTACATTTCAAATGTTATCCCCTTTACCGGTCCCCAGCTCCCCTCTGGAAACCCCCTATCCCATCCCCCTTCCCTCTGCTTCTATGAGGGTGTTCCCCCACCCACCCACCCACCCACCCACCCACCCACCAAGTCCTGCTTCTCCACCCTGGGATTCCCCTACACTGGGGCATCGAGTCTTCACAGGACCAAGGGCCTCTCCTCTCATTCATGCCCAACTAGGCCATCCTCTGCTACATATGCAGCTGGAGCCTTGGGTCCCTCCATGTGTACTCTTTGGTTGGTGGTTTAGTCCCTGAGAGCTCTGGGAGGGGGTCTGGTTGGTTGATATTGTTGTTCTTCTTATGGGGGTGGCAAACCCTTTCATCTCCTTCAGTCTTTTCTCTAACTCCTCTGTTGAGGACCCTTGTGCTCAGTCCAATGGTTGGCTGTGAGCATCCGCCTCTGTATTTGTTAGGCTCTGGCAGAGCCTCTCAGGAGACAGCTATATCAGGCTCCTGTCAGCAAGCCCTTCTTGGCATCCAAAATAGTGTCTGGGTTTGGTGACTGTGTATGGGATGGATCCCCAGGTGGGGCAGTCTCTGGATGGCTGTTCCTTCAGTCTCTGCTCCACACTTTGTCTCTGTATTATTTTGTTCCCCCTTCTAAGAAGGACCGAAACATCCACACTTTGGTCTTCCTTCGCACCTAATATTTCTCCTGGATAAAATGCAAGAGCAAAAATCTAAGTTGTCTTATACTGATTGACATTATCCATGGTTACATCAACTGCATAGGACCAACTTACCATTTTAAAAACAAGCCTTAGGGAAGAATTGATTATGATCTCAGTCTCCAAAATAGCTCATCGAGACTGGTGGTGTTCCTATTCCACTTAAGGGGCCAGAGTCACATCTCGTTTTAGGACCGGAATCTGATGGCTGACATTCACATGAAGGTGAGTTCTAGATGACTGGGAGTGCTGGCTGAACAGTGGCATAGCAGGTAAACCTGCGTTGTCAGCACTATTGGCTTCCCTGTCCTGCACGGAAGCCCATGCCTGCAGTCTCGCGGGCTGGGGGCTGCCGCTCACGTTAAGCAGTTCCTCCTCCAAGGTTTGAACTGAACCGCCATCTTTCACACAAGCACCTGATACCTCTTTGCCCCTCAGGGTTTGGTTGCTTCCTGGGTTCAACATTTCTCTCTGAAAACAGGAAGGGGAGATATTACTTATGGACAGAATTCTCATGTATGTAGAAGGTGTTGTACAAGGCATGGATGTCATTCACCCGAGCCCTTAACACTTTTGGACCCTGCTGGTACCCTGGAATTCCATCTGTTATTCTAACAGCGAGTGGGTGAACCTCCAGCTCAGAGGTTTAGTTCTTAAGATTCTTGAAATCTGCACACCTCCTCCATAGATCAAATAGCTTGGAGCTCTTGGACATCTTGGGGTCCGGTATTCTTCCCACTATACAGAGGAAGGCGTTCTGACCATTTCTTTCCACCTGCTGTCTGGTTGGGTCCAGTAACGGTATCACTGTCCAGTTCTATGACTCTGCGGTTATAGTCATTAACCCCATTTCAAGCTTGTTTTAAACTTCGCATTCAGTTCAAAATTTGTCTCACCAACCCTTTGGTGGAGGTTGGCATCATGGGACAATTGTCTTGCCTTGAGTTGTTATACAGACTCTGTCAACCTAATTTCCCTCCTGCTCCTCTGAGCCCACTTTCTGATTAGGCTTCATCTAAGTTAAAACTCAATCTAACCCAGCTAAGGATTCCCCACCCTTAGCTTCCATCCAAGGCACTTCTTTGGTTTCCATACCTAAATGAGTTCCTCTTGGTAATTTTCCACCTCAGAAAATTGCTCACCTCACCACTTGGCTACAATTCCCCCACTGGTCTCTGTCCTGTTTGCAGTTGGGTTCAAATTCATTTCCTTATTGCAACAGTTTTGGATAAAGTCTCCTTTGTTTGACGGGTGTAATTTTTCTTTGCTTAGGGGCTGGTCTGCCCTTCCACTAGTGTCCTTCTGTAGACATTGAGACAGGAATGATGAATTTATTAGGGGAAAGGCCTATGAGGCAGAACGGGGAGGGAGATGGAGCAGCTTGTACAGCTGTCACTGTGATGCCTAAAGGAAAGACTGAGTGGGTCAGGGGCCCGGCAGAAGTGGCCACAATAGCAGTGTACTTCTACAAGGACTTCTTCAAGGCCATTGGGGAGTCCTCAGTCAAGTTGTCTACTAGAGGAATCCATAGACCCCACAGAATTGTAACTGCCGCTCCTCATGGAAGCAGACACTGGGTGGGAGCAGCCTGTGGGAAGTCAGGCTTCAGTGTAGTTCAGACCTGAGCCTTAAGATCTGCTGGGCTGCTGGCATAGGTCCAGTCCTGATCTGAAGGCCTGAGAGCCAGGAGAGCTGATGGTCAAGGCCACATGAAGACTGACACATGAGTAGGTCAGCTTGATCAGAGAACGACTTTGTCCTTCCTCTGCTTGGTTCCTTTCAGGCCCTCCTGGATTGTAGGATTCCCATTTCCAGGGTGAGAGTGATGGTGATTCAACCTAGTAATTCAACTAAGGGATTCTGGATGCCCCAGATAGACACATCCAAAATTCATGTTTTCTATGCTCTCTGGGCGTAACTCAGACCAGTCTTGTAGATGTGTTACTAGCCCCCATCCAAGTCTAATGCAGCCACGCCTTCATTCAGCTGTTCTTCTTGGATTGCCTTGGGGGTAAGGTGAGGTGCCGCTGTTCCTGCTAGTTCTGATGGTTCACGTCAGCACAGCTGTGGAGATCCTGCCTGTTTCTGTTGACTTCAGTGGTCCTCTGAATTTGAAGTATGGGATGGGTGAATCATTGCTGTGGTCCATTCCAGCATCCCTCTTAATCATTTAAGGGCACACTGTGTGCTCCTGTGGCAGCCACTCCTTATGGGAGCCAGAGTTAAGTTCCAGAGAGGAAATCTAAGACACATTAGTCACTTTATGGTAGTGATCTAAGAGACAGGACTTGCTGTCCCCTTTTCTCAGGTGGAAGTGATGTCCGAAGCATCAGGCTGTGCAGAGAAGACTGTTCTCAACTTTAGGCCGTTGTCTTAGTTAGATTTGCTATTGCTGCAATGAAACACCATAACCAAAAAGCAAGTAGGATATGAAAGGTTTATTCTGCTTACATCTCCACATCAATGGTCTTCGACAAAGGGAATCAGGACAGGAACTCAAGCAGGACAGGGACCCGGAGGCAGGAACTGAAGCTGAGGCTATAAAGGGTGCTGCTTATTGGCTTGATTCCCTTGGCTTGATCAGCCTGCTTTCTTATAGAACTCAGGACTACCAGGCCGAAGTTGGCACTGATTGAGAAAATGCCTTACAGCTGGATCTCATGGAGGCATTTCCTCAACTGAGGCTCCTTTCTCTCTGATAGCTCTAGTTTGTGTCAAGTTGGCACAGAAAACCAACCCAGTATAGCTATCCTCTTCCACTTTCAGGACAGAGGCTGTTCCTTGTATAAGTACCACTCAGGGAAACTTTCTCTAGAATGCTGATTTAAGGTATTGAGATTTTTATAATTCAATCACTCTGGAGTAAGGCCTAGGGAGCTGCAGTTTTTGGGGTGTGTGTGTCCCCTGGGACAGGGTCTCACTATGAAGCCCTGGTTGTCCTGGAGCTTTCTATGTAGATCTGCCTGCTAAAATAGGGTCCTAAAATAGGAAGCCCGAGAGGAGTAATTGGACATGAAGATGGATGGTGGCTGCAGGAAGGACAGCCATTCTGAAATAGGAGATGCTGGGAAGAGAGAGCAGTATCATGAGGAAATAGATGGGCAGGAACTTGGTGAGGCCGAAAGAACGGGGAGATTCTATTAAAATGGAAAGCAGCTGGGCTGCCTTCTCCAAACCAAAACAGATGATCAGAGGACAGGTATGGTTTCAGGCCCCAGGAACAAATAGCTGCAGGGGGCGGGAGGGGGAGGACAGCAGATGCTTACACCCATGGAGCCAGGGTTCCCTCCGATAGCAGGATCAGGGGCAAGATAAAAGAAAGAGAGAGGCACACCCAAGAACAAAGCTGGTGAATTGGCCCCATAATATGGAATAATAACATGAAACAGCCCATTTAAGAGAAGCAAGTGATCAAAGCAAGCCGCGCCCAGTCAGCTCCATGAGAAAACAAGGAGGCAGATGCTGGTCAGGCCTGGTGGCACCAGCACACACAGGACCAGTTCACCCAAGATGGTGGGAAGTTTGTGCAGGGTATCAGATGGATTTTAATGATCTCCTTCTAAGACACTGCATACACACATGTATGTGTGTGTGTGTGTGTTTGTGTGTGTGTAGTCAACAAGAAAATCTTGTGGACTGGCTAGATGGCTCAGAGAGTAATGATGCTAGCTTGCCTCATGCCTGATGAACCTGTGTTTGATCTCTGGCTCCCCCACCTGGTGGAAGGGGAGAACTGACTATTGCAAGTAGTCCTCTGACTACCACACATGTGTGTAGCAGGCATGCATGTCTGGGTGTGTGCATGCTCATATAGTAAATTAAAACATGTAAAAAATTAAAATACCGATCTCTAGGTTTTATAAAAATTCATTACTAATAAGAAATGTGAGGAAAATGTCAGAAAAGTGGACTATAGGGTACAGGTGAAATTCAGCTTCACTCTTCAAGCATAATACTGAATACAGTGGGAAAGGATGTGTATGTGTGGGTGTTGTATGCATGTGTGTATCTGTGTGCATGTATGTTTTTATGTGCATGTATGTATGTGTGCATTTGTGTGTGTATGTGGTGTGTGTATATGTTTGCATGTTTGTGTTTTTATGTGCATGCCTGTGTATGTGTGTGTATGTGAGTGAGTATGTGTGTGTGTGTGTGTGAATGTGTATGTGTGTGTATGTGTATGTATGTGAGAGTATGTGTATATGTGTGTACATGGGCATTTGTATGTATGTGTATGTTGTATGTGTGCATGTATGCATGTGCAAGTGTGTGCATATGTATGTGCATGTGTGTGTGTGTATTTGTGTGTGTGTGTACTTGTGTTATTGTTATTAAGACTTTAATTTGAGGACGTCATTATTAACAGCTAGTATTTAGTAGGATGGTTTTGTGGTAGGGATCAAAACTAGCTTAAACTAATTTAAGTCTTTAAAGCGGCATTTATTAACAAGATGCAGGCCTCTCTCTGCACTGAAGGACAGAAGTGCTATCTCTCTCTTGTCTACTTGCTTCTGCTTTCAGTTTTTCTGTTCCTTTGTTTTGTTTGAGTTGAATTGTTGGATTTATTAAAATGGGTTTGTGACAGCTAGAAAGCTTTTTCGGACACAGTAAATATGTAATTGTCTATTAGCTTTGTTCTAGTCCTGAGTCCTGCTACTCCAGCCTCCATGCTAAATGCCCTCTTTACTGTCTAGATGGTGAAAATGGGTTCCGATCCATCGGCTGTGTTCTAAGCCAGGCGCAAGCGCGGACCTGCTGGAAAGTCTTCCCTATGTGCTTGTGTTACTTAGAGAAAAATTTAGGGGCTTCTGTGACAGGTTCCTGTAGCACTCTGCATCTTGAGGGCTGGCTCCTACTACAGAGAACCTTCTTTAGGTCCAGTCTGGCCTGTACACAGCCCCTCCAGTGCAAAGCTCATGAACTGCACATTGGTTAGCAGCCCTCTCTGACCCTTGGCTTGTCCTCTAATTCCTCCTTGTCTCCACATCCTCAGTGGTCTGGTAGTGCCTTTCTCCCAGTGAGACAGCTCCCTGAGGATAGAGACAGATGCCTAGTAAACTCTGCTGCTGTGGATCATGGAGGTTTACCCTCCAGGAACAGAGCCAGGCAGAGCTGGACCAGTCCTTGGGTGAGACAGCTCTTCCAGGGAAATCTCTTCCACTCTAGGGATAGTGGCTGTGTTGCCAGTTCCGACAGTCCTTAAAGTTTATAGTTAATAATTCTTTATATCAAACCATCACCCTTCAAATTGCCATGGGGGTTTTCTCTTGTAACAGGGCCTAGGCTGGTAGACCAGCTTCTTAGTGTCTCTCTGAAGAAGCCTTTTTGACTGGGGAGCTGGCTCAGTGGGTAAAATGATTGCTGTTAAAATATGAGTACCCGAGTTAGGATCCTCAGTATCATCATAAACAGCCAAGGGTGGCCCTGTAAGTCTGTAACCCCAGCACCAGGGGACGGAGAGGGCTGCAGCCAGCATGGCCACAGTGCTGTACCAAGGCCTAGTGAGAGACTCCATCTCAAGAAGGGGGACCAATAGAGAAAGATGAACTTCATATATACAGGCATTGGTGAATGCATCCGAGCACATACATGCATGTGCATGTGCACACACACACACCACACACACACAACACTCTCACACACTCTTACACACTCACACACATACACACTCAGCCCCCACTCACCCCCCACACACACACTCACACCCTACTTGCACACACACACACACACACACACACTCACACACACTCACACCCCACTTGCACACACACACACTCTCTCACACACTCTCACCCACACACTCACACACACACACTCACACACACACACACACATACACACACTCACACATTGTTTTTGTTAACTCACAGTCTACAGTTCTTGTCTTTAAGAGAACAGTGCAGGTAGTACTTGGTTCTATACTAAGTCTCCTCAGGCCGAGTTTGTTTGGCCCAACGACAGTGGGTGAGCATATCTCCTGGCATCAATTGTTCCCAGCCAATGGTTAGGACACAGAGTAGCCATAGATCACCCAATGCATGATGGGGGCAGCTAAAGAGTCATTGTGAACACATTTCTAATTGGAGTCTGTAGATTTTTGCTTCTTAATTATAGAGCATTAGTGGGAACCTGAATTATGTTGATAATGTAAAAAATATTTGGATGTTTATTGGGTAGAAACATCACTAAAGCTGTTGAAATAATACTGAAATTGTAAAATACCAGTTTGGGTTTCTACCATAATAAAACAGCAAGACCAAAAAGGAAGCTGGGGAGGAAAGGTTCATCTGGCTTACACTTCTTCCGTACTGCTGTTCACCATCAAAGTCAGGACAGGAACTCAGACAGGGCAGGAACCTAGGGGCAGGAGCTGGTGCAGAGGCCACGGAGATGTGCTGCTTACTGGTTTGCTCTTCATGGCTTGCTCGTCCTGCTTTCATACAGAACCCAGGACCATCAGCCCAGGGATGGCCCCATCCACAATGGGCTCCCCCCTACCCCAGCAACCATTAATTAAGACAATGCTCTCTAGCTGGATCTTATGGAAGCATTTTCTCAACTGGGGTTTCCTCCTTTTAAATGACTCCAGCTTGTGTCAAGTCGATGTAAAACTAGCCAGGACAACAAGCATGCTACCATTGCCCAACCACAGCCTTCTTGCTGACTTGAAACCTGACTGTTTTGTTCATTTTCAACTTAGTTAAGGCAGGGTTCTGCAGAGTAGCCCAGAGTGTCCTGGAACTCACTGTGTGGCCTAAGCTGGCTTAGAACGTGTGACAATCCTCCTACCTCGGCTTCCTGATGCCAAAAGTGATTGTAACCTTGCCTCATTCTTTTAAATAATTAGATGAAATGTTCCATTTCATAGATGCGTATGTGGCTATTTAACTATTTTCCTCTCACCCTTTTGTGACTACAAGTAGTGCCTCTGAAATCCTATTTCTCTGTAAATGGTTTTGCATATGTAGGCAAGCACATCTATCGGATCAATGTCTGGAAGTAGTAGTATGTGATAAAATGTATATGTATTTTGACCGCTTTCTTTTGCCGAACTGTCCTTCTAAGTGGTTATATGAATACATCTCTTCACAAGGTATGAGAATACCTTATTTCTCTCACTTTTAAGAAGCTTGCCAGTCCTTGCCTGAGAAGTATTTTATCATAGTTTTAATTTACATTTTATAAAACTCACGAATGTGCATGAACATTTTCTTTTTCTGTGTTCAGGCATTTCTTTTCTTGTGCATTTCCATTTTCTGTGGTCATAAATTCTCTTTCTTTCTTTCTTTCTTTCTTTCTTTCTTTCTTTCTTTCTTTCTTTCTTTCTTTCTTTCTTTCTTTCTTTCTCTTTCTTCCTGCTGCTGGTGGTGGTGGGTGTGTGCCTGTGTGTAATTTGTAAGTAAGGGGACTGTTAGTTTAGTCTCTATGTTGGGAATACTCCCTCAGCCTGTTGTGGACACCTGGTTCTTTCTATTCTCTATGAAAATTAGAAGAAAACTCTTGTGTTTTCAAAGCTATCTGTTGAATCAGTGACGACTATGCCCAGCTACAGGAAATAGAAAAATCAGCTAACAATGCCTTGAGGGATGGAAGGATATTTTATTCAAGTGACGTGAGGAGGAGAATAATTTGTTCTTCAATGAAAACTGCATTGTCTTGGGCACACCTTCCTGGGTTCTCCGATTCAGATTCTCTTGGAGTAATTTTACAATTCTACAAATTTCAAATAAATAACAACCAATAATTATAACAGACATGCAAATGAATCTGGAGGGACATCTTTCCCCCATTGTCATAATCTCCCATAGAAAGACAATTTTCACATTCATTTTAATGTTTCTAATTGTAAATGTGACTACTCTTTGGGATTATAACATCTTGGTGATAAAGATGTCTTAGGGTTACTATTGATATAAGGAAACATAATGTCCAAAAGCAAGTTGGGGAGGGAGGGTTTATTTAGCTTACCCATTCACACGGTAGTTCTTCATTGAAGGAAGACAGGAACTGAGACAGGAACTCAACTAAGGCAGAAACCTGGAGGCAGGAGGGGGCGCTGATTTTTTNTTTTTCGAGACAGGGTTTCTCTGTATAGTCCTGGCTGTCCTGGAACTCACTCTGTAGACCAGGCTGGCCTCGAACTCAGAAATCCGCCTGCCTCTGCCTCCCAAGTGCTGGGATTAAAGGCATGCGCCACCACGCCCGGCTAGCTTTTATTATTTTAATTCCTCGACTACAGAGATTTTTGTTTTTCCAATCCCTAGTGAGTGTTGTTTCATCAAATGACTTCGGTGGTCTAAGGATTGATAGATCGTCGTGTTTATATATTATTTCCCCAACGTAATCCTAGAATTAATCATCTTGGATGTCATTTTACATCCTTGTATCAAATGCTTTTGCGAATGAGAATGCAGATTGCTGGGAGCAGGCACCAGCTGGTCATTGTGGGGAAGAATGACTTAATTTTAGGGAGCGTCAGAGACAGAGGGGTAGGGTGAGGTGGGGTGGGGTCGAGCAGAAGAGGATCTGCAGCCTTTATGCACTTCCTTCTGGAATCTTGGATTACAGCAGCGGAATTTTAATCTAAAACGCACGCGATTCCAGACGCCGCCGCTAGATGGAGCGCGAAGACTGTAGAACTGGAGGATGCGCACGCTGGTCAGCGAGCTCCCGGTTTTTCACCCACTGCTTCTGCGCTAGGCTGTCCTTCAGGGTGTGTTGACCTCTTTGGTCTGTTCTGATGATCCGAGGTCCTCCACGCTCTGAAACTATGGGGGTCACTGCGGAGGCTAAGGCTATTTGGGTGAGAGCCAGAGGGTTCCAAGGACACAATTTGTACCTTGGGTATTCTAAGTTTCTGGGCTAATATCCACTTATCAGTGAGTGCATATCATGTGACTTCTTTTGTGATTGGGATACCCAGAGTTTTAATGACAGTGTTACCCACACATATCCACAGGGAAATGGAGATGACCTTTAAAGACAGTTTTCACTTCAAGAGCAGACTTTCTAGCTGCTTGTGGTGGTGCGCACCTGTACTTTCAGCACTCAGGAGGCAGAAGCAGGAGGATCATGACTTTGAAATCAGCTTGGCATACATAGTGAGACTCTGTTCAAAACCAAATCAATTCCCACTCCCTAAGAGAACAACAGTAGCAACAGTCCAACACATTGGACTCCCTGTGCAGCTGCGGCAAGAATGGTCAGTGGACAGCTGCTGGGAGTCCTTTCCTTAAGGGTTTGCCTTGGTTTCAGAGCCCTTTTTTTTCCAAAGACCACTCCTTTCCCACATCTGGTGACTAAACAAGGCGGGGCTATAATGTGTAGTTAATAATGTGTAATAATGTGTGATCTGTCATGTATAATGTGTAATTAACCTCACCTAAGACATCCTAATACCTCCCTGTGGGGTTGATGATAAGGTCTGAGTGTTTCCCCTCTAGTCGTGTGTTCAAATGAAATGGCCAACGTGTGGTGGTAAGAGTTGGGCCTCTAAGGAGATCAGGTAACAAGGATTCCTCTTGTGAATGAGCTTAAGACCCATATAAAAGAATCTTTATGTAGCAGTGAGCTCTCCTGTTCACACATCTGCAGTATGTGGGCACAGCATTTCTTCCCTCTGGAGGATGCTGTCTTAGTCGGGGTTTCTATTCCTGCACAAAACATCACGACCAAGAAGCAAGTTGGGGAGGAAAGGGTTTATTCAGCTTACACTTTCCACATTGCTGTTCATCATCAAAGGAAGTCAGGACTGGAACTCAAGCAGGTCAGGAAGCAGGAGGTGATACAGAGGCCGTGGAGGGATGTTACTTACTGGCTTGCTTTCCCTGGCTTGCTCAGCCTGCTTTCTTATAGAACCCAAGACTGCCAGCCCAGGGATGGCAGCACCCACAATGGGCCCTCCCCCTTAATCACTAATTGAGAAAATGCCTTACAGCTGGATCTCATGGAGGCATTTCCTCACCTGAAGCTCCTTTCTCTGTGATAACTCCAGCCTGTGTCAAGTTGACAAACAAAACCAGCCAGCAAAGATGCATAAGGCAGAATGTTGGAAGCAAGGAGACCCAGTTCAGTAATTGGCACTGAGTGGGTCTTCAACAGGCAGGAGCATGGCAAGAATGGGAGCTGGCAGGTTTTACCTTCTCTCCTTTCTCTGTCTTGCTAATCAGATTCCTAAAGCTAGACTCCAAAGTCATTCCTGAAACTAAACACCCAAGTTCACCAATCAAAATTCATTATTTGGCTATAATGGATAATCTGGCCAATGAGGACTTACTAACTAGTCCTAGCTCAGACTTCCCCTTTTCTTCTTAAACATGACTCCTGTAGAGACACCTGCTTACTGTGTTTGTCCCATGTAGAGTCAGTACCCTCACCCCCATCCTTCCTAGGAAATAAGTCTCCTTGGTGCAGGGAACTTGGTGTCTGGGTGTTTTGTACTGACTCTGAGGGACTGGCCTCTACAATGTCTTTGATTTTCCAGCTTCCAGAACTGTGAGAAATGACTTCTGTATTTTAAAAGATTTATTTTCATTTTTAAATGTGTGTGTGTGTCTGTGAATGTACACCATGTGTGCACAGGTGCCAATGGAAGCCTGAAGAGGGCACAGGATCTCCTGGGTCTATGGATGGTTATAGGCAGCTCACTGTGAGTGTTAGGAACCAAACTCTGGTCCTTGGGAAAAATATCAAATACTCTTAACCACTGACCCACATCTCTTCAGCCTTGCACTTTCTTTTCTTTTTTTTCTTTTTAAAATAAAGTGCTCATTCTCAGGTGTTTCCTTACAGAGGCACAAAATAGACCGAGTTAGCCAGGATGAGTTCACACAAATGGGGACCGAGCTCTAGAGCAATATACATTCTGCTGACCATGGATAGACAGCTCTGGATAGATCTAGATCCATTTAGCCTAAAGTGAAATTTCAATCTGTGTGGTTTGAATGTAAAATGTTCCTCACAGGAACATGTTTGAATATCTGGCCAGTAGCTCATGATGCCATTTTGGAAAGTAATGGAAAGTTCCCAAAGAGTGGGACTGCAGTCTGGCTAGGGCAGGCCTTGAAGAAGGTGTCCTCCTTGGGCTAACCTGGGCTCTCACTGTGTCCTGATGTGAAGAGGCTGTGCTGTAAGCTCTCACTGCCTTGGTTGGAGCTGTCCCCGCTGCCTGCCTCCCCTGCCACGGTGGTCTAAGATCCCTGAAACTGTCAAAATAAATCCTTCCTCCTTGGAGTTTTTTTCTGTCAGGTGTTGTTTTGTCATTGAGACAAGCAAAGCGGCTAACAGGAAGGCCAGGGTTCATCTTCTGATGGTTTTCTAATTGCTAAGAGTGGGGTGTTCAGGGACTCCGATGGTTGCAATCTCTCTCCTTCAATTAACAACTGATTTATGCATTTAGATACTCTGATATGTGCACAGATATTTACAGCTGTATGTCTTTTAGTAAATTCATCTCTTTATCATTATTTAAGAGGCCTTTATTGTCTCTTTTTATTTTGTTTGACCTACTTAACTGATGTAAACATAGCTACTCTTCCAGTTTCTAGTTGCTTGGAAAATATATATACATACACATATGAGTATTTCTTTGCTCATTTACCCATTTACTCTCAATCTCAATGCATCCTTTGCAGTAAAGTGAGTTTCTTGTAGTCAGCACATGGTTGAATCCCCCACTACCAATCCTTCCAGTTACTATACGTGTTTTGATTGGAGAACCCTATCTGTTTTTTTTTAAGGTAATTAATTACTCACAGGTGAATATTTGCTACTGTCACTTTGTAATTTGTTTTCAGACCATTCTTTTTCCTTTTTCTTTTTCTCCCTTAAATGAAGGACTGGTTTACTTTGGCTCATGGCGTAAGAAGGAGTATAATCCAGCATGGGGCAGCTGAGCAAACCGTATCTGCAGTTAGGAAGAAGAGAGTGGAATCTCCTTCCCCTACTGTGTTCCTGTGATGCATTTCACTGTGAAAATGCTTGGGTCCTTGTTACATTTTGTGCAACCATGAGATAGGCTTATCTTCATTGTTATTATGAAGCTTCGATAAAACATTTTAATAACAGGCTGTTTTATGCAATTATTTTTGGTCAGAGAGATGGAGACTTTTGTTTATGATCTTGCTAAGGTATGCTTTTTCTGTTTTAAAATCTGTTATCTAATGTTACTATAGCAACATTTTACTTAAAATATAGTGTGTGCCAATTTGTAATCTTTTACCTTCAAGCTTTGTTGTGTATTTAATTCTTTTAGTGTTCTCTCTCTCCCCCTCTTCTTTCCTTCCCCTTCTCTCTTCTCCTCCCTCGCTCTCCCTCTCTCTCTCCTCTCTCCCCTCCCCCTCCCCTCTCCCTTCCCCTCCCCCTCCTCCATTCCCTCATGCATGCTCAGCAAATGTTCTACTTTGAACTTCATCCTCAGCTGTAGCATCTTTTTTTCCTTTTGTTCATTTATTTTATTTTTTAAAAAGATTGATTTATTTTAATTTTGTGTATATGAATATTTTGCCTGTATGTATATCTGTGCCTGGTTCCCACAAGGGTGAGAAGAGGGCATTGGAGTTGCAAAACTGGAGTTGCGGGTGATTGTGAGTTATCCTGTGGGAACTGGAACCTAGGTCCTCTGGAAGAGCAGCAAGTGCTGCTGAAATGTCTCTCTAGCCCTAGCATTTGCATCGTAAACAGATAGATACACATATTTAAATCAGCATGGTAAACATTACTTCTTAATTGGTGAGGTAGGCTCATTTACATACAATCGTCTATTTTTCACAATTGGCTGTGAGCTCCATGTTTATGCTTGCAACCAAGTTTGAAGGTTTTGATAGACACTCGGCAGAATATGATGATGAATAGCAAAATGACTTTTTAAAAAATGTTTTTTTTATTAGATATTTTCTTTATTTACATTTCAAATGCTATCCCGAAAGTTCCCTGTATCCCCCCCCCCCACCCGCCCTGCTCCCCTACCTACCCACCCACTCCCACTTCCTGGCATTCCCTTGTACTGGGGCATATAAAGTTTGCAAGACCAAGGGGCCTCTCTTTCCAGTTCTGCAGAATGACTTTAACATCAACCGAACCTTGTGTTCTATAGTCTTACACCCCTCTGGCTCTGTTGCTTCATCTCTAAAGGATTTCTTCCATGCCAGCATAGCCCAGTGACCAATCATTAGTCACCATTGCTTTTTTGTGCATTTGCTGTATGTGAGATAACACAAAAGATGTCTCTGTCATAAATGGGTATATCTGGAAAAGCCCAAGAATGTAGTCCTATGGTTAGACACATTGAAAAATTCGACCCTGCAATATTCTAGTGTTGGCGTTAGTGTGACTTTATTTATTACCAAAGATGGTGAGATCTAAAGGATGCTAGGATGTACTTACATGTCTTTCCACCACCACAGAGGTTTCATTTAGAGCCAGAGCTGTATCCAAACACTCCTGCATAATCTGTAGGGTGATGGCTGCATATAATGAAGGCTATGTGCTCTCCACTTCATTCCCCTTCCCCCCAAACAACCCTCATGTTAGCTTCTGAAGTGGCTTCCTTAGCAGTCTCCCCAGAGCCCCGTGCATGTCCTTGTTCCTCAGGCTGTAGATGAAAGGGTTCATCATGGGTGTCACCACTGCATACATCACGGTGGCTACTGAGTCTTTCATGGAGTAGGTGTGCAGGGGTTTCAGATACACCATACAAAGTGTCCCATAGAAGAGGGCCACCACAGCCAAATGGGATGCACAGGTGGAAAAGGCTTTGTACTTGTTAGAGGCTGAAGGAATTTTGAGGATAGCTCTGACAATGCAGATATAGGACATGATCATGAATCCAAAAGGGACAAGGAAGATGAAGCAGCCCGTGGTGATCAGCATCATGTGATTGATGTGGGTGTCAGAGCATGCAAGCCTCAGCAGGACATACATTTCACAGAAGATGTAGTGGATTTTCCGAGACCCACAGAAGGTTACTCTGGTCATGAGGAGGCTGTGGATGAGGCCATAGAGGATAGATAGGGCCCAGCACAAGATGAGAAGCAAGATACAGAGCTTGGGGCTCATGGCTGTAGTGTAATGGAGGGGGCGACAGATGGCCACATAACGGTCATATGCCATTACAGCCAGGATGAGATTGTCCAAGGCTACCAAAGACACCAGGAAGAAGAGCTGTGTCAGACATCCTGGGTAGGAGATAGCTTTGTTCTGGGATTGAAGGCTCACCAGCATCTTGGGGATAGTGTTGGTGACAAAGAAGAGGTCAGTGAAGGAGAGGTTGGCCAGGAAGAAATACATGGGAGTATGCAGGTGTGAGTCAGAGCCAATGGCCAGGATGATGAGCACATTCCCCACCACTGTGACCAGATACATGGACAGGAAGGTCCAGAACAGGATGCGCTGATGCTCGGGAACCTCCGAGAGTCCCAGGAGGAGGAACTCAGAGTCCCCACTCTGGTTGCCTCCGTCCATTTCCCAGTTTTCTGCAATGTGAGCACCAACAATTGCTTACCAAGCACTCGTGTTCAGATGCAGAATGAGCATAAACAAAGCCAACGGCTTTCTTGGTAGCGCGTGGGTAGGGGAGCAGGGCCGGGAGGGGGGAGGGTTTAGGGAACTTTCTGGATAACACTTGAAATGTAAATGAAGAAATTATCTAATAAATGTTGAAAAAAAAAGTATCTTAGAACTAGGTGTGAAGGCATTTGCCCAGAGTCTATGCTACTCAACAGGCTGAGGATAATTGCTCAAGCTGAGGAGGCAGAAGCCAGCTTGAGCAACATGACAAGACCTTGTTCCCTCCATCCCTAAAAATAAACTCAAACCCAGATTGAATCCAGTGCTTTGTGTGTACCAGGTAAGTGCTTCACTCCTGAGCTACATCTCTAGCTGTACAACACACACACACACACACACACACACACACACACACACACACACACACTGTAGAAAAGTAATATTGAGAGGGAAAATCATCCCGAAATTTCCCTAAGGAAACATCCTTAGTACATTCAGTGTTTATATTTTCATTTGCAACTCAATTATTTTTATTCACTTAATGTGGCAGGGAAATGTATTTTAAGTTATTATTATAACTTATTGCCAGCTTCTTAACATCAAGTAGCTTAATTTTTATACTTATTTAAATCTTTCTTTCTTTCTTTCTTTCTTTCTTTCTTTCTTTCTTTCTTTCCTTCTTTCTTCCTTTGCTTTGAGACAGGATCTTACTATATAATTCTGGTTGTCCTGGAGCTCATTCTAAATTATCAGGTGGTCTTGAACTCACTTAGATCTGCCTGACTCTGCCTCCCAAGTGCTGATATTGAGGGTGTGAGCCACCACATCTGCCTCTTTTCTTTATTCTTAAAAATTATGATTTCCATCAGGTAGTATTTCTCCCTTATTGCTTTTGATGATATACAGTGTCTTACCCCATCTAAAAAATATGTCTTTTCCCATTTCAGGACAAATTTCTTTCATTCTTTCCTTATTTGTTTATTTTTGGGGCACTGGAGTTTGAGCCTAGCACCTCATGTATGCTAAACAAATGCTCTACCATGAGATATATTTCAAGCCTCTTTCTTTTATTGTATATAATACATACTACAAAACTGTATAATCTGTAAGGCCATATAACTAGAACTCAATTTTGGTGATTCTAATCTGCCTACTGTACAGTATTCATAGCAGATATTGATCTTTTCCTTGGAATAAAAAGGCAGATTGAACTATTCATTTGCATAGTCTCAATAGTTTAAAACAAAATTATTCTAAGTAATCTGGTGAATGTTCATTCAATACATTAGTCTTTCTTTATGGAAAAAAAGAAGAGTGCAACTATGAATGAATGATGCTAATGCAGGGATGTAGTGCATCTGCCAGAGGCCAGAGCCACTGTCAAAGCATCTACCCTCTGTGTGGACAGCAGGATCATTAGAGCTGAAAATAGGTGGGAGTGTGCGACGGAGTTCCAGCATGGTGATGTGGAGAGTCCATGGGCATGATCTTTAGGGCAATGGTGTAAATGAAGGATGGAAAGACCCTGGAAATGATCCTAAACAGCTATTTGAATAGATGAGGAATAAGGAAGAAGATGAGGGTGTGAGCGGCAGGACCAGGACTTACCCTGTAACAACCCAGCCCTGGAAGAAGTTCCTCTAGTTGCAGCAACCTGGGATACATAATTCTTTCTCCCATAGCTACAGTGTGTGTGTGTGTGTGTGTGTGTGTGTGTGTGTGTGTGTGTGTGTGTCCTTCCTCTCCTTCATCCCTACTGGCGCTAAATCTCAGCCTTGCATGGTAGAAGAGAGCAGTGTGGCATGCTGAGGATTGAGGGATCTGATCACCCTTGACTAGGCTGGAACTCCTGGTTTCATGAAAGGAAGGGAGGCTGATGGGTCCAAGGTTGCTGTCTCCATACCCACAATGCTCTCTCCTGGGGGGAGGGTCACTAAGAGGGAAGACTGCTTCTTTCACACCCAGTTCTAGTGTTTTATCTGGGAGATTTTTCTTTTGGCCAAAAAATAGACCAAAAATAGATAGTTCTTATTCTTTTCCCAAAGGAACTGGCTTCTTTTGCAATAGAGCTTGGAGAGACTGAGGCCCAAATGGCTAAACAGCAGAGTCTGTGGTAAAGGCAGCTGTGGGGAGATTCATGGATTCCTGATGATGCTGTCCTGACAGAAGTTCAGAAGAGACCATGAGACTCTGCCACAGCCAGGACAAGAGCATTCACAGCAACTAGCATCCATTCAAGTGACCCTCAAAGAGTTGTCAAAACAATTGTCAGCTGCAATGAGTGGAGTTTGATTGCTAGCGTGGTCAGGGATGGAGAGCAAAGCCCTTTTGGTATCTTTAGTATTAGTTCATAGTAAGTTTGGGCATTAAACCAACAAATAAGTAAATAACAATAGCAAGCTCCAGAAGAGGAGACTAGGAACTTGAATTGCTACAATAAATTGTCTAAAATGTCCATATTTCAACAGAAATTAGAAGGTGAGAAAAAAAGTAGGCAATTCTGGGGAATCCAATCAGTGGTGGGACACTTGCCCAGTGTGTGGGACACTCTCCCTGATCTCCATCAGTGGGAGGACACTTGCTCAGTGTGTGGGACACTCTGTCTGATCTCCATCAGTGGGGGGACACTTGCCCACTGTGTGGGACACTTTGTCTGATCTCCATCAGTGGGGGGACAGTCTCCCTGATCTCCAGCCTGGCAACACAAAACACTATGTCTGCAGCCTTGGCACTGAGGAGGCAGAGGCAATAGGATCATTGCAGTTTGAGGCCTGCCTAGTTGACATAGCAAGTTCTAAGCCAACCAGGGCTACATAGCAAGATCACTGCTGTATAACCAAACTACCAAACAAAACTACCTCTGTCCTGAAACCAAACCAAACCAAACCAAACCAAACCAAACCAACCAAACCAACCAAACCAACCAACCAACCAACCAACCAACCAACCAACCAACCAAAAATGACCTAACCCCAAAATACTACCAACAAAAACAAAATCCCCATCAGCATCAGCACAGTTTAAACAAAACCAAGCATAGACCTAAGCCAGGGGTGGGTGGCCCATGGAAACAGAGCACCCAGGAAACAGATCATGTTTGAATCAAACCTGGTTTATATGGCAAGTTGCAGGGCAGTCAGAGTTACACAATGAAGCCCTGTCTCAAGCAACAAACAAATATACAAAAAAGCAGACAAAAATTAAAACCCAAATCAAACAGAAACCAGATATGTATGGTACACAGACAAAAAAAAATCCAAACTTCAGAAATAGTTTGTGATAACAGTGTGGTATCAGATTTTACTGAAGAAAAAACAAACAAACAAACAAATAAAAACAAATCTAAAACCTCAGCGTATCCATTACAAATATAAATAAGCTTAGATGTTTGAAACCTTGGATTCTATTCAGAGCAACACACACACACACACACACACACACACACACACACACACACACACACATTCTTTCTCTATATATTTTCATAAAACCAAAGAAAAGTGTAACCAAAGAACCAAAGGAAAGCCCAACAATGATGTATCAAATAGGGAATCTGAATAAAAGAAAGTATCAAAAAAGAACAGTGGAAACTCTAGGATTTCAAAATGCACAACAATCAAAATTGAGATTTTACTTGATGGGGTCAGCAATAGTTTTGATCTAGCATGAGGAAGATAAGCAATCCTGAAGGTGGACTGCTGTGAACTGTGCCAGCAGAAACACACACACACACACACACACACACACACACACACACACACAGAGAGAGAGATAGATAGATAGATAGATAGATAGATAGATAGATAGATAGATAGAGAGAAAACCAGAGCTTTCTGTAACTCACATAGTTGCAGGGGAGGAGGATAGGGAGGAGGAGGGGAAGGAAGAAGAAAGAGGAAGAGAAAGAAGAAGGAAGAAGGAAGAAGAAGAAGAGGAGGAGGAGAAAGAGGAGGAGGAGAAAAGAAGAAGAGAAGGAGGAGAAGAAGAAAAGAAGAAGAGGAGGAGGAGGTGAAGAAGAAGGAGGAGAAGGAGAAGGAGAAGGAGAAGGAGAAGGAGAAGAAGGAGAAGGAGAAGAAAATGAATAAGGACTCAGAAAAGCATAGGACATCAAGAGACAGAAGAGCCAGAGGGAGAGGGAAGAAAGGATTCAACACACCCAAGGGGAAAGCAGTTGACAAGTTCCCAGAGTAACAGAAAAGCTGTGGTCCAGAAAGCCATGGCTGCTGTTACATACACTGGCTGAGAACACAAATCACTGCTATGTGCCCGGATGCTACCAAGTCACTTAATTAGCAACAGACATTTCTTTTGTCCTGTTATATAGATGAGGCCACAGAAATGTTTAGAAGGCTAATGGATTTCCAAGATTCTCTCTACTGGTAACCGGTGGGGCTGGAATTTGATGTACCTCCAAATCTCCTTCCCCAACTGCTCTCTCACATATCAAACCAGGGTAATAATGCTTATCTCACCAAGGGTTCTGGAAAAAACCTGAAATGCCACATGGGGCACATTTCTCCACCCTAACACGTGATTATAAAATTGGAGAGACTTTTATGGAAAGGACTACAGGAGACTTAGTCTTAACCAGTTCAACTTCTGGTATATTTCACCCAATTTTTGCAGAGAACTTTGCTCTGGGTGGGAGAAAGGGGAAGAACATGGCTTCCAGTGCTCTATTCGTCTGGGGCCTGGCTCTGCTACCTCCTTAGGAGCAGCCTCAGCTCCTCCTGTACCAGCAGTGAAGGGCTTAGGATACTGAGATGGTTGGTGACTGGTCTGTGTCAGACCCTGAGCTGCAACTGCACAGGAGAGAGGAGTGTGCGAGTGAACTATTTTTGGTTTCCATGCAAGGGGAGAGGTTGTTCAAGTCAGGAATTGAAGAGTAATGGTCAAAATGAGGTGTGTACCCCAAACAAGTGCTGTGCCAGCAGAGAGACCTGGGGAGGCAGGAGATTCCTCATCCTGGAAGGCACCCAGAGAAGCCTATGAGTGTTTCAGAGCCCACTAAAGTGGATTAGGTGATGGTTAGGATTTCTTTATAGAAGAAACTATCCAGCTGTGGTGTGGCAAGAATGATCTTTTGGTATCTGATTGGGAAGAGGATGACCCTGCTGGATCTGCTCAGAGACTACCACAGCTTTCTGCAACCCGTGTAGCTGCAGGTCTCACAGTGCCTGAGAATGTCTTTGAGCTGTGACTGCCCAAGGGAAAGGGAGGCCCACTCCCTGAATTAGTACAGGACACACTCAGACAGCAAATTCTCAGCACAAAGTAGATTTATTACCCTGTAGGGTGGTTGTGGTTAGATGAATGCAGAGATATAAACCTCTCTATTATGTGTTTGGTTGTGTATGGAAAGAATGTAGGGTGAGCTAAAAAAACCTCCATGCTTGAAGGAAAAAATAGGCTTTGTCAAGTTCTCTGTTCTCCTTAGTGGGATTATAGCAAGTGGGGACATGGATATGGGCTTCCTGTCTCATCTGTGCAGCCCTCCTTGAGGATGGAGAACAGCATGTGGAGCAGAGGGTAGTACTTTGAAGGGGTAGTGTGAGTGAGAAGATGAGAAAGAGGAGAGGGAAGAGGGAGAGCGGAGAGGGAGGGAGGGAGGTATCCAGACCTTACCCTCTGCTCTGTGTGGCTCTAGTTCTGTTGCCTTCATTTTTCTCATATACAGGATAAAATTTCAGTCCATTAGTTTTTGATAAAGGACTTTGTGGCTTGTTCTATCGGCCTCAAGTGGGGAGTAGGAGCTTCTTTCTTGGGTCTTCAGTCCTATAAATCAGAAGACAGAATTTAAGGCTCTTTGTGCTGTGGTTGGTCCAATGGTTTCTGAGAACTGATGCTTGGACCTCAGTTTCATGAAGAAAGGGGCTGGAAACAGTTATTTATTAGTTTTGGAGAGGCCTTGGGGGAGATAATCCCAAGATGGTTACCTGACATTAGCATGGAACTAATTGCTCCAATGTTAATATCTGGAGGCAAAGGGATTGGGGAATGAACCTTGCTTACAGGAAGTGAAACATATCATTACTACAGGGAATCCTTCAAGTTTTCCTAAGAGTAAGACTAAACCAGAAATAAATGGCTCACAAGTCCTGAAGTTGGCTTGAGCCATTAGAGGTTTGGAAAACATCAAATGCTAGTGACTTCAAGTACTAAGTTAAGGCAGTTTTAAAAAAACCAAGAACATGACTGCAGCTCATTGGTAGAGTGTTCATCTGGCATGCATGGAGTCTTGGGCTTGATTGTAAACTTTGAAAAAAAATAGCTAAGTCTTTGCTATAGATGGTGGCACATGCTTACCTTCTTAGCACTGCTGATGGTGAGGCAGGAGGATCATGCACAAGGTCATGTCAAGGTCACATAGTGAGGACTCATAAACAATATCGGTGACAAAATACACAGAGTAGATAAAGTCACCTGGACCTCTAATTATTTCTCTTAGACATAGTATCTAGAGTGTAATGAAAGAGAGGTAGATAGATAAGAACGTGAGACCACAGGAGTATGAAGTAGCATGGACGGCCTACAGGGAATCCAGACCATGTGGCTGCCAGACACAAACTGGAAAGCAATGATGTTTATGGTTTGGGAAATACAATGAACCTAAAAAGTCAGGGAGAAAGCTTGATAAATCGAACAGCCATGAACACTCAGGAAAGATCACAGTGTTAGCTTCTCGTCTGTCCTGCTTACATCCTTACTCCCTGAAGCACTGATGGCAACAACCAAGAGTTGGGAACAGTCTGAATTCATCAGTGGATGAGTCAATAAGAAGGCGTGGTCTATGCCTACTGTGGGATCCTGTTTGGCTGTAGAGAAACCCCAAATCCAGCCACTTGCAGCAACGTGGATGGAACTGGAATTATGTTAACAAACCAGGCATGGACAAACAAGCTCCAAGTGACCTCGCTCACGTGTGGAATCTAAACGACCAGGACTTTGTCTTTGCTCTTTTCCCCCCAAACTCTCTGGTTTGTTCTTTCTTGGTCCTGACTTAACTAAGACTTAACAGTACCTGGGTTGAAATATGGACAGATTTTGGCAATACTGGCTATGGTAGTTTAAATGAAATGTTCCTCATCGTCTTGGACGTCTGAACACTTGATCCCAACTGATGGTGCTATTTGGAGGGTCTGGGAGGTGTGGCCTCGTTGGAGGTAATATGCTACTGGAGTCAGGCTTTGAGGGTTTATGGACTTGTGCCAGTTTGAGTTCTGTCTGCTGCTTGGTTGTGGTTCAAGCGTGAGTCCTCAGCTTCCTGTTCCTACTGGTATGGCTACTGCTTGCTGCTTTGATATCAAGGATCTTATCTCTGTGGAACTGTAAGCCTAATTAAATTCTTTCTTCTGTAGATTGTCATGGTTATAGAAGGAGAGTGGTTTCTGGGAATGGGGAAAGTGAGTATTAAGGAGTGGATGCTCTCAGAAGACAGAGTAAGGATGTGGGCTGCACTACAATTTCACTTGGTTTCTAGAGTAGCTCTGGGGCAGAGGTCACACTAATAGATAGAGTCACACCCACCTGGCTGAAAGAAAGCCAGCCTTGGAAGTCAATGTCAGTCCTTGGCCATGGCTTGCTCTCCTATCTCCTGGAGCAGTGGGCACAGGGAGAGTTGTTCAGCTTCTCAGGCCAGAAAATGGAAATTACAAGCTATTCTCAGCCAACACTCAGAGAAGGTTAGAGTGGGGTGTGCGAAACAGCTAGAGAAAGGTACCCAGAGCATCCACTAGTATGGAAGTGCAATCCTCATCAAAATTCCAAGTCAATTCTTCACAGAGTTAGAAAAGGTAATTTGCAAGTTCATCTGGAATAACAAAAAACCTAGGATAGCAAAAACACTTCTCAACAATAAAAGAACCTCTGGTGGAATCACCATGCCTGACCTCAAGCTGTACTACAGAGCAATTGTGATAAAATTGTGTCCTCTTGACTTCCTTTGTTGTCGAATTGCTCTGGCTAGGACTATATTGAATAGGTAGGGAGAAAGTGGGCAGCCTTGTCTAGTCCCCAATTTTAGTGGGATTGCTTTGAGTTTCCCTCCATTTAGTTTGGTGTTGGCTACTGGTTTGCTGTGTATTGCTTTTATTATGTTTAGGTATGGGCCTTGAATTTCTGATCTTTCCAAGACTTTTAGCATGCAAGGGTGTTAGATTTTGTCAAATGCTTACTCAGCATCTAAAGAGATGATCTTGTGGTTGTTGTCTTTGAGTTTGTTTTTTTATACCGGATTACGTTGATGGATTTCCATATATTAAACTATCCCTGCATTCCTGGGATGAATCCTACTTGGTCATGATGGATGATTGTTTTGATGTGTTCTTGGATTCGGTTTGTGAGGATTTTATTGAGTATTTTTGCATCGATATTCATAAGGGAATTTGGTCTGCAGTTCTCTATCTTTGTTGTGTCTTCATGTGGTTTAGGTATCAGAGTAATTGTGGCTTCATAGAATGAATTGGGTAGCGTAACTTCACTTTTTAGTTTGCTGAATAGTTTGAGAAGAACTGGTATTATGTCTTCTTTGAAGGTCTGATAGAACTCTGCACTAAACCCATCTGGTCCTGGGCTTTTTTTGGTTGGGAGACTATTAATGACTGCTTCTATTTCTTTAGGAGATATAGGTCTGTTTAGGCCATTAATCTGATCCTTACTTAACTTTGTTACTTGGTATTTGTCTAGAAATTTGTCTATTTCATCCTGATTTTCCAATTTTTTTGAATATAGTCTTTTGTAGAATGATCTGATGGTGTTTTGGATTTCCTCAGGATCTGTTGTTATGTCTCCCTTTTCATTTCTGATTTTGTTAATTGGGATGCTGTCCCTGTGCCCTCTAGTGAGTCTGGCTAAGGGTTGATCTATCTTTTTGACTTTCTCAAAGAACCAGCTCCTGGTTTGATTGATTCTTTGGATAGTTATTTTTGTTTCCACATGGTTGATTTCACCCCTGAGATTGATTATTTCCTGCCATCTACTCCCCTTGGGTGAATTTGCTTCCATTTGTTCTAGAGCTTTGAGGTGTGCGGTCAAGCTGCTAGTGTATGCTCTCTCCAGTTTCTTTTTGGAGGAACTCAGAGCTATGAGTTTACCTCTCAGGAATGCTTTCATTGTGTCCCATAAGTTTGAGTATGTTTTTGGCTTCATTTTCATTAATCTCTAGAAAGTCTTAAATTTCTTTCTTTATTTTTTCCTTGACCAAGGTATCATTGAGTAGATTGTTGTTCAGTTTCCATGTGAATGTTTGCGTTCTGTTATTTATGTTGTTATTGAAGATCAGCCTTAGTCCATGGTGATCTTATAGGATGCATGGGATAATTTCAATATTTATGTATCTGTTGAGGTCTGTTTTTTGGCCAATTATATGGTCAATTTTGGAGAATGTGCCATGAGGTGCTGAGAAGAAGGTATGTCCTTTTGTTTTAGGATAAAATGTTCTGTAGATAGCTGTTAAATCCATTTGTTTCATACCTTCTGTTAGTTTCCCTGAGTCTCTGTTTAGTGTCTGTTTCCAGGATCTCTCCATTGGTGAGAGTGGGGTGTTGTTCACACTATTATTGTGTGAGGTCCAATGTGTGCTTTGAGCTTTATTAAAGTTTAAAAATATGGAACGCTTCATCCTTGAGCAGGGTCCATGCTAATCTTCTCTGTATCATTCCATTTTAGTATATGTGCTGCCAAAGGGAGCACAATTTTATCAGATATTAGAATGGCTACTCCAGCTTGTTTCTTCAGACCATTTGCTTGGAAAATTTTTTTCCAGCCTTTCACTCTAAGGTAGTGTCTGTCTTTTTCCCTCAGGTGGGTTTCCTGTAAGCAGCAAAATGTTGGGTCCTGTTTTTGTAGCCAGTCTATTAATCTATGTCTTTTTATTGGGGAATTAAGTCCATTGATGTTAAGAGAAATTAAAGAAAAGTAATTTTTGCTTCCTGTTATATTTGTTGTTAAAGTTGGGATTCTGTTCTTGGGGCTGTCTTCTTTTAGGTTTGTTGAAGGATTACTTTCTTGCTTTTTATAGGGTTTAGTTTCTGTCCTTGTGTTGGTGTTTTCCATTTATTATCCTTTGAAGGGCTGGATTTGTGGAAAGTTATTGTGTGTATTTGGTTTTATCATGGAGTGCTTTGATTTCACTATGTATGGTAATTGAGAGTTTTGCTGGGTATAGTAGCCTGGGCTGGCATTTGTGTTCTCTTATGGTCTGCATAACATCTGTCCAGGATCTTCTGGCTTTTATAGTCTCTGGTGAGAAGTCTGGTGTAATTCTAATAGGCCCGCCTTTATATGTTACTTGACCTTTTTTCCTTACTGCTTTTAGTATTCTGTCTTTATTTAGTGCATTTGTTGTTCTGATTATTATGTGTCGGGAGGAATTTCTTCCTTGGTCCAGTCTATTTGGAGTTCTGTAGGCTTCTTCTATGTTCATGGGCATCTCTTTCTTTAGGTTTGTTAAGTTTTCTTCTATTATTTTGTTGGAGATATTTGCTGGCCCTTTAAGTTGATAATCTTCATTCTCATCTATTGCTATTATCTGTAGGTTTGGTCTTCTCATTGTGTCTTGGATTTCCTGGATGTTTTGAGTTAGGATCTTTTTGCATTTTGCATTTTCTTTGATTGTTGTGCCCATGTTCTCTATGGAATCTTCTGCACCTGAGATTCTCTCTTCCATCTCTTGTATTCTGTTGCTGATGCTCACATCTATGGTTCCTGATTTCTTTCCTATGGCTTCTATCTCCAAATTTGTCTCACTTTGGGTTTTCTTTATTGTTTCTACCTCCCTTTTTAGGTCCTGGGTGGTTTTATTCAATTCCATCGCCTGTTTGGTTGAGTTTTCCTGTAGTTCTTTAAGTGATTTTTGCGTTTCCTCCTTAAGGACTTTTACCTCTTTAGCAGTGTTCTCCTGTATTTCTTTAAGTGAGTTATTAAAGTCCTTCTTCATGTCCTCTATCGGTATTATGAGATATGATTTTAAATCTGAGTCTTGCTTTTCCAGTATGTTGGGATATCCAGAACTGGCTGAGGAGGGAGTGCTGGGTTCTGATGATGTTGAGTGTTGTCTTGGTTTCTGTTATTAAGATTCTTACATTTGCCTTTCGCCATCTGGTAATCTCTGGAGTTAGTTGTTATAGTTGTCTCTGGTTGGAGCTTGTTCCTCCTGTGATTCTGTTAGCTTCTATCAGCAGTCCTGGGTGTCCAGCTCTCTCCTGAATCTCAGTGGCCAGAGTAGCCTCTGCAGGCAAGCTCTCCTCTTGCAGGGAAGGTGCACAGAGGTCTGGTGTTCAGACCAGCCTCTTGGCTAAAGATTAAGGCCCGATACAGCGCTTGTCCCAGAAGATGTGTTACCTCTGCAGTCTGTGCACTCACCTGCACAGACTGGTCTTTGAGGGACCCAGAACCCAAGTTGGATCCCTCATGAGCTCCAGCAGGCAAAGCCCTCCCAGGCAGACACCTCTCCTCCCGTTGGGAAGGTGCCCTGAAGTCTTGAGCCTGATACTGGGTCTGTCCCAGAAGCTATGTTGCTTCTGCCTGTCCCTGAAGCTGTGTTGCTTCTGCAGTCCACACTCTCACTTGTTCAGACTGGTCTCTGAGGCATCCTGGACCCAAGATGGTTCCCTCACCTGCTTCTGCAGGCAGAGCCCTCCTGGGCGGACACCTCTCCTTTTGTTGGGAAGGTGCCCAGATGTCTGGAGCCTGAAATTGGGTCTGTCCCAGAAGGTATGTTGCTTCTGCCTGTCCCAGAAGCTGTGTTGCTCGTTCAGTCTGCTCATTCACCTTTTGCAGTCCTGGAGCTGACCTGCACAGCTTGGTCTCTGAGGGATCCGGGACCCAAGATGGCTCCTTCACTTGCTTCTGCAGGCAGAGCCCTCCTGGGTAGACACCTCTCCTCAGGCAGGGAAGGTGCCTGGATGTCTGGAGCCTGAAACTGGGTCTGTCCCAGAAGCTGTGTTGCTTCTGTCTGTCCCAGAAGCTGTGTCACTTCTGCAGCCTGCACTCTCACCTGGACAGACTCTAAATAAATTTTTAAAAATAAAGAAAAATGGGATTGCTACGCTCCTTTGTTACTCTCATGGAATTAATATGAAAGGGAGAGCAGGGAATTTAGTATGAGGCCTGTTTTTAGATAGTTAAATGTCCCAGGCATTATTATTTGGTTCATTAAAGACCTGGGTTACTTTTTGGATTGCAGCTCCCTAAACTCTTCTTTCCTGGGAGGGCTAATTTCTGAGGTCCCTAGAGAGTGATGCTGTGGTGGATAGAGCCCCATGGTGGGATGATCTCATCTCCATTTTACTTCTTTCCTCATATATGACCCCGCCTTGCTCCCTGGGACTAGGGCCTGTACAGTGCGTCCCTCTCTCCTTTCTCTTCCAGAGAAGCCTTACTCAGCTCAGTACTTGCAACAGGTAAGTGAGTACTCCTGGGAGCTCCCTTTTGCTCCTTGAGAAGTCACTGGAGCTGCTACCAAATGAGGAAGACCTCTTATTTCAGACGATTCAGTAGGGCAAGTCTTGTTTAGACAACACATTGTATGAAACAAAAAGCTGGGCAGGGGTGGGGAAGTCACCTTTGCCAGAGCCCTTCTGCCATCTGGCAGATTCTCTGGGTGAAGCCTGTTTACTTACTGTTTCTAATGGGGGATGAGGACATTCAGAGAATCCAGCCTTTCTGCCTGGACCCAGCCATCTTGACTTCATCAGAGGGCCTGACTGAGACTCACCATCACACCCTTAGAGTTTGGTTGAGACATCAGAGAGTCCTTAAGGCTCAATTAAGAAAGCCTGCATCTCAGGCTGGATGCATGAGAATGGCAGGAGGACTTTTCTGCCAAGGTCACTACCGTAACCTTGTGTGAGACCGACCTCTTGGATGTACAGACCTAGCTCATCCTAGAATCTTGGAAATAACAAGTAAGTTCCAGCTGCACAGAGCAGAGGTCATGGGATTCTCTGTGAGGTTCACTTTTCTGGTTTGGCCTTATTTATCCAGAGGGCCTTGCCCTTCTAATTGACAAAATTTTGGGGGCTGTTTGGGAAAAAAAAATCATGCCTGAATAAGTCAGTTGTTTGAATTCTTCCTAATGAGTCCTTAGAAACATCTCATATAAACAAAGAGATTAAAAAATCCCACAGCAATGCATTTGTGCCTTTCACTCAAGCTTGTACTTCCTATAAACACATCACTTTCTCATTTTGCATAGCTTCTGGCTCATTCAAGAGATCTCATCCCTTTCAGTCCAGTCCTGTGTCCCTTCTCACTGAAGTCATGTTGGTTTCGTGGCTTTAGTTCTGAAGTTCATTCAGCATTTATTTTGGAAATACTGAAAATCTACTGCACATGAACTATGTATTGAGAATGTGAAGCTAAGACAGCTGAATGTCTTCCCTCCCATAAACCACAGAGGAGCACAACTGTGTCCTACAGAGAAGTGGCCATACAAGAGGGTAGCAGAGACAAGGATGCTAGAGTAGGTTAGCAGAAAGCACGGTGACCCCCATAGGGGATGTGTATTTTCATTCAAAGAAGTTTAGAATTAGGAATAAGAAATCATTCTAGATGAAACAGCTGGGGGATAGAAGACATTGAAGAGCACTTTACAATTTTAGTTAGGCTGTATTGAGGAGAGCAAGCAGGAGGCACTTTATGCTTTGGTTATTTGATATGCCTTGGGGTTATCTTACTCCCATTAATATACCAATTCTTGCGACACATATGGAATAACTTCTAGGTCTATGGTTAGGATCCACAAGATGACCCAGTGAATGTGATCATTGATTTAAGGGGATTTTAGACAATGTAAGAGTTACCAAATAGAATGTTTCCCTGTCTTACTCACAGACACAGCAACTAAATAGTCACTATATTGTGGACTCTTCATTTGGGATTTTGATTGACACTCTGCCAAGTATCTCTGTGTGCCCATAGCTGCTGCCTTATCTAAGTTGTATATAGAAAATTAACTGTATAGATAGGGTGTATCTTCAGTGTCTAGAACAGTAGCTCTCAATCTGTGGATCATGTTCCCTTTGGACTCACATACTAGATACCTTGCATATCAGATATTTACGTTATGACTTATAAAAGCAGCAAAACTACAGGTATGAAATAGCAACATAATAATTTTATGTTTGGAGGTCACCACATGAAGAACTGTATTTATTAAAGGATTATTACAGCATTAGGCGGCCAATTGCTGGCTAGAAGAGGAGAGGTGGCCACAGGGTCTGCTGGATCAGTGTGGTAGAGTCAGACCCACTCCAGAGAGAACTGTGTATATATAAAAAAGGATGGCTGTAAGGGAAACTTCTAATTGGAGACATTGCAAAACATGTATAAATAGGCATCACACTAACAGCCAACATTTCCCTTGGCAAAAGAAATGGGACAATTTTTATCTATATGTCATTAAGAGTGCTCTCCATGGGCCAGGAAGATGGTTCAGAAGGTATAGGCACTTGTTGACATATTCAATGATCTGAGTTCAATCCCCAGGACCCCACATGGTAGAATGAGAGAACTGACTCCCTCAAGTCATCTCCTGACTATGCACATAACACCATAGCACATATGCCATGCACACATGCATGGACCTATATGCACACACACACACACACACACACACACACACACAAAGAAAAATGCTAATTAAAAAAATAAGTGGTTACTTTTTAAAAACATCGCTCTCTGTCATTTGTACAGTGTGGAGCACACAGTTATATGTCAGGAAAGGTTCAGAATTAATTTAGTCCCACAGCCTCCTTGCATAATGGTTCAGCAACATTCACAACATCAGAACTCTGTCAGTGGTAGGATATGAAGCAGAACTCTGGAGGTTTGACCCAATGCTGGTGTCCCTCTTGAATGCATGAGGCAACTCACATTTCATCACCTTCCATCTCCAATAACCTCCAGAAGAAAATGTCCAAAGTGCCAAGTTAGTTTTATGAGTAATTCTCTGTTTCTGTTGCATGAATAGCTGGTCATTTCATGCCTTTTAAAGCTTTTTATCTTGGATTAAGACACAACTAACATTGGCCATGTGTGTGTCTTCTTTTGAGGATTGCTTATTCAGACTCTTTCACAGGATTGGCTTGCTGTGAAGCAGTTAGTAGTCCTCAATCTGAAATCTGAACTTAAAGGTATAGCTCCTAATAGAAATGAAGTAGACTAGAGGACTTGGGTGCTTGCTATTGAGTCTTCTAAGTTCTTTATATGTCCCATTTCTCTTACTATATTGCAGCTTCTGATCCAAACAATCCCACTTGTCTGTGCATGTGCTTGGGGTGTGGGGGGCTTGTCCAAAACCGCCTTGGCAACATCACTGTCTTGCAGTGTTTCTCCTGTTGTCTCCTAGCAGTTTCATATCTTTTCTTTAAGTCTTTTGGTGCATTTTTAGCTCTTTCCACTCATAGTAATGAATAGGGACCCAGTTTCATTCTTCTGCATGTGTGTAATGCCTAGACTTAAGGTGGTCCTCTTAGGTGCCTGTCTAGAAGAGCTATCTTGACTGGCCTGACCAGTGGACACATTGCTATGTTCCTCATACAAATCTTTCCTCTGATGGTCTCATGGCGATTTGGAGGTTAGCAGTCATACAAAAACACACCTAAGAAGTACAAATTTTCAAGATAGAAAACCAGGTATTTGATACATGGATTGGTAGATGGCTCAGTCAGTACAGGGCTTGCTAAACACACATAAGGGACTGAGTTTGATTTCCAGCATCCATGTAAAAAGCCTCAGGCATGGTGCCAAGAAATTGTTAAGGGAATGTAATAATAATAATAATAATAATAATAATAATAATAATAATTAATAGTAATAGTAATAAAAATTATGTAAGTATAACAAGGGTAATTTTAATGAAGATGATTAGAAATTAAATTTTCATGGATATGGCTCCTGACAGGCATATCCCCCATTGGAGGCCATATATCCAAGAGCATACAGGCAGCATAACAGTACTAGATAGCCTAAAAAACAAAACAAAACAAAACAAAACAAAACAAAACAGGAGGAAACAAAGTTGAACAGGGAAGGAGGGACAGATCTGGGAGGAGTGGGAGTAGAGGTGACTATCATCAAAATGCATTCTATGAGGTCCTCAAAGAACTAATAAAAATGAGAAAAACAAATATTTGACAGCCGCAGAAACAAAATAATCACAAGAGTGATGTCAAAGAAAGGAATTGGCTTGATAAATAGAAGATAAATGTTCTGACAGTACTCATTGGCTCAAGCACACACATCATGTTAAGCAGGCCATAACTCACACTTTGGAACCCCACACAGATTCATGCTGATGGGAACTGGTAAGACAGCAGGTTGTTTTGTTATTAGTGGATTTTACAAAAACAGGGAATGGAATAAATGCTATTTTATCACGTCATAGAACATTGAAAAATTCTTGTAGGAATCTGAAACTTGAATAATCTGAAGAATAGCACCTCAAGCCTGTGACATGAAGGAGAAGAAGGGCAGTCAGTCACTCAGACATGAGGGGCCTCTGTGTGCCTGAGGAACCAGTACATGAATGTGTTCATATGTGTGTGTATGTACACATAAAAGACACATGAATATATAATACATTGTGATCATAGCACTAATATGACTCATTATAGCTCATTTGGGATTAAAAGAAAAGTATGGGGAAATAAATCTGCAAGCTCCCACTTCCTATGTGTTGGTGTAACTGAGGGACATTTTTGTACTAGTCATTTTTCTAGCTGTCTGTATACATGTTTTAGGCAAAATTTTATTTGTGGGATACTCTTTCTTGATTTACATCAAATTATGGC
This sequence comes from Mus minutoides, assembly GCA_902729485.2. NCBI lineage: Eukaryota > Metazoa > Chordata > Mammalia > Rodentia > Muridae > Mus > Mus minutoides. The sequence goes on along the minus strand of LR756434.1, from coordinate 59,890 downwards.
ATATATTACAAGTAGAGGCATTTAGATTTCTTAGTAGATTATTGATTTAGAAAAACTTGATTTTTGTATAATCTTTCTCCCTGTCTCTCTCCCTTCCTGTCTGTCCCTCTCCCTTTGTCTTTTCCCTCACTATGTTGTCCAGGCTGATTGTCAACGTGAGTCAATCTCCTTCATGTATCACCATGGTCGACTTTAATTATGCTTTGATTTTTTTCTCCCAATTCTGAGTTTCCTATGTGTTTGTCTTTCTCTTGAGTTTTACTTAGACAGTTTTACTGTTGTCAATTGCTTCTTTGTTTTGTTTTTCCATTACATGTATATACCACATTTTCTTTATCCATTCACTACCTCTCATGGTGTGGGGAGAAATGTCTAAGGCAATGGTACCATCAGGCAACGGACAGATGAAGATTCCAGGTAAAAGCAGAAGTGGAGACAGTAAGTAAGGTTGGGGCTAGAGCAGAGCAAACATCCCCAGGATACACAGAAGTTCACCCTCAGGCTTAGCATATGGAGGTGGATCAGTGTATTTGTTTTTTTATTAATTAATTACAGTAAAGAGAGATTGTTTCTACTCTGAAATGTCTTATAACAGGAATTCATGGAGTCCAAGTTTGAGAGCAATGGAACAGCAGTTACAGAGTTCATTCTTCTGGGCTTGGTAGAGACAGCAGGGCTGCAGCCAGTCATCTTTGTAATCTTCCTCTTCGCCTACCTGCTCACAGTTGGGGGCAACCTGAGCATCCTGGCAGCTGTATTTGTAGAACCCAAACTGCACACCCCCATGTACTTCTTCCTGGGGAATCTGTCCATGCTGGATGTCGGCTGCATCAGCGTCACTGTCCCATCAATGTTGGGTCGTCTCTTGTCCCACAAGCGCACTGTTCCATATGGAGCCTGCCTCACCCAGCTCTTCTTCTTTCATCAGCTGGCTGGAGTTGACTGCTTTCTATTGACAGCCATGGCTTATGACCGCTTCCTGGCCATCTGCCGGCCCCTCACTTACAGCACCCGAATGAACCACACTGTCCAGAGGATCTTGGTGGCCACATCCTGGGCTTGTGCCTTCAGCAATGCACTGACCCACACAGTAGCCATATCCACACTTAATTTCTGTGGCCCCAATGTGATCAATCACTTCTATTGTGACCTGCCTCAGCTCTTCCAGCTCTCCTGCTCCAGTACCCAGCTTAATGAGCTGCTGCTCTTTGGTCTGGGTGTCCTCATGGCTGGTGCACCTGTGATTCTCATTGTCACCTCTTACATCCATGTGGCAGCTGCAGTTTTGAGAATCCAATCTTCAGAGGGCAGGAAGAAAGCCTTCTCCACCTGCAGCTCCCACCTCACTGTGGTAGGCATCTTCTATGGGACAGGGGTCTTCAGCTACATGCGGCTGGGGTCAGTGGAGGCTTCAGACAAGGACAAGGGCATTGGCATCCTCAACACTGTCATCAGTCCCATGCTAAATCCACTTATCTACAGCCTTAGGAACCCTGATGTGCAGGGTGCCCTGAGGAGGGTACTCACAGGAAAGAGAGACTTGGCATGAGGGTGAACAGGAGGGAAGAAAACACAGTATAAACTGGGTGTGCTGGTACACATGTGTAATCCCAGCACTTGACAGTGGAAGCAAGAGGATAAGAAATTCAATCTTGTCTTTGACATCAACTCTGAGGCCAGCCTGGGCTGAAAGAGGTCCTGTCTCAAGAAAAATAAAAACAAAAACAAAAACCCCCCACAATAATTCAATATCAAGATTTTTTCTTACAGATTTGTTTTATTATTCTATTGTTTTATTATTCAAATATTTCTGTAAGTTATGATAAACACAAATCCCAAGCTGAAGGAAATAAAAATTAATATTTATATATATATTTTCTTTTACTCTATACAAATTTTACACTATTTTATTATTCCAATGATAAGCAAAACTGATCTCCAAATATTTGGTAACAATGGCTGTTATAAATAAACTCTTTTAATGTTTAACTGCAAATAATTAAAATTCATTATAATATAAAAATTGTTATCTTGAGATGCAATTTTGGAGGTTCGCCTATGTTTGGTTATATGATGAAATATTTAATTTTCATGATATGGGTTAAATCATGATTCCTTCACAACTCATCTATAGAATCCCAGACCCTTCCATCCACAATGTGACTTACCTAGAGATATGTTAATTAGAAAGTAAACATGCTCCAGTGAATTACAATACACCCATGTACTTATGGACAACACTAATTAGACACAGTGATATAGCTCTTTACAAAGGAAAATAGGACATGAACCTAGGAGGCAGACATGTTGGGGCAGGAATCCAGGGCAAATCCAGTGGGGGTGATGGAGGTAGACATGATTAAAATAATCATATATATGTATGAAATTCTCAAAAATACAAAAAAAAATGTCAAGCATCCCTCCCAAAAGGTGTAAGAGATCAAGGTTAAAAAGGGTAGGGTTGGGGTCCTAATCTAATAAGGCAGCCTTATGAAACTCAGAACCCCTCCCACGCTCACCCTCTAGCATGCAGAGATGCAGTAGAAAGGCGTCTGCCAGTCAAGAGAAGACACTTCATCAGATCCTGACTATGGGAACAGCTGGATCTTGGAATTTGTGTCTCTAGAACTGTAACAAAATGCATTTCTTCTGCTTAAGCCACCCAGGACAATATTTTGTATGGCAGACTGAGCTTGGTAATGCAACCCATTGGTGCTACTTTGTTGGGATTCATCTTTTTGTATCCCTCTTCTATCATTTATATAGACTAATAATAATTTTCACATTGCTTTGAAGGAACTCTGCTGTATATTCTGCAAATAATCCCAGTCTCCCAATATACTATTCTTTCTTTTACTTTTATTTGTTTTTCCATCTTCCACTAACTGCAAGTTTTATATTTTATGTCTTCAAATATATTTTTATAAGCTTATGGGCATTGTGTCATAATTACTAAAAAATCGCTTGTAACATTTCCCTGGTTCTACAAACACCAATTCCAGATAGGTAAGAGGTTACAGCCCACCCACCTTTTGCACCCACTTCTCTCCCCCAAGAGCCGCTTGATCACCCTACACAGGCAGGCTTGAGGTCTGCAGACCCTGTGCTCCCACTCACATTTCCACCACCCCATGACCATCTGGCATGAACCAGGTATGGAGTCCCTGGACTTTGCACCTTATGTGCATACTTCCAACACCCAATAAATACTGCACACAAACAAGTTAAAGATCCTGAGCCCTCCCACTTTCCATGAACACTTGAAGGATATACTGGTCAATTCCATTTTTCACTATGTATTCTAGAAAGACAGGGTGAAAATCCCTGGACTGGTCTCCTCCTGAACATACTTGTATAGCTCTGTAAACATCAGGCCCCTACAGATAATGAAACAGCTGATGGGTGAAGATCATCTCTGACTGCCATTCTGGTTCTTGCTCCACCATCCTCCAAGAAATGAATCTAAAGGCAGAAAAGAACTCAAAGCAGAGATACTTTATCATCAATAAAGGATTAACAGTCTTTAATTTTTAATTAAACCAGATGGGTCTTAATTGACTAACTATCTAATAACATCCAGCCAATCAGGGAAGAGCTGTCAAAAAGTTATGATCAATTTCTGTTGCTGTGGCTGTCATTTCAGGCCTGATCCAGCCTGGACCTACTGGGGGCTCTGGTTGTCAGAAGCTCTCGTGCAGCCTAGTGACTTTAAAAAAAATTGTAATTAAATTATAATTACATTATTTCAACCATTCCCTTTCCTCCATCTAATACTCTTCCTGCCTCTTCCCTCTCAAATTCATAGTTTCTTATTCTTTGTTATTATTCCATATACATAAATGCATAAACACATGAATACAACCTGCTGTGTCCATTAGGTATTGCTTGTATGTATATGGAAGATTTCAGGGCTTACCACCTGATATTGGACAATCAGTTAGGGGACTCATTCTTGTGCAAGACTTTTATTCTCTCTTTGCCAGGATCTCTTAGTTTCTTTGTCTGGAGTGTGGGGCCCCATGAGATTTCCCCTTCCATGATAGCATGTCTATTGGTATTATCATTGCTCAGGTCTTACCTAGGCAATCATATTGCTGAGGTACCATGGCTGTAACTTTCCTATTATTTCTAGGAGACACAATCTTACTGTAGATTTCCTGGTCCTCTGGCTCTTACAATCTTTTCACCCCCTATTCTGTGATGACCCCTGAGGCTCAGGAGTTATGTTGTAGATGTAGCCATCAGGGCTGTGAACCCTGTCTTAGTCAGGGTTTCTATTCCTGCACAAACATCATGACCAAGAAGCAAGTTGGGGAGGAAAGGGTTTATTCGGCTTACACTTCCATACTGCTGTTCATCACCAAAGGAAGTCAGGACTGGAACTTAAGCAGGAGCTGATGCAGAAGCCATGGAGGGATGTTCTTTACTGGCTTGCTTCCCCTGACTTGCTCAGTTTGCTTTCTTATAGAACCCAAGACTGCCAGCCCAGAGATGGTCCCACCCACAAGGGGCCTTTCCCCCTTGATCACTAATTGAGAAAATTCCTCACAGCTAGATCTCATGGAGGCATTTCCCCAACTGAAGCTCCTTTCTCTGTGATAACTCCAGCTGTGTCAAGTTGACACAAACCTAGCCAGTACAAACCCAAAAATAAATGGTTCTGTGTTTTGACTAGTCGTATTTTTCTGTAATAGTCTCAGTCTTCTGCAAAGAGATGCTTCTTTAATGAGGGGTGGTTACTTTTGTTCAGAGTTCCATTATGATTGTGCAGTCATGACTGGGGAAGTAGGTCCAGAGCAAGAGTGAGGTTGAGACATGTCTAAACCCCCAAAAGCTCATCCTGAGACCAGCAGGAGTGGGACTGCTTTCTCCCTGCTCTATGTTTACATGTCCTAGCTCACATAAGCATTACAACTCCCACCTTTGTTGTCTCTGATGTGGTCACATAGCCTGGTAGCTAGGATTCAGGTTAAACTTCCTCTCTCCTTATGTCTAGCAAGCACTTAGAATCCCTTTTCATGCAAATGAAGCATTTCCAGAACCCCAGGCACAGCCAATAATATACAGTCACACTCAGGTGTGGCTTTAAAGATTGATGGTCTCAGGATGTTCCAGCTCTCTAACTACACTGAATGTTGATGATAACTTTTAAAAAGTCCTAAAGACTTTTTTTTTTTTTTTTTTGCTAATACTGAGGGTCAAAAGCTTCTGGCGTAGGTGATTAACACCTGTAGTCTAACAGAGGAGGAGGATGATTTTAATTCTCCATAAACCTGTGGAGCTGTGACAGATGATAAATGTTTAGCCAGATAGTTACTCCTAATGGATATGCATGTAAACATTCTCTGTTGTAAACCTCTTATTCAATTCATAATTTGAATTTATGTGTGAACTTGTGATGAACTTTTTCCATGTGATCATGTAATCTGAAAGGTATAAGTGCTGAGGACAAAGAGAGGAGAGCGATCTCCTTGACCCAAATTTCTCATCAGTTCTCTTCATCCCCCTCTTCTTGGCACTCCTTGTCCTACTTATCCCCCCTTTTTTAGACCCCTTATCCTCTTTTCCTTAGGAACCTCTTCCCCTTTTTTCTTAGAGAGCTTTCATAGGGAACTTTTTACAACTTATAAATAAGCGCTAAAATCACTTTACAAAGTGTCCCCTTTTCTTCCTGCGACTTCAACTAGCAGGCTGAAAGTTAGAGCCATGCTATTATTGCAGAGATAGAACAAAGGCTACAGGAAGTTAATGTCTACTAAGAGAGGGAGAAAAATCAGTTTTCCCCAGGGATGAGCCCCTAACTGGTTATCTAATCTCAAGTTGTCAGCTGTAAATATACACATATATAAGCAACACTGAATGGACTCACTAGGTTGTATTTATATATACTTATAATAATAAAGAAGAGGTCAAGAATTTGAGAAGGAATGAGAAGGCACAAGATAGGTTTAAGGAGGAAGAAATTGCAGTGGGAATGATGCTAATATAGTAATAAATTAAATTCTCAAAAAATGTTAAATAAGGTAAACAGAAAAAACAGTACTGTACATAAAAAAAGATCTAAAAGTACACACTGTGGGGGTCAATGAGTCTCATAGAAGGATATGGAGAGGAAGCCCATAGCATAGGTGTTGTGACTATGTTCCTTAGAATGGTACAAATGCGTATTTAAACTCTAGTCCTCAGATTCCTGTGTAGCTACAAGGAAATTGTTGAATCACATTGAAACTCAATTTATTAATCTGTAACATGGGAGAAATATAGGCACATTACAGACTCATTGGAAGGACTGATTAGAATTCAATCAACCTGATGTAAAGTTCTTGGTAAATGAATATAGCAAACATGATAAAGTTTATTTATTGTTACTAAGTTACTAAAAGTATTGGTCATCCCCTACAAGGAACTCTGTGGGTATCACTGAATTTAATTCTCATAGAAAATCTAAGAAAGGAAATCATGTGCACCTCATAGATAAGAACGTGGAGGCCCCAAAAAGATTTCTTAGCAGTTTCTAAGGAATAGAAGATGTGATCTGGAGAGATGGCTCAGTGGTTTAGAGCACTGAATGCTCTTCCAGAGGTCCTGAGTTGAGTTCCCAGAAACCACATGGTGGCTCACAGCCATCTGTAATGGGGATCTGATGCCCTCTTCTGGTGTGTCTGAAGACAGTGACAGTGCATTCATATACACAAAATAAATAAATAAATCTTAAAATAAAAGGAATGGAAGATGTGTCTCTCCACCCCACAGAGCATGCACTACCTCTGGGGTTTGGGCAGATAATCAGTTGTCTGACAGAGTAGAGAATATGAAGGTCATATTGCACAGTTGCTCCAGTTCCTTCTTTCATGTTCTCTATTGCTAAGACTCCTGTCCTCAAAGGGTCTCTATGAAACCCCCAATAGGGAGCAACTTTCCCATCTCAACTTCCTGTTTTTCCCGGCACAGTGCTTCCATGGCCTCTCCTAGGATCAGCATGAATCTCAAGACACAGTCCCTGTGGCCCTCACTAACAAGACTCTAGGTGGGAACACATTTTATCCTTGAGGATTTGCTATTTATTGTTGCAATGAGACTCTTTTGATTAGCCTCCTTTCTTGGATTTCCTCTTTATCAACAGACCAAAAGAAGATTCTCTCTTCATCCAAAAGTTTAAAAACCACCCTGGCTCAGTCCTCAAATTCTATTTATAGCAGGCATGTAAAGGTTATATTCTCAGCTGCAAGACCCTGTTCAGACCTGGCTCCACCTATAATTCCCTGAGTGACATGGGGACAGTAGACAGTCCTTTATGCCTGTCCCTATCTGTTAAACTGAGTTTGTGTTCTATCTCTTCTATGTGCCTGTAGACAATATGAGGTAAGAACTAAGACACAGGAAAAATTCTGAGTCCCCACTATGATGTGAAGCTCCTCTGCCATCATTAGGATGGTGTTTATTAGGGCTTGTGTTTTGACCTGACCTTGTCTGTTCTCAAGCCTCTTCTCATTTCTTGGGACTAATTTTGAGCTCCCAAGAGGCTGATATTATTATGGAAAAATTCCCAGGACAGAGATGTCTCAGAGTCTGTTTTGTTTCTCTCTCTTATATAATATAGATATATAGAGAGCCCCCTTTTGCTTTCACTGAAGCTGAATGAATTTGTGTGTTTCTTTGTGTGTTTCACATCCTTTCCCACTAAACCACACTGGTTCCTGTGCCATTACCAGGTAAGTTTTCATGGTCCTTCCTCTGCCCTTAAGTCACCAGAAAGGGACTTAGGCTCTTTCTCAGAGAGTTAATCTTCCTGACTTTATAGTTTTATTGATCATTGTCTCAATAGCCAAAAAAGACACCTGGGGATGGCAAGTCTTCCACAAGTGAGTGCAAGGGCAGGATCAGCATCAGTGATGGTCTTCATCATTGATGGTCCTCTCAAGATCCCAACAACCACAGACACCCTGCACTGTGCTGTTAGGTGACTATCCATGCTTAGTCTCTTGTTGGTTGAGATAAAGGTAGCAGCTAACATTTCTGTGCCATGATATAACTGGGTTTTGTTTGCTTTGTCTGACTATAAAAATGATTTGAAAAGTATTTGTATGTGACTTGCTAGAGGGTTAATAGTGTATTCATGCTCTACTTAGAATCATCTCAATTGCACAGAAACCTTTGCTTCTCACTCAACTGCTACCATATTTCATCCAAAGCCTTTCAGAAGTCTAGCTCTTCTTAATTCATAGTGGCCCCATAAAATTATCTTTTCATAGTTCTTGTTAGCCAGCAATGTTTGTTTTTTTTTTTGTTGTTGTTGTTAACAAAAGTGTAGTCCTTTATTTATTTGTAAAGTGGTACACAGACACAGATCTATCCATAAGCATAGGTCCCAAAGAGAAATCAGATGTAAATTTTGCTCTTGAATTACACTGGAGTGATTATGTCAATAGCTAAATGATTTCTGTAAGGTGTCAGGTAAAATATTATCAAAATGCATAAGGAATATTGAAGACATAAGTGTCACTTTGGAATGGGCAGGAACTAGTCAGGGTATTGTTCTGGAAGTAGCATCTGTCATTTGTACCAGGTCATGAAGATGTGGCCAGAAGATACAAGGGCATTCTATATAGAAACTAACAGAAGCAATGATGAGGATACAGGAAATTAAGATGAAAGGCTGCTGTGGCCATGACCCACTAGGGAGTTCATTGTAGCTTGAACAGCTTGCCTGCAAGACAAGATATTGGAGTCCACAGAAGCACAGACATAAGGATTATGGGTAGACATTGAGTCATGGAATGGTTCAGAGAGCTTCAGGGAGAAGTTAAGAAAGGGAAGGCCTTGAGCCCTTGAGATCCTGGGGTTAACTTCAGTGTTAGTAGTTAAGAGCAGGGGCTCTGGAGGTCAAAGCCTGCCTGTGCCTCTTGCTTGATGCATGCTCATATTTTTCTTGATGTGAAGCAAGGATTAAAATAATAATTCCACGAGGATGCTGAAGGAATTATTATTTACTGCATGTGAAGTCCTTAGAGTAGAGCCATGCCTACATGTGAACTCCTTAGAGTAGCAGCTAGCCCAGAGCAAGCTTCTCAGCCTGAATGTTATCAGAGAATGCCCCAAGAAAGCTGTCTACATCTAAGGTATTGGCTGCTACAGAGAAAGAGAACACTGTTTCTCCTTTGCAAAGTTAGTTCATTGTGCTGTGGAACTCAGTAGGTTTACATGGCCATCTTCATATGCGAGCCCTAAATAGCATTTTAAAATTGTGTCAACTGTAGACAGTGTGGAAAACTGAAACAAGCAAGGGAATAAATGCCACCTTTGTTAAAGCCATTGGTAAGATTGAAATCTCTCTCTCTCTCTTTCTCTCTCTCTCTCTCTCTCTCTCTCTCTCTCTCTCTCTCTCTCCCTCCCTCCCTCCCCTCCTTCCCTCCCCCTCTCTCTCATTCTCATAATATTATACCATGAGAATTTCACTTTTTTAGGAAAACACAAGTGTGAATGTATTTTTCCTTGTTTCCCGTCTATGTACACCAGGTGACCTGTAAGTAAATAAAGACTTCTTAAATCTTAATTCTTATTATCTCAACAGCACTTTTTCATCCAGATAAGCCATTTTTCCAATATAGAAACTTTTTAAATTTCTCCAGATTAATGGTGTTAGCGATATAAAAGTTATTATAAAATTAAATATAAGGGTGACACCCTGCTATGTTCTCATCCTCCCAGGATAATCAAATGTTATCTTCTAGAAAATCTTACTATGCCACAGTAGCCAAACACTGGGTGGTTTTTCTTTAGCATGAAGAGTGGGATTGGCCTGTAAATTATGTGTGCTTTAGATAATTGATCTGATACATGTTACAAACAAATTGACACTCAAGAATCCCTAGTTTCTTTAATGGTACACTTCAATAACAACAATACATGTTATAATTTTTAAATTATTTCTCTTATTTTTTGAGGTTTTTATAGAATTACATCATTTGGATGGAGAAAAGGGAATAGATGGAGTGATATAAGTTTCCCATTTAAGTATTGCAACTGCACCTTTTACAGTAGCTATGATTTAAATTTCCCCATTTCACTGAGAGTTCTGATTGCTTTCCTCCTTGCATGCTTCTTTAAAGGAACTCATGCAGCCAAAGCCTAGAGCCAATGGAACCACTGTTACTGAATTCATTCTGCTGGGTTTGGTGGAGACACCAGAGCTGTGGCCAGTTGTCTTTGTACTCTTCCTCTTGGCTTACATGACAACAGTTGGAGGTAACCTGAGCATCCTGGCAGCTGTCTTGGTGGAACCCAAACTGCACACCCCCATGTACTTCTTCCTGGGGAATCTGTCAGTGATGGATGTGGGGTGCATCAGTGTCACTATTCCCTCCATGTTGGTTCGGCTCTTAGTCCATAAACGTACAATTCCATATGGAGACTGCCTCACACAGCTCTTCTTCTTCCATCTGCTGGTTGGGGTTGACTGCTTCCTGTTGACAGCCATGGCTTATGACCGCTTCCTGGCCATCTGCCGGCCCCTCACGTACAGCACTCGAATGAACCACACAGTCCAGAGGATCTTGGTGGCTACGTCCTGGGCTTGTGCCTTCAGCAATGCACTGACTCACACAGTAGCCATATCCACACTTCACTTCTGTGGCCCCAATGTGATCAATCACTTCTATTGTGACCTGCCTCAGCTCTTCCAGCTCTCCTGCTCCAGTACCCAGCTCAATGAGCTGCTGCTCTTTGGAGTGGGTTTCATAATGGCAGGAACCCCCATGGCACTCATTTTCACCTCTTATATGCACGTGGCAGCTGCAGTTCTTAGAATCCGCTCTGCTGAAGGCAGGAAGAAAGCCTTCTCCACATGTAGCTCTCACCTCACTGTGGTTGCCATATTCTATGGTACCGGCATTTTTAACTACATGAGACTCGGTTCCACAAAACTTTCAGATAAGGATAAAGCTATTGGGATTTTCAACACTGTCATCAACCCTATGCTGAACCCACTCATCTACAGTCTCAGGAACCCTGATGTGCAGGCTGCCCTCTGGAGGGTACTCACAGGGAGACGGCCAGCAACTTGAAGAGGCCTCAAGGTTCCTTTCCATCTATCTCCTTTTAAACTAAAGCTGAGCATAGGATGACCTTTAGTGTCAAAAAGTAGAATAATTTGTTCAGAACTCTTTCCATTTCATAGCTTAATTTAAGGGATGATAATTACTGTTGCCCACAGAGGTTATGTCTTGGTATAGATGATGGTATGTGTACATAGGCTATCCCAGGTCTGCTTTTTGATGACTTCTACCTTTAGTTACTGTATCTTCCCTTTGGTTGGAGTTCCCAAAGTGTCTTAGAAAGTGTACCTCTCAGGAGTCTTCTTTATTCCTCAAGTTCAGAGAGAGTTGGTCTGTGTGTGCAACCTAACTCTTGAGGGGAAATAGCTCATTCATCTTATAAAGCTCTTATAAGATTCAGAGGATGTGGGAAGGAAGCTTGCTCTGTGGTTTTGTATTCCCTAGTAATTTTAGAGAGCATGTATCTGCATGTAGCTCACAGCCCTGACTGTACATGTCAAAACTTCATTCACATATAAGAAATGTTATGGTGGAAAAACAGCTTCCCTCAATTTTCCTTCTCACATTTCTAAAATTTAAAAGATATTTGTGATATAAACATTTAAACATTTCAACCACCCTCACTACTCAATATTATTTCCTCTGTAAATTCTCTCTCTTCACCTTTAAACTTCCAAGCTACAAATCTATGCGCAAATGCCCATCACACCACGATGGTTCATCCTGTCAGGGAGAGTGTGGCTCTAGTTTAGAATTTATTCAATCCTGTTTATGTTTCCCAGCCATCTGTCAAGTTTATCACTTAGGTGCATCTTCATCCTCACACAGTTTTTAGAACTCATCATCCTTCTTTCATGTATTTGTAGAACTAATCACTGCTTTTGACAGCGCTACCGTCTCATTGATATGTCTTCAATCCATGTAACACTCTCATCTGATCTGAATCTCTGAATTAACTTCTCCATGATATATGATGTGGGTGGGTAGGCTGGAAGTGTGGGCTAAGGTAGTGATGGAAAGAGGTCATCAAAGAAGGTAATAGGTAGAGGATTTGTGAGAAATGCAGATAAACCATGTGGACACAAGGAGAGATTGGAATTGAGGATCCAGGAGTTGAGAAGAAATAAAAGAAGCATTAGAGAGGCTGACATAGGCTATAGGGATAGACTAGCAGATGAGAAAGAATGCAAAAACTAGGTAAGATACCAAGAGGTTGTTAAAAGATTTCAGAGGGATTCAATTTATATGTCAGAGATGGATGATATGGGTTTCCTATTCTGTGTGGTCCAGCAATATCTGGTTTCTGGCAGTTCTGAAGCCATTCTTGTAGCCCATCCTCTGCCCTAAGAAAATATCATCTCAAGTATTGCGGATTGTGCTATTGCGCATGAAGACTCTTCTACCATTTCTCTAGTCAGAGAGGCACCTATAAAGTCAGGGAGAAGGTCTGCCAGATGAGGAAATACAGTCGGGATGAGGGGATGCACTGGGTATGTGTGCACCAAAGATTCTCACTAACATCTGGGTCACATTCCTGCCTTTTGATTCCTGCTCACTAATGCTCTTAAAAGACAGAGGAAAGATGGACTTTTTCTTAATCCTTTTTTAACCCATGAGTCAAACGTCAGGATACAATGAGCTTTCTACAAGGGTCTGGGAAAGCCTCAAGCGTTCTCATGTCACATTCTCTGCTGTTCACAATGTTCTTGACCTGAAGAAAACTCCTTTTTACCCTTTCTTGACCACTGCTTGGCAGGAGCAACAAAGCAATTGTCAAAGCTTTCTCACTACTAATGTCTAGTTCAGTTAGCCTAAATATCTAGAAAGATTCTTGTTCTGTTAGTGCAGGGAATGGCTGCTTCTTCCACCATCTTTTTCATCATCAGCATAGAGCACAGCCTTTTTAGCTCCAAGACCTTTGAGCCACAGGCCTTTCCTCCATCTGGCCATTCATGCCATGTTTCAAGGGATGACTTGCCTAGTGACTTGCCATGACACTGTCACTAGGGCAAACCAGAGCAAGTGGCATCACTATCACAGAGTCTTTTTAGACTTTGAGCCTACCTCTCTGTTTACCCACAAAGATCATGGGGTTTCTTTAACAAATTGGAAGCCTCATTTTCCTTTGAAGTCTATGTCCTGTTTATTTTTATTCCAAACTAGAAATCTCTTCACAATTTAAATTTGCCATTAGCCATGAAATACATTGTGTTGTAAAAGCTCAAATGGAGCAGAATGTCACCACTGCCTTTATACACTAGAACCACAACAATGTGCTACACACAGTCACTCACACACACATTCCAAACACCATGTAGCTTTGCAAGGACTTACCCCTTTTACATGATACAGTTCTCAAGCCAACCTACAAACCCATCTTATCCATTTAAAAATCTATCTATAAATTATTCCATGTTATATATTAACTGTGATCTACTTCACCAACTCATTTATATTTTTCCTTTGTAATTGTTAGCAGTTCTGAGATTAATATTTATATGTATATCTATGCATATGCAATTACCTTCAGTAGTTAAATTCCTACAAGTAATGCATATGCAATTACCTTCAGTAGTTAAATTCCTACAAGTAATGCATATGTGCTAAAGGATATAAAAAGACAAATAAAAACTTTGGTAAGTATTCTTTCTTTTTGCCAAAAGGGAAAAAAAAGGCCAAAAGACCATGTGTAGCATTCTACATCTTGATTGGCAGTATGAGAGTATTTTTGTTCTGCACACCTTTGATGTCACTGGGTATTATAAATGTATCTTTTGTCTTTAACAATTAAACACAACATTACATTTTTTCTAATTTGAAACCTTTATAAATGTGGTTCATTATCTATAAATAGATGGATGGTTATTTTCTTTTCCTTTCAGCAAATTGTCTGTGTTGGTGTAAGTGAGAATGCAGTAAAGAAACCACTAAACTGACTGCTCCATATTTAGGGAGAAATTTTTTATTGTAGCTAAGAGAGAGAGAGGGAGAGAGAGAGAGAGAGAGAGAGAGAGAGAGAGAGAGAGAGAGAGAGAGAGAAAGAGAGAGATTGATTTAACAGCCAGAGGCATCTGGAGGGAGTCTAGAGAAGTGAGAAAAAGAAGCATACTGAACATGGCCAGGTCGAGAGAAGTGGTTTATGGAAAAATCATAAGGGTGATGAGGAGGACAAGTAGCTGAAGGGAGGGAAGCCTGTGAACTGGAGCAGCCTGGGAAACCTGTGAACTGGTACAGCTTGGGAGTATAGGGTAGAGGAGGAGGTGAGAAGGGCCAGGCTTCTAGAGAACAGTATGTCTAGAGACTTGCATGAGCTTTGATGTGTAAGGTCCTATCTCATGGGCATCACCTATTTCACAGATGCCTGAAGTATGCTTCTTTCTTTCTTTCTATTGTTCAATTGAAGCTGAATCGAGACTATCATATTGGGGTTATCCACTGCTTTTTGGGAAACTTGGGTTCCCTTTGAACTTGAAATCAGATTGTTTTCGGATGTGGTGGTTGCCCCTTTTGTTTACCTTCTTAATTTTATTTCCTTCTATTAAATGAGATTTATCTGGTAAGTAAATATCTTACATATTCCTTGACTAGCAGGCTTTAATACCCATATACATTGCATAAACTTTGCAATGATTGGGAGACCTTGTTCATGTTTCAAGATGGTGCATTTGCCTTGTACTCCCACACACATAATCCTCAATTTCTCATTTGTATTTAACTGTTAGAGCCCTAGATTTCACTGCCCAAATCAAGTTTCCCGTTTTCATTACATTTATAGTCTTTGTTTTGTGACAATCTCATAATAAAAAGAATTTTCCATTTAAACATTGTATCAACATTGTGTCCATCAGTGGTATCTTTTAGTAGTTCCTGTTTTCCCTTCAAGCCAATTTTTTTAAATGTTTCTATTTTTTTTATTAGAGAAATTCTTCATTTACATTTCAAGTGTTATCCCAAAAGTCCCCGATACCCACCCCCCGCCCTGCTCCCCTACCTTCCCCCTCCCACTATTTGGCCCTGGCATTCCCCTGTACTGGGGCATATAAACATTGCTAGACTAGGGGCCTTTCCTCCCGAATAATGGCCAACTAGGCCATCTTCTAATACATATGCAGCTAGAGACATGAGCTCTGGGGGTTCTGATTAGTTCATATTGTTGTTCCATCTATAGGGTCGCAGACCCCTACAGCTCTTGGGTACTCTCTAGCTCCTACATTGGGGACCCTATGTTCTGCCCTATAGATTGTTGTGAGCATCCATGTCTGTATTTGTCAGGGACTGTCAAAGCCTGCCAGGAGACAGCTATATCAGGGTCCCTTTCAGCAATATCCTGCTGGTGTGTGCAGTAGTGTCTGCATTTGGTAGCTGATTATGTGATGGACCACCTTGGTGGGGCATTCTCTGGATGGTCCATCCTTTCGTTTAGCTCAAGCCAAGTTTTTGATGTATTTAGTGCATATTTTTGTGTGTATTCTAACTTTTATCTCAATTGAATACAAATATTCCATCACAATTAAATATAAGCTTGGTCACCCGTAAAAGACAACAAACTGTGTAAGATGAGAGCTGTCATCCCAGAGAGACTTTTCCTCAAAGACATTTGCCTGATAACCAACATGTACTAGGAAAACAAACAAACCCTGTAGGAATTTCACAACTCAGTGATGCCAGGTAGAAATTTTGTTCCTCTTATAATTCTAACAGGAAGCCAAAACATGAGGTTCAGATAGGCAAAAGAGGCCAACAGATACTTTACAAAGAAAGATATAAAATACAGGATAGATATGCAACACCATCAGTCATCAGAGGGAAGCAAACTAAAGCTAAAAGACCACTAATGCTGGGCTTCTGGAAGATTCTGTTCCCTTCAGCTTTTAGTTCATTTCCTAATTACAGAAATGTCACCTGGAGCTTCCCAGGAAAGTTAAGAAATGATCCCGCTGGTCCCATGTAATATCTGCTCCCTGATCCTTCTGGCTCCTTCCGGAACACTTCTCCAATGTGTTGACCATCTCCCTGCCTGAACTTCCACACCAATCTCAGTGGTTCATTAGAACCAACTTCAAACCATTCTGAAGTTGGAAAAGTTTTCCAATATCAGCTAAGTCTGTCATTACATCTATCCTCAATCCTTGGTCAGAACTTGTTCTCCCATTTCCTCCAGGAACTATAGGAGTTTTCAAGTCCAGGCAAGATCCCTAAATAGTAAGCCAACTTTCTATTGCTACTGAAACACATCTTTACACACTGAATGCCTTAAAACCACAGAAATCTATTATTTCATCTTTCTGGATTCCAGAAGACTGAAATAAGCCCAATAAATTAATGCAAATGTCTGGGACCATAATGGCCCAGAGTTTCTGAGGAAGGGTTGAGAGAGCTTCAACACTGGATACCTCAAACAGGAAGAAGGCAGGGGCTGGTTACCTAGCCACTCCCAACCTGGTTTCATAAAGCTGACTTCCCCTGGACCAACCCCAGTAGGAAGTTATTATCCTGACAGTTTTCAGGCTTCAATTCTTGTTTGACATTATAATGTGTCAGGTCAACATCCTTGTCCTGGCCAACAGTACACAGCTACACAAACCTTGCTCCAGAGATCCTGACCTCTACTCCCCCAGCAGGGGTGTGTGTGGAATAAATACTTCCCCTGGACCAATAAACAAAACCAGTTCTCTGAAGCTATGACCAGATGTGTTCATTGCCTAAGCACTCATGCACTAAGTACTGCATTGCACTCGCCCACACCCAGATAAGCTTCCCTCCACCAGTCCAGCTAGGTGCATAAGAGGCCTGGCTACTCCAGGAGGAAACTCTGGACCCTACCGTATTTCCGTCATCGTCCCTGTTAGAAGGACCTCCGAGATACACTCTTGATAATGTCCAGACCTCAAGACAACCAAGGACCGTAGGGAACTGAACGTCGGTGTAGGAAGGTTGGGAGTGAATGTTACTGAAGGTAGTCGTGTAACGGAACAGAAGATGTTATTATCGAAACCCCAAAAGTGTTGACCTTTCTGCTGGACCACACAGAATAGTAAACACAAATCTTCTATCTCTGATGTATTCATTTTATCCCTTCCTAAATCATCAGCACACTGTCTTCCTGTGACCACAACCCACCACTTCCAGACCAACCTACCACTTTCAGAACCATTTTCAAATTCCAAGCCACCCTCCCAGTGGTCTGCCCTGACAAGGCCCCTGGGAGAAACTACTACATTCCCTATGGCCCATTGGGGTCACCAAAACAGTATAGACAAGAAGGTGGGAAATATGGGGTCTTGACACAATGCTAAACTGAATCTGAAAGGACAAAAAAAGTGAAACAGGAAGGAGAAAAAATTAACTCAATGGAAACAGGAACAGTTAGCTAGTCTCCAATTAAACATCTGTAAAGAGGTTTGCTGGTCATCAGTTGTCAATTTGAAAATTGTTTAACTACCTTCATCAATGTTAAGAAGACCTGAAGAGGTTTGTTTCTTCCTCCTCCTAAATCCTGTATCATTAGAGTTTTAAGGCTGACATGGAGATCTATAGCCACCAGCAGCCACGGGTTCCTGGGTTCCTGAAAGGAAAACTGGGGATGGATGGGAAGGGTGGTGAAAGAAATAATGAGCCAAGCCAAAGTTCTCTGATCAAGGCTCAACTTTAATTCTAGGGCTTTGGAGGGGAAACCCATCCCCCACTATGCCAGGATCTCATCACTTTGTCAGGATCTTATCAGGAAAACAAGCTCAGCTGTTCAGCAGGTAGTGACTTCTTGCAGAAAGCTGTAGAAGTGGCAGGACAATAGACTTTACCTAGATTGGAAGATGACACCCTAGGTGAGCTAGCTGACTGTGGCAAATAAGGTCACTCAAGGCTGGGGGAGGGGAAGGGCACAGAGATCACTGCATCTAAATTCCAGCTCATATGCTGTCTCTTCTGCAAGCACATGCAGTAGAGAATGGCTAGCCTTTATTAGAGAGCTGGTTGCTGAGATAGTCTTTCACTGGCTATGGAGTACTGGTTACCTAGGTAGCCTTTCACTGGAGATGGCTTTTTACACAAAGGGTCCAGTGAGATGCAAACTATCTTTTGAAACTTCAAGACAGGTAGTCATTGCCTTCACTATGAGCCAAGGCAGAGAGACCTCTATAACAGCTCTAGATGTCTTGAAAAGGATGGTGGTCTTTACATTATGCAAAGAGGATAACAAGAGGAAGCCTGGCCACAATCACAGCTCCTCGATTGCAAATATACCAGATATCCTTAACCCTGACTGGACATTTGAACCACCTCGCAAACACCCTTCCTGGGTACCATTAATCCATTCAGACTTCTTGGTAAAAGCCAAGAATGGGAATGTTACTCTAGCCCAACAGACCACCAGGAATTAAAGCTACTAATACTGACCACTACTGCTTTGTAAGATATCTAATGTTTTCAGGGCATCATCTTTTAAATGCTTGTCACTTGCCTGTTCAGGACTCTTAGTCTTACCTTAAAGATAAGGAGATAACGGGAAAGAAGTGGTTGCTGAAAGAGCCTTTCAGAGGAATCCTGAGACAGCAGTGTTGTGAGACCTCTGAAAAACACTAAAGCCCAGATCTCACTTTCCATGTCTCCTGACAAGAGTTTAAACATCAGGCTTCTAATGAAGCTCCTATATAATTTTACTGTGAAACCAATCTTGAGGATTGCTTCAATACAATTCCTATTTGTTACAAAGTGCCTTTTGCCCTGCTCTACAGTCCATGTTAAAGTGTGGCTGTGACCTGCTCTTAGTTTTGCATAAAGATTGAATACTCAGCCTATCTGTGGGAGCTTCCCATTCATCTCTGCCTTCTCTGCATCAGATCCCAGTTAATATCAGAGAAGTCCACACAGCAACATGTGAGCTTGATTTCCATTTTGACAAACAAGGACTGTAGAGCAAGGCACTTAGTAACAGATTTTATTTTATTCTCCCTTCTCAGTGAGATTCAGACAATTCACCTTTGGGCCCTCCTTGTCACGTAACTTCTTTAGGAGTGTGGATCGTAGCATGGTTATCCTGCACTCTATGGAGAATATCCATTTTTAAGTGAGTACATACCATGTTTGTCTTTCAGGGTTTGGGTTACTTGGATCACTAAGGATGGCATTTTCTGGTTCCATGCATTTGCCTGCAAATTTCATGATGTCTTTTTTTTCCCCAATTAGATATTTTCTTTTATTTACATTTCAAATGCTATCTCAAAAGTCTCCTATACCCTCCCCCTGACCTGCTCCCGTACCCACCCACTCCCACTTCTTGACCCTTGTGTTCCCCTGTACTGGGGCATAAAAGTTTGTAAGACCAAGAGGCCTCTCATCCCAATGATGGCCAACTAGGCCATCTTCTGCTACATATGTAGCTAGAGACACAAGCTCTGGGGGTACTGGTTAGTTCATATTGTTGTTCTATCTATAGTGTTGCAGACCCCTTCAGCTCCTTGAGTATTTTCTCTAGCTTCTCCATTGGGGGCCCTTGTTCCATCCAATAGATGACTGTGAGCATCCACTTGTGTATTTTCCAGGCACTGGCATAGCCTCACATGAGACAGCTATATCAGAGTCCTTTCAGTAAAATATTACTGGCATATACAATAGTGTCTGGGTTTGGTGGCTGATTATGGGATGGATCCCCAGGTGGGGTAGTCTCTGGATGATCCATCCTTTCGACTTTTTCCTCCAAACTTTGTCTCTGCAACTCCTCCCATGGGTATTTTGTTCCCTATTCTAAGGAGGAATGAAGTATCCACACGATGGTCTTCCTTCTTCTTGATTTTCTTGTGTTTTGCAAATTGTATATTGGGTATTCTAAGGTTCTGGGCTAATATCCACTTATCAGTGAGTGCATATCAAGTGACTTCTTTTTTGATTGGGTTACCTCACTAAGGATGATTTTCTCCAGATATATCCATTTGCCCAAGAATTTCATAAATTGATTGTTTTTTTCTTCAGATTTTTTATTAGATATTTTCTTAATTTACATTTCAAATGCTATCCTGAAAGTTCCCTCTACCCTCCCCCTGCCCTGCTCCCCTACCCACCCACTCCCACTTCTTGGCCCTGGCGTTCCCCTGTATTGGGGAACATAAAGTTTTCAATACCAAGGGGCCTCTCTTCCCAATGATGGCCAAGTAGGCCGATAAATTTATTTTTTTTTCGAGACAGGGTTTCTCTGTATAGCCCTGGCTGTCCTGGAACTCACTCTGTAGACCAGGCTGGCCTCAAACTCATAATAGCAGAGTAGTACTCCATTGTGTAAATGTACCATATTTTCTGTATCCATTCCTCTGTTGAGGGACATCTGGGTTCTTTCCAGCTTCTGGCTATTATAAATAAGGCTGCTATGAACATAGTGGAGCATGTGTCCTTATTACCAGTTGGAACATCTTATGGGTATATGCCCAGGAGAGTTATTGCTGGATCTTCTGGTAGAACAATATCCAATTTTCTGAGGAACTGCCAGACTGACTTCCAGAGTGGTTGTACAAGCTTGCAATCCCACCAACAATGGAGGAATGTTCCTCGCCAGCATTGGCTGTCACCTGAATTTTTGATTTTAGCCATTCTGACTGGTGTGAGGTGGAATCTCAAGGTTGTTTTGATTTGCATTTCCTTGATGATTGACTTTGTTTCTGGTGTTAAGATGTGTCCACTCTTTCTCCTTCCCAAATAGAGATAAAAATAAATTCCATAATTCAGAGTTCCCTTGAAGTTTGTGTCAAGTTATGAACTGTAGGTACAAGTGCAATCAAATAGGAAAATATCCCGACTGTTGTGGGTTGTTCCCTACCACTTTCTTGAGATTCCTTCACTTAGGCTCACTCTGCAGCAGGGCACTAGAATGACTTAGACCTTTATCCATTCAAGGGCCATGTAGTGGCTATCTCTGGTTGTCAACTTGACTATATTTGGAATGAACTACAATCCAGAATTGGAAGGCTCACCAGTGATCCTAACCTGGAGGCTTGGAGATAGAAGTTTCTGATCTGGATCTTGGTATGGAGATCTTGATAGCATAGTGGCTATGGATTCCAGAAGATCAAGACAGAGAGATCTCTGAGCTCAAGATCATCTGGGATTAAAGGTGTGATGGCACACACCTTCAACCTGTTAAGGGTGTGATGGCACACATCTTTAATATGGGCTACACCTTCTGCTGGAGATCATATAAGGACACTGGAAGAAGGGAGACTAGCTCTCGCTCCTTCGCCTGTTCCCAGTGTGGGACTGAGTAACTGCTAGATCCTTGGACTTCCATTCACAGCTACTACTGAACCATTGTTGGGAATTGGACTGCAGACTGTAAGTCATCAATAAATTCCTTTACTCCGTAAGTTCTGTGACTCTAGAGAACCCTGACTAATACAGGCCAAGTGCTTGGTAATTTTTAAGTTTTTATTTTATAATGACTGAAGTAACTGAGAATTATTTTTGCTATAGGGTAGAAGTTAGGTTAAAAAAAAGAGCTGCAATTGGACCTGAGTGACAGAGGCAAGAATTGTACTGAACACCAGCCTGGTGCTCCCCCCACCCCCGGGCTCTCTTGACTGCCACCTTTCTGAAGGTACTGTTTGAATCATGACCACCACTGACCTCCTCACTCCTGTCAGGGGCCCAGAGTGCTGCTCAGCTCAAGGAAACAAAACTGTGTGATCCATCAATATCTGTGCCAACCTCTGGTGATGATTGTAGTCTCAAGGAAAGACTCAGAGGTGCATGTTCCCCAAACAAATATAGACCATGAAATGTACAGTCAGCCAAGGTTTGACAAAATGAAGACCCAGACAAGTCCATTATGTAAGTACCAGTATGTAAGTTTGCAGAGCGCCATCTGCTGGTTAATGTGCAACCTTTAAGGACCCACATCCCCTGAGAAAAATTTACTCTTTCTTCTTCAGTATTTATCAACTGCTAACAGCTCAACGGTAATAAAAATATATGTATAACATAATAAAGAAAATCTGGAATAAAGTTAGAAAATAGTAGACTTTTCATAATATTTAACTAAAATTTGATTATCTTCTCATTATAAAGTATTCATGAATCTTTTTACTTAAAAGTAAAAAAAGTTTTGCTTTAATATCTACAAATATGTTCATAGTTTACAACTTTTATGCAACAAATAGTTATAATTTCCAGTTTTTGGAGGAAAAATATACTTGTTCCATTCAAGTTGAAAAGTCTTTGCCGGGTGACGGATCTGGAGTCGCATGCGTTTCCCACCCAGTGCCGCCAGGATGCCCAAGAGGAAGGTTAGAGCAGATGGAGCAGGGAAGGCGGAGCCCAAGCACTCCCCGAGGCTGTCTGCCAAACCTGCCCCTGCCAAGGTGTATGCGAAGCCAAAAAAGGCCACGGGTTCTGAAAGATCCTCAGTAGAGCAGATTGAGGACATCTTCACTTTCTCTGCAGAATTATCTGGTCCCAGGAGAAGGAGAACTTGCCCTTGAGAATTTTGACCAGTGCTCCCTTCATGTCTTTGTTCCGCAGGCTATAAATGAAGGGGTTCAGCAGGGGAGTCACCACTGTATACATGACAACAGCTGCTGTGTCCTCTACCACTGAGTTAGAGGAAGAGGATGAGGGACATAGATAAGCCCTTATCACTGTTCCAAAGAACAGGGCCACCACAGAAAGGTGGGACCCACAAGTAGAAAAGGCCTTACGCCTTCCTTGGGCAGAAGGGACCCTGAGGATGGCTGACACAATGCGGATATAAGACATAAGGATGAGCAAAAAGGGGATTAAGATGACTGCACCCCCCAGGAAGAGAAGCACAAGCTCATTGATCCGGGTTTCAGAGCAAGCGATCTTCATTAGGGGTCCCAGGTCACAGAAGAAGTCTGGAATGACCTTCTTAGAGCAGAAGGAGAGCCGGAATATGAGGAATGTATGTGTCATGGCAACAAGGGTTGTAAGGGTCCAACAGGCTGTCACTAAGAGTGAGCAGCGCTGGAAGCTCATGATCATCCTATAGTGGAGAGGGTGGCAAATAGCCACAAAGCGGTCATAGGCCATTGTGGCCAGGAGGAAGATGTCCATGTCTCCAAAAGTCAAGAAAAAATAGAGCTGGATCAGGCATCCTCTATAGGAGATGGTCCTGCTTTGGGTGTGGATGTTCACTAGGGCCTTGGGTATTGTTGTGGAGGTGAAGAGGATGTCATCACAGGACAGGCTGGCAAGGAAGAAGTACATAGGGGTGTGGAGTCGTACATCAGTGCTAATGGCCAGGACAATGAGCAGATTCCCAGTTACTGTGACCAGGTACATCCACAGGAAGATCAGGAAGAGGATGTGTTGCTGCTCTGGCTGCTCTGAAAGTCCCCAGAGGAGGAACTCAAAGGTGCTGGTCTGGTTCCCTCTTCCCATGAGCACAAGTCAATAAGGAATGTCTTGTGTTATCTTTCTGAGATGTTTTCCTCTAGTCGAGTAATCAGCAAACCTTTCTCTGATATCTAGAAAAAAATGACAGTGTTTATATCATAAGCATTTGGTATATGCATAGGACACTTAACATAGGCTGATGTAGTTACTCTTCCAGAAAGTTCTGCAAGATGCAAATGACGGCCATTCAAATATTGTTCTTGCACACTTTTCTGCATTTTATCTGTCTCTAGTTGTACTATAGGTTTACTTAGCTATGCTCTGAAGATCAAGGAAGATTTGTTCAGTTACTTTTACGTGTCTTATAGCTACTAAATGACAACTCTTCTCTTGGTTCAGTGCCAAATAACTAACAGTAATAATGCTTTCTCAGACAAATTTTCAATCTCAAGAGATGGACATAACTACCTACATTGATATCTTAGATCATTAGAATTCAGTTTCCCATACCTATACAATCCATTCTTGGATCTATGGGCAGCACTTGTTCTGATCCATCAGTTTCACAAACATAATATCCTGAAGACAACACTTCATGTTTTCAGTGTGCTAGAAACTATGTTTCTAGTAGGTAAGAAAACTACTTAGTGAAGACCTGTGATACCTAGACTATTTTTCAAAGCTTCAGTGAAATGGGAAAAAAGATCAAAACCTCTCTTGTCTAGAATTGCAAAGCTGAAGGGGGGGGCGTTTTCAACACTTGTGATTCTAATTTACTGAGATAAAAGTAGAAAGATGAGCAGTTAAGAGCTAGCCTCCACTACATAGTGAATTTGAGCCTATCCTGGGCTCCATGAGAGCTCATTTAAAGAAATGCTAAATGGAATAATAAAACATTTAGATAAATATATAACATTAACATCATATTTTAATTATACCTATGAACACACTTCACTTCCAATTTCCTACTTAACTTACCAAACATATGTTGCATAAGACTACAGAGGTAGGTCCCTTCTGTATCCATTTCCTTGGCCACAGTCTCATCTGTATCTCTGGAGGCCTGCTGTGGCCAGGGCCAACCGAGTGACTTCTCCAAGCCCCAAACTCCTGCCTGCTGTGTCCCCAGCAAGCCCAGCAGCTGAGTTCTGCATTGACACCTTTGCACTCCATCTTCTTTTTCCAGGAATCTAATCACAGTCCATACACCTGCAGCCATCATCGACCACCAGGTGATGCCCCCTTCTCAAATCCTCTGCCTGAACACCCCCTCCTGACAAACCCAGCAGTGAAGAGTTCCTCTTAGCTCCTTCTTCACTCCATTTCTAGGGCTACAACTTCACCTACATCTCTGGAGTCCTGCTGGCGCTTAGGAAAAACAGTCCTGCCCCTATCAGGGACCACCAGCTCTACCTACATACCCTGGCACAGAAAAGTAGCAGCCTGAAGCTATCAGGGTATACCAGCTCTGCCTGTATGTGTGGAAGCATGGTACCACCAAGGATAAATACCTCATATTTTAGAGTAAAACAAAAATATAAAAATTCTAGCCTCCCTCAAATCAAAATGTGATTAATATACAATTCCAATTAAATTAGTAGTTTTTATCCTTAAGTCTAACTTCAAAAAATGAGCCAGTTTCTCACTTGAAAATTCATTTCACTGTGTATATGCTAAGATTATTTTGTTATCTTTCTTCTAATGCCTTTCTAAAAATTATTTATTTTATCTTTTGTGATACTAATGTAATTACATCATTTTCCCTTTCCTCCAAACCCTCCAATATACCTCTCATTGTTCTGTTTCAGATCCATGGCATCTTTTTTCATTAATTCTCTCTCTCTCTCTCTCTCTCTCTCTCTCTCTCTCTGTCACACACACACACACACACACACACACACACACACACACACACATGTCCATCTTAACATGTCTATCGTTATGCTTGTTCAGTTCATGGTTAGGCAGTCATGTTGCCTTCTAATTTCTTGATAAAGTCCTATTTCTTGTTCACAACTGTGTATTTGTCCAGACTGAAAACACAATATATACTTGTAACATGCTGTGTCTGAGAAAAACACAGCAGGCCTCTGGAACATAGGATGCTAATGCAGCTAGAATGTTACAACTCATCTGTGTACAAGGGAATGAGACAAGGGCAGAAACAGCTAAGAGGGACAACCAAGTACCTGAACAGATAAGGAGAAACATCAGGGTGCCAGGATCTGGGAGGACAGCTCCTCCATTGGATTATACTACACTGAAAGCCTGGCTCTCCTAGATCTGAGATTTCAGGATCCCAAAAGGGTCTCCCTATCCAGAGGAAGGAGACACTTTTTGTAAAATGAGCTGTTGGCATGATTTTCCTTTACATTATATGAAGGTGTACTGCTGTGGGGCAGAGAGCTAAGTGCTGGCAGAATTTTTGTACTGTAATTTCTATGGCCCAATATCAGTTTTTTATTCTGTAAATCTTTGTTCTTCAACTGCCCAAAAGATGATTCTATGAGATTATCATATTTTAATATGCAAGGTGCCCTGGTGAAGCTCAAACAGCTCTCAAGGCCAAAGGGCAACTTATAAGAGATGGATCAGCTGTCGTCCTGCTGCTGATTGGTTCAGACTGGACCATGGCTTTTTATATAATAAAGCGCTGAGAGCTGGAGCTGGGGCAGGAAGTGTGGGCATAGGACTTCCAGGCAGGCAGAGATGCTGGCAGAGACACAGAGAGAGACACAGGAGAAGTAGGTAGACATACACAGAGAGGCTTGGAGGAGGTGGAATGGATGGAGCTGGAGTCAGGCAGTCAGAGGAACAGAGAGAGACAGACGCAATGGTACATAAATCAAGGTAAGTTTGTAGCTAGTTGAGAGAATGTGCTAGCAATAGGCTAACAGTTTAAACTATATAGGTACATCCATATCTTAATTAAACTTCAGTCTGGCAATATTGAGTTATTTGTTCCTGCCCACACCTCCAGTTGAGATAGAAAGAACAACAGACCTGAATCTAGTGGTTCCCTTTATGGATCCTGATGCCCAAACCTCTAAATATTAAATCCCCTCAGGCAGGAAAAAAAAATCCCCTCAGAGCGACTAGTCGACCTTTCTGTAACCTTTGTGCTGAGTGAGGAAGGTAAGGTCTGTGAGCTGCCTCAAAGTCATACACCAGAAAACAGCAGAACCTCAGTGTGATCTTTACTCTTTTTGATTCCAAATGGCATACTGTAATGTGGAGTACTTTAGACAGAGAAATAACCTTTCTGAGCCCATGTTTGGACCCAGAGCATTTCCTCCTGATAGCTATTGTACAGTGACAGAGTCATTTTATTACTGGTTGTCTAATAGACCCTGCTCTGTACCCCCTCAGTTTGTCTTTAAGAGATAGCTCAGTCCAGGTGATCCAGGGACCTGCCCCCTCTCTTTTCCACAATAGTCCCATCATTGCTGTGTCTGCTCTGATAGTCAAATGCAATAGTTTTCAGTTCCTTAGATGGGAAGATTTTCTGCAAACCCTTACCTAGACTTCATGTCTGGATATTGATACTCTTGTATATGAGATGTCTCTTTAGCATCCTCTATCCCATTTCTTTATTAAATTCCTCTTAGTTCCCAAAGACTCTTAAGCTTTTCCAGAACAGGATGGCTAGCCTGAAATTAAATTTCACTGTCTATATTTTAACACATAATAATTTGATACAGTGATTTATATGTAACAATGGTTGATAAACCCAGCTTCATCACCACATGAAAGACTAAACCTTTCTCCACCAGTGTGATTCTACAGTGTCTGAGCTAATGTCAGGAACGAAGTGAGGTACAGTACTGCATATGACTCCTGAGCCAGGAAGGCATGAACACTGCACATCCATAGCTCAGCTCCTCCATTCTGCCCTCAGAAATTGGGGCACATGGAAGGGAATGAAATAAAAATCCACTCACCCTGACTTTATGTGGAAAGTACTGACCAAAGAACCAATAAATTAAAACTCCCTTTCTGTCTGAATTTGTGCTCTATGGGCCAAGTACATACTTGTCTTATTGTAAGTTCTAGTATATAGGATCTATCTCACAGGAAGAAACTTCTCTGGCAAAGCATATACTCTCCCACCTCCAGAATACAGTCCTTTCTGAATGTGTGCTTTACGATGAGAGTATGGCAATCATGGTCACCCTAAAGGATGCACCCAGGATTTCCTCCATATGAAGGATAAGATTTCTTTCACTGCCTGTCTTCCTGCCCATAGGGATGGCTCTGCCTCATGCTGTGCTCCTTGTTCTCAAAGCCCTCAGAGGCTTCTCAATCAGCTTTCCCTGCAGCCTGTCTTTTGGACCCTTCACTAAAAATGTTTGTAGATTGCACTGACTTCCTTGGAATCCTGTCTTTTGGCTGGAAAGACTTTGAGATGTCTAATGTCTTTCCTTCCAAGCACTGCATTTGCCAGGACTTGTTTGGGCTTTCACTGTCCAGTGATCATATCTGCCCTCCTCTTTTTGCTTGTTAGATCGGGAAATCAAACTTTATTTAAATTAAGGATGGTGTCCCACCCCAGTTTTGAGCTCACCACATTGCTTGTGTCTGTCTCAGCCACCATCACAATGACCTGGTGCCTCTTCTTTAATCCTCGATGTTGATTGATGTAACCTGAA
The DNA here is from genome assembly GCA_902729485.2 of Mus minutoides. Taxonomy (NCBI): domain Eukaryota; kingdom Metazoa; phylum Chordata; class Mammalia; order Rodentia; family Muridae; genus Mus; species Mus minutoides. The sequence continues at coordinate 31,851 of LR756434.1, read as the reverse complement.
AATTTTCCTGAGCCTCTGAGGCTTTTTCTCTTTCAAGTGGAGTCTAATATCACAGCCAGGTGCCTCCTTTGGTAGCTATGGAAGTCCTATACATGTCCTGGAGCAGGACTGCAGAGTGAACTGTTTCTCAACATCAGAACTCCAGTAATACTCGAGTGTTCCAGGCTTGGGCTACCAGAGGACTTACCTATTTCCCAGAAGAGCCAATGTGAGATCTTATCTCTTATGGGATCTTGGAGCTTAGCAATTGTCTTAGCTCCCACATATTCCCTCAGGAGCAATTTATTGCAAAGGAGAAGGATGTGGTCCACTAGCATTGGATTTCTTCCAAGAAAATTCATTAACTGTCTTTTTCTTGGACTGAACTAGAGAAATCTACCCTATTCAACCAAATAAAATCTCCTTTGGCCTATGGCATTATACACAACACCCTTTAATGTAAACAATGAACTTCTGTTAAAATGTTTTATTGTGTAGGTTTCTAAAGATACATACACACATATACATATATATGTATATATAGTGTATTTTTAAGTGCTTATATAAGCACAAATATATATATATATATATATATATATATATATATATATATTCATTAACATCCATTTTTCATTGTGCATATTACCTCAGTGTTAGAAGACAGTCCCTCCAGTAATACTTTTGTGTTGTTAGAGATAAGAGAGTGAGGTTCCAAGATTGATGGGAACAGACCAAGAGACAAGCTATATTGTAGATTTCTTATTGGCTGAGTCTTGGATGATAGCACAACAAAAGAGTGATAGTAATGGATCATAAGTAAGTGAATAAAATAAAAATAAGTATATCACAATGGTATATGTGGATGAGTGAGTAGATGCATGGATGGATGGATGGATGGGTGGGTGAATGAGGGGAGGGAAAGGTAGGGGAAGAAATAGAAAGACAAAGCAAGAAAGAATGCTCATTCTTAGGATACAATTCAACTAGTAAAATTGAAAATTGAAAAAAGCAATACCACAGTAATTTTTCAAGCTAATTATAGTGATTACAGAAAAGTAGAATCTATTGATACTCATTTCTGTATATGTTACCCTTCCCAAATGATCAAATCTACATGCCTACACTTGAAGAAATGGCGAGTCTTCTAATACGTTGTGTTATAAAAGAAAAAAAAATGTTGCTCATGTGGATTCCTGGTCAAATCCCTAAACCTAGTGATAACACAGTGACCAAACTCCACAAAACACATTGTAGACTGATGTGTACAAGATGCTGGTCTACGAGGTTCAGCCCTTGCTCACCAATAACAATGAACTAACAACCCACTGGGAGAAATTACACTTACACATGTTCCTCATGTTGTCCAGTGAAGACAGCCTGTGACACTTTTTGTGTGTAGAGTATGGACTTTCTTCCCAAAGCAGTCCTGTTGGGGAATGGCTTTGTGCCTTGTGTATTCAGGTGCTGATTACTGTGTTCAGAGATCTGGTAGCAGTCTGGACATTCACATTGTAAAGTGTCTCCTCTCTCAATGTTGTATAAAAATTGTTTTACTTCACATCTGATTGGTTAATAAAGAGCTGATCAACCAATATCTGTGTAGGAGAGAATAAGGCAGGACTTCTGATCCCAGTAAGAGGGTCTCTAGCAGGGATCAAAGAAAGGAGCAATTTGCCATGAGGATTTTCCATGAACAGGTTTCCCGACAGAGTCACCATGGGAGGACACTGATAGAGCAGGGCAAGACAAGATGTCAGCCAAAATACAACAGGCCAGCATTGTTACGTTAAAACAGCTCAGTATCTGGCCAGTTACAGTGGAAGAAGATTTTTAATAAAAATATCAGGTTTCTCTGTTATTATTTAAGAGCAAGGGTGGACATAGAAAAATCCCTATACATTTATACAGCCAGCATCTCCCATTTAAATGTAGGGTAATGGGATGGGTGTTAAGGTAAATCACCATAGCTGTGAGCAATTAACTGAAGACATTTCTTCAAAGCTGACTACTTCTCTCCAACCGTGAGTATGATGCTCAAAACAGCAAAGAAGCTGCAGAGCGACTGAAGCAAGTCTAAGACTAGGAACTTCTCAGTGCTCTACTCTAGAGCCTAGGCATCACCATGTACCACTACCACTCTCTTTCTGAAGGCACGTTGCACAATCATTCCTGTTTCTAGAAATTATTCGATGATAAGAAATAAAGCCAAGATAAATCTTTCTAGAGACAATCACAAGTCATCCCCCTTATCTAGAGGAAAACTCCCACAATCATTATTTCTATTTTGGGAGGAGAGAACAATCAAGGTTCTTTTGCATGAGCCAATTAACACCCATTTTCAGTGCCCACAGAAAACACTGATAAATATTTAAAAAATTAAAGCATCATTTTCTTCTATGCCACTAAATAATTCCTTTCCTTTTATGGGCACTCAGGAGATAAAACACAGAAGAGCAATACCCCTAAATGTGTTTACCAAGAAAAAAGACACTAATCATAGGATGCCATGATATTTCTGTCTGATAGTTCATGGACCAGACTTGGGACCAAAATCTGTATACAGAACAGCTATAGCGGAGCCACAAGCATTGTGTAGTCTCTGATATATCTGCTGAAAAATATGTTTCAAATTGATTATATATGCAGTTTGATATAATGTATAGAGATTTGTAACATGACTATCAGTAAAATAGTTAAATTCTATACAGGTTTATATAGAAATAGAACAGTAAGAGAGTTGGGACTTTGGCTCAGTGTTAGAGTACTTCTCTAGCAAGTACAAGGCCTCCAGCTCAGTCCTCACCTCTGAAGAAAATAAAAGCAATAAAAGGAGTTAATATACACTGTTAGTTATGTGTCATGCACTATGTCAAGAATACATATAATTTAAAAATACGTACTATTTTGAGAATTATATATAGTTCACTCAGTCATTTTAACTTCATGAGGATGTGTTTATTATTACTGTTTTCATTTCAGTGGTAGGTACAACTAATATGCATGAAAGTCAGCAACTGATGGGCCAGCCTGAGCTCACAAGCATTAACCACCACTTTCTGTGGAAGGCTGTGAGCTCTCTGCGACAGGAGGTACTAAATCACAGGTCAACATTCATCATTAGGGTTTCTATAAAGGTGACACATGCATATATGCTCTCATGTCTGTAAATTGTTTTCATCTCTCAGAATCTGGAAAATCTGAACATCTCCTCTGAGCATACTACATTAAAGACAGCATAGCTTGCACTCTAATGCTTCCCTGACCAAATTCTAGTGAAAAGATGTAATGTTATTTTCTTTCTTTGCCACTAAACAGCAGAGAGACATGTACAGGCTTGCAGAAATACCAAGATCTCAGTCATATTAGGGTCCTTGCAACTCCCAAGTTGTGGTTCCTAATAGAGTTTGAGCAGCAGGGGTAGGAGATCCCAACAGAGAGGATGGACTAAGTCAGCCTAGAGATTGAACCTTGGAGACACTCTCTCCAGGAATCTGCAAATTACTATTGGGAGCCACTGTGTCCCCTAAGGCTATAGGAAGAAGCATGTCCATCAATCTCAACAATTATTAGGAGTGATGTTTCAGGAGACTTTAAAAGCTGCTGGTGAGTTCCCAGCCTTTATGCCAAGATCTATTGGGCTGCAGTTCGGTAGATTGCTCCTCCTCATGCTCAGTCAAGAAGAGCACTTTTTGCTGCTTCTGCTCATGGGTTGGAAATGGAGACCTCATTGTTTCAAACCATCCCATTCTCACATTCATCTAAACACAGCACTAGGATGCTGCTCTGAGCGTGCCTGGGCACAGGTCCTCGTCTAGCTGCTGGCAAAGTTTCATTTACATAACAGGAGTTAAATCTACGGGAGCAGGATGTCTTATGGCAATGTCTGCTGACTTCCAGGTAGGTCTGAGGACATTGGAGAGAGAGCACTTATGACAGCATGATCTAGGCATACGGCAGAAGCAGCCATATCACCAGCATGCTGTTCCTAGACCCTCACAAAGTCCCCACAAGGTAAGTAGAGTCATCATGCCCTTCTCTCAAATCATTTACTAGGTGAAATGAGTCACTAACATTCATACAGAGAGGTTAGATCACAGTCTGACCTACGTTTTGAAGATTCAATAGACAAGTCAGATAGACAGAATTACTGCTCTGACTATAGGTCTCCTGGGACTTTGTCTATGAATAGAGTTGGGAAGGGGCAGTTGTGCTTCTGTTATCCCATTGAAGCAATGTCTACCCCTGAAATGTGTTGTATGTTTGCTATGTTTCATAGGCATGTGGAGTATAGTCATGCAAATGCAGAAATGTAAGGTCTTAAGAGAGGAACTACAAAGATGTGTCTGCTCCCACTCTTTGGGGCTAAACAGTGGACCCTTTGCAGAGTCAAAGTCTTAAGGAGTGGAATTACCACAGAAATCTGAAAAATATTTGAAACATATTTTTTTTGACTTGTTTCTTGCAGCCAGGTGACAAGGGCAAACAATTGGTCTTACCTGTCCTTGCAAAAATTTTCCTCAGTGCCATAGCTCATGTCAAAGCTAGATCACTCTCCAGGAGTATAAATAGTAGTGGTGGCCTCTGTGTGAGACTGACACCTTTCAGGGAACTCAGGCATGCTCTTGTTGATACCTCTTCATCTTTTCTCCCCAACAGTACAAGGTTCATTTTGCTTCTTGCATGGGTTTATACAGAAATCATCTCTCCCTCCTGGCATCTCTTTAACATCTGGCCCCATGGACTTCCACGCCTTAGTCCTTACATGCAACAAACCACTCTCCTCTTACTTCTTGTATTTTATGTTCCTCTGATGATTATACCAATCACTTCCCCTTTTGAGTTGCATCTTTTCATCACGTTCTTGAACTCCACACTTTTTTTGTATAATCATGTAATTTTTGCAGTGGACTGTCCATCAACTTGTTACCACATTCACTATTCACATTCACTATTCACAATGTGTATTAAACAAAGGGCTGAGCATCTCTTTTCAGAAAGGGTTAGTGGGAAGTACATTCAGTGTGCTAATACATGTAAATAGCAGGATATTGAATAAAGCCCTTGCATTGACTAACAACCCTCCACAAGACGAACACAACCTTCTTTTTCATGCTTATTCCCTCTTAGTCCTCAGCCTTGTCTGTACCCTTCTGCTTTAGTGGGCTGATGTTACTGTCAACTGTCTGAATTTCTGCCCTTGAGGTTTTCTCCACAATAAGAAACTTGGACTTCATCTATGAGTTAATGGTTAGAGTGAGTGAGTTGGGAAAACTCTGCCATCACACAGAAATGAAAACTCTGAAATCACACAGACTTGGGATTAGAACTCTTGAGCTCAGATCCCAAGCAGAACTATCACACTCTTCATTGAGTCTTGCTATTACCTAATGAAATCCATCTACAACTCTGCTACTCCCACAGCTCACCCCGATACCCACATGAGCAATGGGCCTAAATCCTGGACTCACCATTTGGTGGACTCACTCATCAAATGACATGCATCAGGTATGACATGTATCATACCTGAATTTATAAGCATCTTTTTAGTTCTATAAAGAGCAATCTTTGTAAACAAGCCTGATTTATAAAAGGAGAATACAGGTTTTTCTTTTTTCTTTTTTTCTTTTTTTAAAGAATGGTTGCTAGAATGGGTCACTAGGCCAAGGAGGGTTCACTGAAGGACTGAAGCGTCTACAGTATGCTTATTAGCCAGCAGTTAGAACATATACCTATAACACTATGGAGCCAGCAAAGAAGTTGATGGGGTGAGATAGCTCAGGAAACAAGAAAATAAAGGTGAGATTATGCTTGATACATGGATACATTTTTTTCCTTGGGAGCAGAGGGACAATATAGAGGCAAACACATAAGAATGACACGCATCAAAAACATATTAAGAAATAGTCTTTTATGGAGCAAGATACTCAATGGTGAGTCCAGGATTTAGGCCCATTGCTCATGTGGGTATTGGGGTGAGCTGTGGGAGTAACAGAGTTGTAGATGGACTCCATTAGGTAATAGCATTACTTAATGAAGAGTGTGATAGGTCTGCTTGGGATCTGGGCTCAAGAGTTCTAATCCCAAGTCTGTGTGATTTCTCTACTACCCTTTGGCAGCTCTGAGAGAAGAAAGTGGGAGAATGGAATTCTGTCTGAGGGTGGCATATTTGGGGAAGAGGACATAATCAACCCAGTGTCTGGAAGGCAGATGTGAAGGTGGAATAACTGGATGGTTATCTGTAATGCAACAAAGACAGAAAATCACCATGAACTGAGTTGAAGATGAAGTTTTTGACATAGGAAATCATTAACCTGGGTGAAGAACACTAGATAATTAAATGTTAGTTAAAGATCATACAAGCTCTTCTGATTCCTTTCAATTGAGTCTTTCTTGCACTGATCATGTTCGCTTGACATGATACAGGGTCCTGGACCCCTCTCCAGCTGTGAACACAAACCAGTCATTTTCCACTTCTCAACAAAGAATCCTATCTGTTTCTTAGGTTCCATGAAATATTGTCTTGAGCCACCAGCTCCATGGCCATTCTCTGAATTAAATCATAACAGGTAATATCTTTATTTGAAATCCTATTTAGTATTACACAGCTGGAGTTAAAATGCAAGAACATCCAGAAAGCACCACAACAAAGACTGATGTGTGTTCGATAGCTAGAATATTATATTTGTTCCAGTTTTTCTGTTTTATTTGCTTTCTTACTGTGTAGCCCAAACAGGTTTGTGCATCTCTGTCTCTGTCTCTGTCTCTCTGTGTGAGTGTGTGTGTTGGAGATCTTTCTTATATAAGGGAACCGTTGACATAGGATAATCTCATTATGTAACAGTATCATCTCATTCAACTTCTTCAATATTTTCAATCTATTAGTACTGTAGTGTGATGAAAGCTCCCAACTAGAACAAATGGTTGGATTGGCTAGAACTCTGTCACATGACTGTACCTCACTGCGAAGGAGATGAGTAAATGTAGTTGAAGTTGTTGATTAAGAAGAGGATAGTATGAATATCACCAAGTAGCTAGTAGACTCTGCTCTAATTAATGTCTGAGAGCAAAAGATAAGGGAAATTGGGAGAGACTGGTGAATCAGTTAAAGAAACATTACAACATTACCAGTAGAAAACCATGATGGTCTAGTCTACTGAAGTTTATGTTATAAGACAATTGAGACTACAGAAATAGAGTGAAGAGTTTATGAAGAAGTGGGGGTAGCAAAATAAATAAGAATAAGAAGAGAAGAGAGAAAGCACAATGTTGTGTGTAATTGAAAGGCTACCAAAGGGAAACATGAAGGAGACAGAAAATAGCTACTTTGTGAATGGGACACTTGGGAGGAACATTCGCTGGGCTTTAGTTAGTAGGACTTGACAGTGATCCTTATGACTTACAGTCTTTCCATTCCACTGTGTACACTCTATATACTATGAGATCACTTTGTGTTTGGCCAAGGAAACAATGACAAATTCTAGGTTAGTTTTTTCCTAGAGGACTTGGAATTGTAGTACATGATAGAGTATTTCAAGAGACTGATTTCCATATGATGGTTAGTGAGACAAGTGTGATTCTGGCTTCTCCCCGAAACTGTAAGTCTTTTAGGAGAAGAGACTATGTCCTATATATTGAACAAACAATAATTAATAATAATGGTACCCTGTTTGTGATTTTTCACTGAGGTCAAACTATGAATCAAGATCATGCAATGTAAACTTCAAGTATGAAATAATGAAATATTAAATGGTGTACTTCATAGGGAAAATGAATATTGCTGTTTACAGAGCCCTTATTTTTAAAATTTTATTAGTGTTGACAGATAAATGACCATCTGTACCACTGATCAACAGGTATTTATCAAAATATATGACTGAATTTTTATGGACTCATGTGCAGAGAGTCAACTGTTAGATTGGGGGGATTGGAAACCTATAGATAATAATCACACTAATGGTTCTGGGTTCATGTCTGATTTCATGTTGAAGGAGCCATGAGAGAAGAAAACAAGTCTTCTACCACAGATTTCACTCTCCTGGGAGTTACAAGGCAGCGGGAGCAGGAATATTTCTTTTTCTACCTCTTCCTGTTTATTTACCCCATCACAGTGATTGGAAACATGCTCATCATCCTAGCCATTCACTCTGACACTCGCTTGCATAACCCCATGTACTTTTTCCTGGCCAACCTCTCCCTTGTTGACATCTTCTTCTCCTCTGTAACTGTTCCCAAGATGCTGGCCAACCATATCCTGGGTAGCAAGGCCATCTCGTTTGGGGGATGTATGGCACAGATGTACTTCATGATAGGCTTGGCAAACACAGACAGTTATATACTAGCTGCAATGGCATATGACCGAGCTGTGGCTATCAGCCGCCCACTTCATTATGCAACAATTATGAGTCCACGACTTTGTGTCCTGCTGGTTGCTGGGTCCTGGGTGATTGCAAATGCCAATGCGCTGCCCCACACACTACTCACGGCTAGACTGTCCTACTGTGGCAATAAGGATGTGGCCAACTTCTACTGTGACATTACACCTTTGCTTCAGCTGTCCTGTTCTGACATCCGCTTCAATGTGAAGATGATGTACCTTGGGGTGGGGGTCTTCTCTGTACCACTGCTGTGCATCATCATCTCCTATGTCCGGGTCTTTTCCACAGTCCTGCGGGTTCCATCCACCAAGGGCTTCCTCAAGGCCTTGTCCACCTGTGGTTCTCACCTGACAGTGGTGTCCTTGTATTATGGGACAGTCATGGGCATGTATTTCCGGCCCCTGACCAGTTACAGTCTGAAGCATGCACTGATAACTGTGATGTACACAGCAGTGACCCCAATGCTGAACCCTTTCATCTACAGCCTGAGGAACCGGGACATGAAGGCTGCTCTGAAGAAACTCTTCCACTGCTCCTCTTCCTCTTCCTCCCTCATGTGAGATCACGCACAGCTGATACTGTGGTTCCAAGTCAGAAGCACTAGGAAAATCAACTTCAATGTCACCCCTGCAAGGAGCTGCTTGTCATCTTTCCAGCTTTAAATTCCTTTCCTTGGGAGCCTTCTGATGGTTTATGGAGGTAACTTATGGAATATACTGATTTCAACACACATTTCTGTTCCCTTGGCCAGAGTACAGCACATAGCTCTGTATTCAGTTCCCACAGGCAGCCTGACAAGCAGAGTGAAGTTGGGAGTCTAAGTGTTGACTTAATCATGTAGAAAGTTGGACTGATATCTGTTTTACCCATGTCACAGGATTTGCTCATAGTAGCTCATGCTTTAAAGTCTAGATTACTGTTTGTATGAGCATTTTATTTATTATGTTTGATCACTCTGCTAGGTTTATAAGCATGTATGGGTAAGCCTCATGTGACTACATATTGTAGTTTCTTTTCAATTTTGGATATAATTGCATTTATTAAGTACCTCAATAACACTTAATAAATGTGAAAAAAGTGGATGAAAATACCAGTTTGTGATTATGGTTAGAGATAACTAGACCAGGCATTATTTGCCTTTCTGAATAAATCTTTGAAGAACCTAATCTGGGTAAGTGTTTTTCTACCTACTTCACATTTAATATACATCTAAAATATTTATTTTAGAGAGAAAAATTCCATAAAATTGAATAAAGTGACATTAATCAGATATATTAAATTTAATAATAACTATTATGTGTTTTGATTACTTTATTGGAAGTTTTGATTAATTATAATATTACAGAAAGGTAGTATGTCTAAAGACTTGAGTATCTTGTAAGAAGTGAGAAAACTTGATGTGGTGGAACATACTTTTATCACTAGAACTACTAAGGCTAGACAAGAAGACCACTGTAGTCCAAACTGATAACTTGGGTGGGGATAGCCCAAGATACTTAGTAAGATCCTGTCTTATAAATCAAATATGAAATCAATACAATACCAATGAATCAATAAAACTTTACAACTTAGAATGTTAGGAAATATAGGGAGACCATACAGTCACAACTTGAGGTTAGCAGCAAGAAGAAGCCTTAGGACCTACTCGGTTGGGAATGAGGACAATTAAAACACATAGCCAGGGAGAGAGAGATGGATAGCAATGGACAACTGTCCCACGTCAATTATCTGGCAGGAGATAAGAATTTAGTTAAATATGTAGCAACCTGCAATTAGTTATAGAATGAATTTACCTTGCTTTCTTCCCTCTGCTTAAGCTCTCCTGCAAGTCTGCATTAACTGTGCCCAACCAGAGCCAAAATACATGACAGCCTATTGTTGAGTCTACATGAATAGCTTTCTAGAACTTAGGAGTGGTGGAGATAGAAGAGTGGACCTTAGTCTGTTAGTTACTTTCCTCACTGTCATGACAAAACCCCTGTTAGAATAGATTATGGAGATTAAATTTTCATTTGGCTCATGGCTTCTGAATGTGTGATGGCAGGACTGGCTCCATTAGTGGCTGGGAGTATGTGGGGTAGCTCACTGGTGTGGAAGAAGAAGCAGAGAAACAGGCTGGAACAAGAAATGGGTTGAATATTCAGAGAAGTACCCATAATTTGCCAACTGAGCTCCACCTCCTAAAGGCTGTATAGTATTCAAAATAGCACTATTTGTATTTAAAAGAAAAATTATAATTTGATGCTGGTAAATTTCTTTAATGTAAAACTGCATTCTTTTATTCTTTTCTATAACATCATACACATCAGTTAATTTTTAATGGTATAGTAACACACACTTTTAAAACACTGCTAATAGAGACCTGGGAGGGAGAGAGAAGGGGGAGGGGAAAAGGAGGAGTAGGACAATCAGTAGAGGAGATGAGGGTGAAGTATAGATGTTCAGGAAATTGAATAGAAGTGTGTAGCCATCGAGGTTGGGGAACTGGGTTTAGCCACTTGAAATGACAGGGAATCAAGAGGTTCCCAGGATGCAACGGGGATGACATTTGTTGAAATACCCAACAAAGGGGAGATAGAACCTGCAGAGACCATATCCAGTGAATAGACATGACCTTCAGTTGAGGGATGGGGACACCCATCTACCTAAAAAATTTTAAGTCAGAATTGTTCCTTTCTAAAGGAAATGCAGGGGCAAAAAGTAGAGCAGAGACTGCCCCACCTAGCTGTCCATCTCATTTATAGACACTAATTTCAGACACTATTGCTGATGTTAAGAAGTGTTTGCTGACAGGAGTCTGGCATAGCTAACTCCTCAGTCTCTGTGAGTGCCTGACCAATACAGATGCGGATGCTTGCAGCTAATCATTAGACTGAGCACAGGGACCCGGATGGAAAAATTAGGGGAAGGACTGAAGGATCTTTTTTTTTTTTTCTTCAACATTTATTAGATAATTTCTTCATTTACATTTCAAGTGTTATCCAGAAAGTTCCCTATGCCCTCCCCCCTCCCAGCCCTGCTCCCCTACCCACCCGCTCCCACATCTTGGCCCTGGCGTTCCCCTGTACTGGGGCATATAAAGTTTGCATGACCAAGGGGCCTCTCTTCCCAATGATGGCCAACTAGGCCATCCTCTTCTATATATGCAGCTAGAGACATGAGCTCAGGGGTACTAGTTAGTTCATGTTCTTCTTCCANGTAGTACTCCATTGTGTAAATATACCAAATTTTTTGTATCCATTCCTCTGTTGAGGGACATCTGGGTTCTTTCCAGTTTCTGGCTATTATGAATAAGGCTGCTATGAACATAGTGGAGCATGTGTCCTTATTACCAGATGGAATATCTTCTGGATATATGCCCAGTAGGGGTATTGCAGGATCTTCCGGTAGTACTATAGGACTGAAGGATCTTAAGGGGACTGCAACTCCATAGGAAGAACAACATCAACTAACTGGACCACCCAGAGTTCCCAGGGTCAAAACCACCAAATAAAGAGTTTACATGGAGGGACCCATGGCTTCAGTGGCAAGTGGGTAGAGGATTGCCTTATCTAGCATCAATGGGAGGCAAGGCTCTTTTCTTCTCTGGAGGCTTGGTACCCCAGCATAGGGGTATGTTAGCATGGTGAGGTGGGAATATCTATGTAGGTGGGTGGGAGTGTACCCTCACTAAGGCAGGGGGAGGGGGAATGGGATAGGAAGCTGGTGGAAGAGAAACCTGGAAGGGGGACATAATTTGAAATGCAAATAAATAAAATAACCAATAATAATGGATGCAATCAGGTAACTCAGACCCAAGAGGACATGTGCATGGTATTAGCAACCCCTCCAAAAAAAAGGTAATACAGAATACACAATATACATTCCCTAGAACTTCAAAAGCTCAACAAGTTGAAGTGTCTAAGTGAGTATGCCTCAGTCCCACTTGAGAGAGAGAAGAAAGCAGTTACAAGAGGGGAGGGAGGGAGGGACCTGGGAGGGAAAGTGGACAGGGTTGGGGACAGTGGGGGGGCTAAGAGGGGAACCTGATCTGATATTGGGTGAGGGAAAAGGACTGAAGCCCTGAGGGCCAGCAAAAAGAATGTAAACAGGCAACCTCAGGAAATAGGAGGTGTGTGGGGGGACTCCCCAGAATGCAGCACAGACCTTGGAGGTGAGAGACTCCCAGGACTGAAATGGAGAGACCTTAGATGAAATGCTTGCCCATAGGGAGAAGGAACTTATGGAGCCCACCTCCAGTAGGAAGACAGGACATCAAGTGAGGGATGGGGTTGCCATGCCATAGTCACACCTCTGATCCATAATTGTTCCTGTCTGAAAGAATTACAGGGATGGAAATGGAGAGCATCCTGAGGAAAAGAAGGTCCTGTGACAGGTCCAAAGTGGGATTTAACTCTACGGTATGTCCCAAGGCCTGACATTACTGAGGGTATGGGGGGGCTCACAAAAAGGGACCTATCATGACTGTCCTCCAAAAGACCCAACAAGCAACTGAAAAAGGTAGATGCAGATATTTGCGCTGAACCAATGGACAAAAGCAGCTGACTCCTATTGTTTAATTAGGGAAGACTGAAACGAAGCTGAGGAGGAGGGTGACCCTGTAGGAGGACCATCAGTATTAATTAATCTGGACCCCTGAAATCTTTCAAACTCTGGATTTCAAAACCGACAGCATGCAGCAGGTGATATGAAGCCCCTCAACACACATACAGTAGAGGACTTCTGGGTCTGTGTTCATTCAGAGATGATGCACCTAACCCTCAAGAGACTGGATTTCTTCTTGACTAACAAGATAGTTCAGTTGGTAGAGGTGTTAGTTGCTGAGTTTGATAATTTTGATCCCTTCCCAGGACTCATGTGATGAAAGGAAAGAACTGAGGTTCACATGCACATTCCCCAATAAATAAATGTGAAAAACCAAACCAAACCAAAGCAAACAAGCAAACAAAAATTCCCCTAAAACAAACAAAAAACCCAACCCCCCATTAGAAAAAAATACAATGAAACAAATCAAAACAAAAACAAACCAAACAAAACTACATTCCCTCCAAACACCAAACTACCACCACCACCACCACCATCACCACCCCCACCATCATCACTACCACCATCACCATCATCACCACCATCACCACCACCACCA